>CAVLJG010000010.1:64424814-65024814 GCA_963669975.1 Acanthoscelides obtectus | reverse complement strand
TCATATCTAAGAAGAAACTTTGTTGAATAGCAAGATCGCATCTGGATGATTATGTGTATTGTCCTCCATGTGTATAAAATCAGTGATATTTGTTGTGTGAGAAAATCATTACTGAATATGCTGCTAATGAAGTTTATCTATCAGCTGTGCCCGACGGGTTATTCATATAGCAAATTATCATTTATATGCTGTCCTTGCTGAGTATAGGTTATGTTCAAAGTTATAAATTACCATTTCTTACGTTTTCGAAAACTTTGAGGAAATGACTACCGTGCCCGCGTTGTGATGACTTGTAATTCGACAGTGTACAGTATCTACAAAAAATTGAAGAGTTTATAAGGAGTCAAACAAACTACTCCTAGTACATCCTTTGGTTTATTTTATTAACGTATATTATTTGTTTCCATTTTATTCCATACAACACATTTTTTATCCATCTTTTTTAATCTTTTTATTTCATACTTTTTGATACTATTTCTTGTTGCTTGTTTTTTATATCCTTGTATGTTGTTTTATTATGTCTCTGTTATGCGAATTTGATGTCATTGAGGAGCATAATATAATGATAGGGTGCCTCAATGTTAGCTCGCTAATTAGCTCTTTTCATGATGTGACGGACTATGCCATCATTCAAAACTTTGACATAGTTGGATTCACAGAAACTTGGCTCAAACCGCACGTTGTTGAAAGTAATGTACAAATTCCGGGATACCAGCTTTTTAGGCATGACAGAGTTGATAGGCGAGGCGGGGGTATTGCTTTATATGTCAGAGTTGGCTTACGATGCGCAATGCTCAAGAACTTGCATGCAGACGTGAACAGTGGTTTTGAGCAACTTTGGGTAAATGTATCTGTCAAGGTTGGAGTAGTTTATAAACCCCCTAATGTCAGCTATAGAACTCTGTCGGAGATGGAAGAAATGCTGACATCTATATTTCCAACATCAGAGGGCTTAGTATACATGGGCGACTTAAATATTAACTTCTTTGATTGTAGTAGTCCTGAATGTGTCTTTGTTTCTAACATTTTTGAAGATTTGAATGTGCAGCAAATATGTTAGTTGATCATGAAACCAGGGTCACGAATAACAGTAGTACCTTAACAGACGTCGTTTTCGTTAATGATGAAGTTAAGATTGCTAATAAAGGAGTTGTGAATCTTCCTGCGGTGTCCGATAACCATCTAGTTTATTTTTGTGTTGAATGTGAACCAGCCGAGGCACAAAATATGTACAAACCCATGATTTAAGGAATATTGATGAGTCTCTTTTGAATGAGGTATCGTCTAATATGCACTGGTTAGGTGTTATCGACTATGATGACATTGAATCAAAACTGCAACATTTTTACAGCCTTATTGATGATCTGCTAAATATATGCGCACTAATCAGGACCAGGAAGATATCGAAAGCATGTTGTCCCTGGATTACCCACAATATCAAATTCATGATGCGGTTACGCAATAATGCCTATTCTAAGTTTAAGAAAACTGATAAGAACAATTTTTCTGACGAGATAAAAACTGCCAAATGGATCTACTATAAGCAATTAAGGAATCTAGTCACAGCATCTATTAGGCGCGAAAAAAAAGCACATATTGAATACCAGCTAAGAAAAAACAACAGCTCTCGGAGCTGGTGGAAAGCTATAAAGGAGCTGGGATTCATGGATCTAAGGGTAAAAATAATCAGTGTACTTTGGAACCCAACTTTTTAAATAACTGTTTTGTTGATTCAGTTCCCGATAACTCAATAAATGAAACACTCTTAGAGTACTATAACACCAACGTGTTACCAAATATCAATGACCTATTTCAGTTTAGATATAGATACGTTTTCCTATATTCTTCCTTTTTGTCTCAAGGCTCTTACTCATATTATAAACTTTTCTTTGGAACATGGTATCGTACCTCTCATATGGAAAGCTGCAACTGTTATTTTCGTTGGTAAAATCGATAATCCCCAATTGCCTTGCGATTTCAGGCCTATAAGCATACTTTCACTCTTGTCAAAAATTCTAGAAAAGATCGTTTAAGAGAAAGTGCTAACACACATCAATAAATACAGCTTAATTCCAAATACACAGTCGGGATTTAGAAAAAATCATAGTACTGTGACTGCTTTAGTTGACATTTTGTGATGACTACTTGAGAGCTATAGATAATTCCTGCGTAACTACAACTGTTCTGCTGGATTTGAGAAGGGCATTTGACTGTTTAAACCATAAAATGTTATTAGGTAAGTGGCACTTTCTTGGTTTTTCTGAGAACTCGATTGCAAACGGGTCATTGTAAAGGGGGGTGGCGCAAGGTTCCATTTTAGGACCAATGTTATTTACTTTCTACATGTCAGACTTGGATCGGTCGGTCAAACATTGCGCCTTACATTCTTATGCTGATGATACCCAGCTTTATCTATCGTATGATCCCTCATCATATGTTGATGCCCATAAAAAACTAGCAGTAGATTTAAGCGGCGTTTGCGATTGGTTTAGATACCACGGGTTACACATAAACTGTAGCAAATCGGCCATAGTTACCTTCCGCTCTAAGAAGAACGAGTTCAGTGGAGATTCTATAAAGCTATGACTCAATAGTGAAGAGCTTACACACAAAATATCGGTATTAAACTTAGGAATAACTTTTGACCAGCACTTAACTTCTCATGATCATATTTCTAAGGTTGTACAGAGCTCTTTTGCTAAACTAAAAAGCATCTACAGCTTTAAGCACGTGTTGTCTCAAGATACTAAAATTAAGCTTTGCGATTCAGTCATTTTAAGTAAGATAGAATATGGAAGTTCCGTGTTTGGTTCTTGTTTGACTCAAGCCAAAGCTTACAGACTTCAGAAAGTGCAAAGCAGCTGTATTAGATATTCTGTTGGAATCCGAAGAAGGGAGCGAGTGTCTCCATTTATTCAAGAAATGAATTGGTTGACGATGAGGCAGAGGTGGTTGGTTCATAGCATTTTACTGACCAAATACCCTATATATTTAAATAATAAATTATCCTTGAGAAGTCAACATCATGCATCCAACCTCCGATTCATTGGTTACACCCTTAACACGCCCTATCATAGAACCACCCTATTTACTAAGAGTTTCTCTTTTGTTGCACCCTATCGCTATAGTATGCTCCCTGCCAGGTTTAAAGATTTATCTGTTCCACTTTTTAGGTCCAAAGTAAAAAAAATGTTTTTGAAAATATATCATAATTCCTTATATTATTTAGTTTTTTAACTTTTGTAATGGTGTATCTGTTATCTGTGACTATATCTGATTTTTTTAATTAAATAAAATGCCTATTCTTGTTATAATAGATTTTTCATTATTGTTATTCAACATTGTTTATATCTCCCCAATTTTGTTTGGTCCTGGTTGGTATGAAAAGCAGCTTTTAGCTGACACCCGCCAGGTTAAATCAAGGCTATTATTATTATTATTATTATTATTATTATTATTATTAATATAATTATTTCTTCTCTCTCTCATTTTTGAAATTCAGCAAATTTGCATATGTAAATTCCAGAATGAATAAGATAAAGTGGATGCGCAACTAATTTCTAGCTTTGAATATCATCAACACATATTATTAGCACACAGATCCTCACTATGCACCTATGAATTGCCGTTTCCTTTTAGCTACAGTATACTACTTACAGCTTAGATCTCCAGTAATGCCATCTCTGAAGCAGATTTTACATCACATCCGAGCCAAACATTGATAACTGAAGCCTCATGACGTTTAGGCAACACGTACAACAACAAAACGAGTTCACAAAGTGTCCATCGGCTAGTGCTAAGTTAACATCTTGTAGAAAAATCTACATAATGTCACAAAAAGCCAATACAAGGTCAAAAAAATCGACATAATGTCACTTTTCAAGATAAAGTTGGTGAATGTGGAATACTTTTCATTTAAAGCCTATAATTTCATACTAATTTGAGGTATTCAAATAAATTAAGTAGTTCTGATATCTGTGAAGTTCTGTCAAATCGCTGGAGTCATTTAGGTCGCATATTTTGAGTCCATGCATTTGCAAAAATTAAATTATGCGAAGTGTGTAATATGTAGCCATTTAAAATTAGTATGGTAATGTGGAATGCTACTGAATAGTAGAATAACATATTATTTTCTGACCAATTGTGTCCTGTTATTTCTTTGGAAGGCATTTTGTGAAATAAAAAGTGACATATAGTCCAAAACATAAACAAATTCAATATCCTTAATCAGTAGGCCCGGTAATGAGGAACACTCGTATGGTTGATATTTTGCAATATTCCACAATACCATTCCACCCTCACTTAATCTCAAGTTTATAGCTAAAATCTATAAACATAGATTTGATAATTAATTCACATATAATTTGATAATGCATATATCTGAGGTTTAACATCAAATAATAATTAGAACAAAGTTGTACTTTTCCTAGAAATACAAAAAATGGCAGCCAGTCCAATGTTTCAATATTCACGTTTACCGGTTTCACCAACGTTTTTGAGGTTATGAGCCTTAATCAATACAACAGTTTATATCAGATAGTTACGCTACTGATACAAGAGTAAATAATGCTATCTAAGTGCAGGTGTCGCTACCTGCCTATTCCACATTCACCAACTTTACTCTACGTAATACCTGTGCCGTTATGTTGATGACACCGCTCTGGTGGCTAATTCAATACACGCCCAAGAGGTTGTAGACTGCCTTCAGGAGGCGGCGTGTCAGCTGAAGGAATGCTTCGTTTAAACTCATTAACAAGAGTTCCAAATATTTCTAAGCTTGACATACTCGTATATCTATTACCTAACCTAAGAAGACCATAATTTGTTTCATGAAAGGGGACAAAGAAAGTATCAGTATGGCGCATTCTTCTATCATTCACATGTAGTAAAATTTTTTCTAATAGTTGAGGACAATCAATGTGACCATTGATAATTTTGTCCAAAAAAGTAAGTCAAATTCCAACCTGTATCACTCAAGAGAAGACATATTCATCTAGAGAAGAGTATCAGTATAACTATTTATACTCTTCCCCTATGAAACCCATTTTATATTCAACTCCCAAATCTACCCTTGATCTGAGAACGAGACCGACTAAACATAATTTTAAAACATTTCGCATCATCTTAAAGTAAAATATTAATTCCACCCAAACGAGAAATATGGTATGATATAAGTCTCTATGCAGCAATTCTGCATCATGTTTTTTCCCAATAACTCTAAAAATATTAACATCATCCGCAAATAAAAGAATTTCTCTATGTACTAAACTCACAAGATCATTAATAAATAACAACAGACATAAGTGGGAACCCTGCAGCCTCCAGAAGTTACACGAATACTACGAGATGTGCACCCACCATATGTGTATTTCCATATGAGATCTATCTCATAAATAACTACGAGTACTTATCCAATTCACTAGCTGACCATGTCGGATGCTTTAGGCCTGTATCGTCAGTCGTCGCTACAATTGTAGGGCGCGTTTATGGCCTCCTTGATTGTCATACTCCTTTCTCTCCTTCCAAAGTTTCTAGATTACTCTTGTCCCGTGTCAGCGTCAGCGCTCTCCTATTGTGAAGATATGTTTTCTTTTTAAATTGTAGGAAATTTCAGGCTGACAAAACATGATATAACTCAAAAGCAAGCACAATTTGATGCAAATAGATGTTTGTGACATAACCTCAAAATAGAGTTCTGACACGGAGAAGTAGAAAACTATGACAATCAAGGAGGCCATAAAGGCGCCCTACAATTGTAGGGACGACTGACGATACGGGCCTAAGAGAAATCCAAATAACCCTCCTCAATTGAATTGCACAAATAGTTACTGTATAACATCAAGTTGGTACAACTTGAGTTACCCTGATGAAAACTATGCTGCTGATCGACAATAAGGCTTTTAAATTCATTTTGTGATGTCTATTCATCAAGAAATCCATTAATTTCGGGATAGACGACGGACAGTTGAGGGTATTTGATCAAATTATACCATGGCAATTGGAGGTAAAGTATTTTTGTTGATAATTGACAGGATAATAACCTGGAAACCCTATGTTCTGTCCAACGGTAGTACACACATGTCGACGTACACTACCATTCAAAAGTATTTGAAAACCTGCATATTTCCATGTAAATTATCAGAGCTCGAAATCAAATACAATAATTATTCGAATGTAAAATTTTTTAGAATGAAGTAGACAATTTTGGTGGAGGTGCAGTCGTTTGCACACATGCCTCAGTTCCTGGCATGCCGATAATATATCAGAAACTCAAACATAAACAGGCGCAGCAGGAAAGAGAAGCATTAATGGTCTTCTAAAGTATATCACTAACTTCACACCTTTTTATTCCTGGGAGAATAAATGCACGAGGAAGCTATAAAGACGAAAGTTATATGTCTCTATACACCGGTTCATTTTATCCATTGAAAATATCTTCCAAGAATCGAAACAATGGCTTTATCCAACAGCACGTGGAGGCACTTAGTCAGGTCAATCAAATAATCCAGACCTTTCAGTAAAGCTTATTTTTACTTGGATCGGGAGTCGATGGATCCGTGGGCTACGTTGCAATGATACTGTCCTTTCCAAAATAATTATAGAACAATTAATCACAAACTTGATCTACTAAAGCTCCACTGCAAAATGTTGAAATTATCCCATATTTTATTAATTAAATATTTAGCTAGGAGGCTGTTTCCTAGTTTGGGATTGCACCGCTCGGTATCAGCAAATTAGAATCCGATATTGTTGTGCTAAGCGTTCTGCATGCCCCTCGATTTGCAAAGAGGTTATCTCAAAATGTTACGTCGCATGTAGGAGTATTCTTAATACCTTTCGTATGTTTGTTTCATCGTGTGCATAGAGATGACTGAAAAACAATGTTATTAGTTTCTTTTTTTTGTCAAAAATACATTTTTTATGCATTGGTCATGCATTTTTCTTACAATCGTAACTTGTTAACAAATAATAGATTGTCTAAGATTGTATGTGAATATTCCACTTTTATGAAAGAATGTAGCTGCTTTTTCTTTTCACCTTCTCTCTTCAGAAAATCTTTGCATTATATTTGCTGCAAAATTAGGTTTCAAGAGTAATCAAAGATTTTTCGAACAGATTAAGTGATAAGAACATAAGTAATCACCCGCCAAATTCTACTATAAAAGTGGAATTTTGAGATACAATTTAAGATATGTACTAATATTTGTTAGCAGGTTACGATTGGAGCAAAAATACACAATAAAGTGCACAAAAATGCATTTTTGACGAAAATCAAGTTGTTAACATTGTTTTTTAGTCACCTCTATACACACCATGAAATAATCAGATGAAAAGGATTTAGAATACTGCTCCAAATAGGCAGTTAAAAAACATAGACATGTGACCTTGAGTCCCGATTTTACTAACAAAACTCTTGAGCGAAAGAAGGCATCTTTCTAGTAGTCCAATTAATATGAATGATTTTTTAGAAAATATATCTCAAAACCAGCGAAAAAACTTTCGATTTATGTAAGAAGGGCTTCTAATCCCTATATTAAATTTAGAAATTATTTATGAATCAATTACGTGGTTTATCTACAGAAAGATATTTTTCAGTTGATCCGGGATTGAAACATATGATCCGGATCAACAATGACCAATTAGAAAGTTCCGTACGAAAGCTGCGTACAACTGCATCGGAAATTGACAAATTGAAGACTAGTCCTTAAACCCTGCCCGAATCGTAGATCAAACCTGATATAATGCCTAGATTGATTTGATATCAATTATTGAGAACATTATTAAAAAGAACAGTGTATTACTACTTACCTAAGAGAACAATTTTAGAAAGGAGGATATATTTCTAAAAATTCGCATCCTCTTTGCGCCATAAAGTAAGCAAAGTATTGGCAATCATGTTTTCGATAAGAGTATTTCAGTATGCATATAACGTACAGGTATATACGTTTCTTGGGGAAAAAGAAGAACTCAGGAAAATCTTTATTACACTTGAAACCACCTTAAAACTAGGACTGCCTTTCATCAGCTGAGCTATCCACTTAGAGAACTGTCCAGTGCTACCACTTCCTGTTCAACAAAAAGCGGTAAGGCTGGAATCGCGGTAGATCCACGAAATAAATAGTATATTGGTCGTATTACACTCCATTTCGACTCTTTTAATTGAATTAAAAAATAAATGTTATTAGGTTCAACTACTTGTGTTAAAATAACAAACATTTGTGTGTTAATACATATTATTTATGTTTACTGTTATCAGCTTCGCAGCACTACTGAGTCAACTGTCAAGAGTAGATGAGAAACGAATACTAGAGATGGGACTGGGAGGATGCGTTCGCAAATATTCGCAATTGATTAGGGTGATTCAACGGCATGAGCAATAACATGTTAGTCAATTTACACTGGGACTTGCTAACTTAAATTGTTACAAGCATCAAAGAGATATCTGGCTCTTGTATGTTGATCGAAAAATGACATATCGCTCCTCGGTGAGGCTTGGTGGGAAATACTTGGCGTCTTATTTAAATTTGCTTACATAGGGAGTGATTTCAAGTTCTGCTACTATCAGTGCGAGCTTATTTTGAATGTGATACTGAGTTGTCCTTTTTTGTGGTGAATTCTATTTAAAGTAGTAGTTTTTAATACAGTAAGTAGGTTGTAAGTTTCATCCGGATTTAAGGTAGTGGTTTTTAATCCAGTAAGAGGCTAGGTAGTAAGTTTAATCCAGTTTCATCCGGATAGTTTCGGTATCAGATTATTATAAGTAATGTAGTCTGTAAGTAGACCCACTATTTTCTGCGGCGTTGACATTGATATTTTACTATAATTCTGGAATGAATTCATACTCATCAAAATTGGACCAAGACGTGGAAGTTGTCGAACATTGTCGTGCTAGGAGGCCCAGAATCGTTATTATCGGAATCTGAATTCTAGCCAGCTGTAGCCGACAAATAAGCACAAGAAAGAAAAATTTCCATTTTACGATGTACAGACAGAGCTTTTTTTTTGTTGTATAATTTCTTATCTGGTTTCTACCATATTTTCTAAAATTGTATAAAGCAAAGGCAACAGTATATATTCGTATACATCAGAAACGGTATTTAAAATAACTGTAACCGTCAAACGTCTCTATTTAGGTACAGCAGCAAATACATGTGATAATGGCAGATAATTATGGAACTTTTGTTAAAATCTACACCTAATTAACAACCGTTCATGTCTAAAAAAAAACATTGAAAGTACATTTCTTGCAATTTGCTTAACGTTGAACATTCTATAATTTTGAATACATTTGTTTCAGATACTAGCCCAAAGAGTTCAGTCTGCCAAGAATAGAACAGAGAAGATGATGGCCAGATTCACACAAGATGAAAACTATCTCAGTATTCCTCCAGAGAAGTTACCAGGTCCACCAAATATATAGCATAGTAATAGTCTTAGATAAAATAATAGATACTACCGTAACCACTAATTAACGTAATGAAAAGTAAGTAGTACGATATTCAGAGTGAAAGTCCTATTTCTCTCTCTTGACCACCTCTGACCTGGATGTGACCTTTGTTCTGCTTTTCAGTAAAGCCAAGTACAACTATTATAGATAAGTAAAGATGTCTTCTTGGCTGTGTGAGAAGACCACGCCATGTTCGCTAATTATGAGTTGCGAGCTTCCATAGTAGTAGCACAGGGTGGGACTTAAAAGGTATCAGTGTGCATGCCTTGAAAATATTTTTCCATCAACAAACGTATAATTTACGTACCATCCCAGATTCCAGTCCAAGGGGTTACAAGACTGCTCCAGAACCAAATCGTTGTCCCCAATAATTATATTCACAAATGGCTGGATTAATCCCATTCAACTGGTAGTATAACTAGCGAGTATGAATTCACCTCATACTATGCCAACGAGGGCGTATATTTGGCTAAGACCTTAAAGTATTTAAAGCCGGGTTCGTAGGGTATTAAGATTAGGAAAACTGACAATTCTCTTTTGGTGATAAACTAAATCATGTAATCTCACATGTGGGCCCTAAAAGCTATTTATTTACCTAAATTTACAGGTTTTACAATATCTTCTATTTTCGTAAACTTAAAAAATTCGCCTACTCAAAGTGTAATTTTTTAACTTCATGAAGCTATTCATAACTTGGCACCCAACATCAACTCTTAGGACTCTATCCGGAAGATTACACGATTTGGTTTGATTTCAAAATAGAATTTTCAGTTTTTACTGAACCCAATGCCCTGCAATCCCGGCCTTAATATATTGTCTTTTTCACGAGTATCCATTACGGTAAAATAACAGCTGATTAGCTGATAATATTTCAAAATCCACCATAGTGACACACAGTTCTGTCGGATCTGTCAACGCCAGATAGACAAAAACAAACGCTACAAACAAAATGGTTAGTAGTGATCATGACTACTACAAACCAAGTAGGCATAAAATGAGATAAATGGCTTTTCACTTTGTTAATCATGTCTACTTTTTAGAACCTGAAACAGCATATGGTTTTAATTGGGAATTAAACAGCCACATATGAATTACGTTACACCGACTATTAATCAAAAATACGTGACTATATTATTTTTACATGTAAAATTACAACTACTAGAAAGGACAACAGTCTGTTCTATTGACTTACCTCGTTATCAATAAATCCCAGATGTACTATAATTATTTTCTAATAAATATTTTGCTATGTGTACTTCGTATATTTTATTGTCAAGATTCTCAGTCATTAAAAGTATAGATATTAGAATAGCTCTGAATATGGTCATAAGCTTTACCAGATTTACACCAAATTCATTATTGCCAAGGTTACATACTAATACAGAGCAGTCACTTGCTGATCAGCTGTTCACCTCAATAGACGTCAAAACGTAATGGATGCTCGTGAAATAGGAATTATAGAATTATGTCAGGTTTCTTCACTCAATCTAACTTAATCTAATCTGCGAGAGAGCAATTGTGAAAAGTAGACTTTTGTTTTGATAATGCCACAATTCATGATAATCATTAAATACATTGACGACGTTTCCTTGGACTGCGCTTGAAATATCCTTCTGTACCGATCCTCCAAAAGAGTATTGATGGATTATTATGCCTATATGCGCCTTTTTGTACCCTTAGGCAAGAAATCAAATGTGTGCTAGGTACAGAAACAGTGCGCCGTGACACCAGGTCACTCAATATTTGTTTGAATAAAAGTTCTGTCAAACATCACCTTCGACGGTAGGTATCTCTCCTGAATGAGACTGGACGTATAAGTTTTTAAAAGCTAAGCTACTTTTTGTACTCCTAGCCCGAGAAACCGACATTATTTAACGCATACATCTAAGAAGAAGTTAGATTTTCACCTTAAGTAAATGTTGATACTGAAAAAACCCTAAGTAAATAATAAATGTGTGCATTAATGTTGAGCATCCTTGGCTTGTTGGGCAGAGAAATACCACAATCCATTTCTAAATATTTCTTATAACTATTGTTTACTACAACAAGTTAATGCGTAGTCTATTTTATAACTGAAATTATTGTTGTTGATCGTAATTATTTATCCCATTATTTTGATAGCTTGATAGTCCCATGATACTCGATAAATTGGAACATTTAGCAATGAGTAAGAAACGAATTATGTGTTGACGTACATAGCATCTTCTATCTTTATTGGATTTACAGTTCTCTGACACAGACATTTATTAGGAAAGTGTTACCGGATGTTCACAAAATACTCAGATATGCTATACTTCAAAGTCTAATAAAATGCTTATAAATGTGGTATATCATAGTAGTGAAAAAATAGTTAAAGTAGTTAAAAAGATGATAAACATTCCTCGGCGCAAAAGGCCATTTTTGGCCAAGAACTTTTTTTAATAGGTGCGTATTCTTCCAACAGGCCATGTAATGTATTAACATCTGTCCAACCAGCCTGGTGAGTTTAAGTCAAATAACTTGATATTTTTATGAGCTACTTGGTTTGACTTTTTTTATTGTTCCACTTGATCTGAGGTGAAGCATTTTCAAACCACTTGATACTTTATGGCAAACTATATTTTTGTTCTACTAAAGACATTAAGGGACAATTTCACCAACATGAATATTATGCACCAATGGGAAAATACCTTATCGAAATGAAATTTGACGGAAGCTGTCAAAGGTCTCTGAATATTAGTCATTTCTATTGAAATATTGAATAAAATCGTGAAAATTCGACTGTATTATAAACAAGACAACTTTTTGATTCCAACATGATGCTTTTGTACAGAAAAAACAGGACAACTTTCATGTATTTTGATATATGTTATAGGTTTACATTTACCAACTTCAATATACTGAAAGTTATCATTACATACCTGTTGAATAGTGTGGATTTGTCTGTATTTTGCAAGAAAATAGAATATAAAATACATTCCATCCAATTCCTCATCTTCCTTGACGTCATAATAGTAATCGTTTATTAATTTATGGGATAATGAATTTCTTCAAAGCAATAAAAACATTATGTCCTCTCCAACCTAAAACACAGATAATATGTGTAAGACGTGTCAATCCCTACATCTCCCTGATGCATAATGCAATTACTATGGACATAGACAAAAAATTATGAAAAATGTTTCACAGATAATGGCTTTTAAGTCCAAAAATCAAAAAAACTAGTAATGTTTATTGTTTGCACAAACACTGTGACATATGATTTATAGCAAAACGCGCTGCCCTATCAATACAAAGTTAACATACAGGTCGCCTAGCCGTGGGGAGGCAGTGGTCGGGATGAATATCACGGCAGCAACTGATGATTTGGGCATGTCTGGTAACAACGTATCTAGTGAAACTCGCTAACTTCACAAATTTGAAGATTTTGTACAATTTCTTTGAAAATGATGAAAGATATGTCTGATTTGGTAGGGTAATTTCGCAGCCAAATGGCAGCCACCCTTTCTGAGACAGTCCGGATCGAAAGATGACGATACTCGTGAAATGTATTGATACTTAAATATAGGATCGTATCGAACATCCCTACTGTCAAGATGTATAACCCAAGGTACCGATGGAGCTATTTTGCGGCGTCATGGAAATAATTTTAAATTTTCATTTGCATTTTTTCAAGTGTTATGCAATGATTTTGGGAAAAATGTCACTAACAGTCTTATAAAGCATAGTAGAGTATATTTCAACAGTTGGCGGAACTTACTCCACTGGGACCAGGAGGGTGAAACGGGATATTAATGCACAATCTGGCAACCCTGTCGCACCCTCACAAAATGGCCGCTGACAACCACACAACTCACCGTGTTGTCATTGAATAGCATGGAATTAAACCTTCAGAGTATATGTTTTGTGACTGGTACCAAGAGTTGACAGATCCCACATATGTGTCACTCCTTGAAATGCAATAATCAGCTGTATTCAAATAATGTCTAATATAAATATAACCTAGAATGTGTACTCGTGAAAAAAGAAAAATATGTAGTTTTTTGTAGGTTTCAGGTTTGATGGTAGCTTTAAGGCGTATATTTGGGAATTTATTAATCGCTCTGAATATAGTGTGGATGTTTGTTCAGTTCCTGAACAACGAAAAATATTCAACTTTATGGATGTATGGATATCAAAAAACCTTAATGGTTTTGTGGGAATATCAATCTAAGTTGCCATAATGGTTCTGATGAACGGCAAGCAAATGAATGAATGTTTGGAAACGAGCAATATCTTTTGGTAGAGCCTGTCATCAAGTAGGTGCTTAATGGTTATCTGCAAGAAGTTTATAGGAAAAAACACCCAGTATCACATCAATTGAAGAAAATAATATAAACATGAATAAAAAAACAACAATAGGAAATTAAAACATGAATTTAATTCAAAAATCAAATATTTCTTAAAATTTTGACTGAATTATATATAATTTCTTAATATTCAATAAGCTGCTGATGTTTCAATGACAAGTTGTCATCTCATAATTTGACAGTATTTTGGTTTCAACATTTCATAGCTATTTGTTGCTAAAATTTGTTGATTGGAACTTGAAGCTGTATCTGGCGGTCTGTTACCCTATAGGTGGAGAATAACGGACTGTTGTTGGTGAAATTGGGCCTTAGTGATATTTATTTGTTCAACGGATAAGCCGTATTATGTATTTTAGTGGAAATAATCACGAGTAGTGGAAAAGGCACGAAAATGTATTCCCAAATCTAGTTTTAAACATCAGCGCTTATTGAGAGGGAATTTTCTAGGGCTGCACTGACAGATTAGGCAATAAGTCCGTTGGGGCCCTCATGGTTGGCAAATGATAATCTAATTAGAATTTCTAATTTTTTTACATCAGCTGATGAAGAAATGCTTTTTTCCTATTTGAATTTACAGTTTTATCATTCTATTATTTGTTACGCAATGAACAAATAATTTTGTCCAATATGAATTGTTGTCTCTGACAAAGTTACACAAAGACAAGTTGTTTATTTATAATCTACTCAAACAAAAATTATCAAGTAATATCAAGACTCATTGAATTGTCAAGTAGTTGGCGTAAGAACTACTTGACTTGATTTAAATTACTAATATTTAATGCTTAGCTTAAGCTTGCCTTAGTTTCAAGTCAAATTAAGGCAAACAGCTTGAAAATCAAGTCAAGTCGTAAATCCCTAAACCAGCCATACCATCTACAGTTTTATCGTTTTATAATTTGTCATACGATGATTACTTTGTTCAATATGTATTGTATTCTCTGTAGCTTGCAACAAAGTATTTCCGTTGTGTATTTATGTATAATCTACTCGTATTAATATTTCAAAAATTATCAAGTAATATCAAGACTTGAGTTTTCAAGTACTTGACGTAAAAACTGCTTGACTTGACTTAAATTGCCAATATCTACTACATGACTTGAGCTTGAGTTGATTTCAAGTCATATCAAGTCAATCTCTAAACTATCCGTATGTCATTTCTTCCTCATTAGAAGGTATACTAAGTGACATAAAAATCCGAACACCCAGTTTAAATGGTTTTATTTTAATAAAAGTTGGTGAATGTATTTGTCTTACTGTAAATAACAAGTGAAAAAATTTTCAGCCTCATCAGTTGGACATTCCGGTTTTTATACTACTTTTTTTTAATTCACTAACGCTCTAAAAATGCATATTTCAGCCGCAGTAAAGAATCAACGTTGGCGGATTTTGGTTCTTGACATCCTTTACGATCGGTTACGATGCCTAGAGTACGGAGACCTGTACGATTTCGTCAACTTAGTGAGTTTGATAGGGGCCGTATAGTGGGACTTCGGGAAGCTGGACTTTCTTTTCGGGCAATTGCAGTTAGAGTGCAAAGAAGTGTAGACACTGTGGTTAGGTGTTGTCAGGCATGGCTTCGAGAAGGCCGTACGCAAAGAGCAAGGGGCACTGGACGCCGCCGTAGAACAACAGACCGTGAAGATCGCCGCCTAAGATTATTGGCCTTAAGGGACCGTTTCTCCACTACCAGGTCCATTGCAAATGAATGGTTTGCGGAACACGGAAGACCTATTGGCATGCGAAGTGTTTACCGACGAATTAGAAGTTTTGGCTTGTTTTCATACCGGCCACACTGGGTCCTCCCTTTAACTCGAGAACACAGGCGTAATCGCCTTGAGTGGTGCAGACAACGGTCACTCTGGGATCAGGAATGGAACAGTATTGTCTTTAGTGACGAGTCTCGATTTTGTTTAGGCATGCACGATGGTCGTGCCAGGGTTAGAAGGCGACGTGGTGAAAGGAGGAATCCACAGTTTTTTGTTGAAAGACATGTTCATCACACTGTTGGAGTTATGGTTTGGGGTGCTATAGCTTATGGTTCCAGGTGACCTTTAATCTTCATCAGAGGTAACATAAACGCGCAGCGTTATATCCACGAAGTTCTAGAACCCCATCTTTTACCCTATCTTGACACCCTGGCAGATCCAACTTTCCAACAAGATAATGCCCGACCACATGTTGCAAGAGTCACAATAGACTTCTTTCAACATAATGATGTCACATTGTTACCATGGCCACCAAGATCTCCCGACTTATCCCCAATTGAGTACGTATGGGGTATGATGGGTAGGAGATTGCTCAAGTTGCAACGTCCTCCTCAGACTCTAGAAGCACTTCGAGAGGAGTTGGTGGTTGCCTGGAATGAGATACCACAGGCGGACACTGACCACCTTATCAGAAGCATGCCTAGGCGCGTTGGAGAATGCGTAGCACATCAGGGTGCATCCACACATTATTAAAGGTCAAACGGCTTTAAAGCAGCGCAATAATTTTGAAATTTTTATCATTTACTTATTATGCTTCATTAAGTACTTATACAAAATTTTATTAAAATAAAACCATTTAAACTGGGTGTTCGGATTTATATGTCACTTAGTATATAATTATGCCATATGTCAGACTACGAATTAAAATAATTGATTATAGAATCAGATGGCACACAAGTGTCTGAAGCTGTAGATTGTCCAAAACTCAAAAAGCAACAAGAAGCACCTGCGTTGCATATATTTCTTTACAAACATCTGACTTGTGGAAAGCCTTCTTTAAAATTGCTCATTCATAATTTTAAAGGATACATGTTTAAAGCACAAATTTTGAAATGCAGAATAATCTGACACAGAGTTTTAACAGTGACAAATACCGCATAAATGTAAACGTTAACGTTCGCTTTTTTGACGTTTACATCAGTCATTTATAAGAGATACATGTCAAATAAGGTAAACATTAAGGTACATACGAGTATTTATAGCGCATGTACGTGTATGACGCGCCATAATCAACTAAAATAAGACGATTTAATTGCTATAAATTTAGTTCAAACCAATGGATTGTAAAGTCCTTTTTTATACCTAAGGCTTAAATACGCGTGGTTACCATGGAGCTATAGTTGCCGCAGATAGTTTAGCATAAGATAATACCATTTCAAATTATGTAAGCAACATGCCATAGTTTTCTAGGTAACTATGTCTACAGTGACAATCCAGTATCAATTTTGCTTGCTTGTATAGCTTTATACTGAACAGGGTATCCCAAAAGTGATGGATAAAATGAATGGAGGGGATAAGGGGGGCTAATTTTAAGCAGAAGTACCATATATGCTCACATTCGATTGTGCAAAATTTATTAGAATTTGTAAAAAATAGCTACTTTTGCGACAGTTTTCTATTTATGAAGTTATCTTTTGTTATTTCGCAATCAGCTTCACAGGATACGTTCTCAAATTATGTATCGTTTGAGAGAAGCTATCAGTGAGATAGGTAGTTAACGTAGGTGTTGGAATCAGCTGACCCGTCATTTGATCTATTGTCAAAAATATTACAGCATTTTCAAGTAGGCTTGTAGAAAAAAAACAGTGGATACATAAACTTTCTATTGGAAGAATATTTTCCGATATTATGACCCTCTTAAATACTTTTTAAGTTATCAAATATCTTAAATAGAATCTGCGTAAAACAAAAAATATTACTGCTACCTTAATCTTGAAAATACCCATTTGATGAACTTTTCCTACAGCTGCCATTCTGAATTTTCCACATTCCGGATAGAGTCAAACGGTAAATGAATCCTCAAATTCAAATCAATGTCAGTTCTAATCAAAGTAAGGGATGGAAGCTTTGACATTATTTGGGATAAAAGGGTTATGGAAGCTGTACCGTACTCATCCGATAACGATCTTTTACAACATATAGGTATAGCATAATAAGCTAACGTTCGTACTATAAAACGCCGTAGTCATTCCACTTGTGCGATTCTATTATTGCGATACCGATGTAAGATATACGTCCCAGTAATATACAAACATGCTTCGTTTGTAGAGTGTGCAATGGAAATGCTCGATTTTCTGCCGACATATCCCAGTAAATGATTCAGTCTACGGTACAGAGAAATTCCTGGATAATAGGAAAGAATAGGAATGCGGAGAATCGACGTAGATGCTGAAGATGGAACAATACTGTTGTTAATTGAAAACGACCCTTCTAAGTAGTGTGCCCCGCATTTTACAGATTTTTAGTGAAGCTATGTAGACAGTACATACGATTTTGCGTAGAAAGCTGCTGCAGCCATTCCATATTCAACGTGCGAAATGCCAGAAGGATGCTCCAACAATTTAAAAATCTAGTTTTCAAAAGAAAAAACGAGTGACTGAAGTGTTTTCAAAGAACAGACATATGTCACATTCACAATTTACACCACTGGGCTTTAGAAAATCTACGAATCATGAGGCTTAAAATCTGCTATAAAACAATGTACCAGATCTGTTAGCAAGCTAGCCGCAAAATAATGTGGTGCCAGTACATACTGTCCGCAGTTTATTATTTTTTTAAATCGCACCTGTTCTGAATGAAGAGTTAATAGAATCTACTTACATTTAAGAATTTATTGTCTCTGTCTCTCCTACTTGGATTACAAAAAGCTGATAAGTGTGGTTGTAGGATCAGATAATACAGCACTGTTTCTGTAATACTTTTTTTACTTGACTGTTTAGATCTAGAATCCATCAAGTTTGGAGACTTATGATCCCTTGGTTGTTTCCTCATCTCATTCGGAATCTCATTTCTATGATTTAATTCACAAAATGAGAATGTTTCTAGATTTAGGGTATCTGCAGCAGTTTCTCTATATGGCGCAAAAACTATTAAATGTATAACATTATCCAAAAAATATTTTAGAAGGCCATTGTATCTGGAAGTTTTTCATAACTATGGATACTTTATCTGTCTACTACTTATATACGGGCCTTGTTGAACAAGCTGTACTATTTTTGACAACAGTCAAAATTGCGGCTTAGCCGATTGCTATACCTACATTAAATGGACAAATTTTTCGCTGGTGCCCTTTTTTTCATCGGAACATAATTTAGGAACAAATCATTTGAGGCTGATTGCGCAATGACAAAAGATTACTTCAGAAAAAAAGCACAGTCTCAAAAGTAGCGATAACCTACAAATCTTTAAGAATGGCGTGCACAATCGGATAGGGATATACAAATATGTCAGCCCCTTTTGATTTATTCCATGACTTTTGAAATAACTTGTATAAATGATCTCTTTCAGTGATTTGTTAAGCAGGTTATTTTGAAAGATGTTCTTATTTGTATTATTGATAGATAGATATTTGTATTATTGATATGTTGGATGAAACGATTTTTAATATAGAAGTCTGTCTTTTATTACCTCACCGTGTAAGCATAGTAACAAAAGAAGTTTCTATAAAGGGACGTAGAATCTTGGGTAACTGGAACCTAATGAGAAATATCTTCTACGCCATTCAGTTTTCCATAAATTTTATATCTTAAGGAATTTCAGTCAGATCACTCGTCCTGGAGATATTTGGGTTTGAATATTTCAGGTAAAATCCTAAAGTATTCTTATGGAAAGGTTTATCCTCGCCTATTCTGAAAACACCGTGAAGTTTGATATTGAGAACACTATATGGCATGTGAAGAAAAATATGGCACCTCATAACAATATTAACTGAATAAAATGTGTCTCTTATCCTCAATCAGTAGCGTAGAAGCTCACCATTCATTGAACCCCTACTGTGCACGCCACTGGTTTTCATTTTTGTTTATATATACAGAAGCTTCAGAACAAAGGAAACGTTTATTTGAAAAATAAATAAACAAAGCTTATAAAAGTTAAACACGACAACAATAAATATTGCATTTGATACAACTTAACTGTTACGTGGTTATTTCTAAAATGAGAACACCATTGGGAACAACAAATAATGCTGAAAAGATGATATAGCATCCAACCTGAAGGAAGTGTTGAAAGTGGATTCAACACAAGCCACAACGACTCTTTGACTGTTTTGAAACTACCTGGAATAGTACGAACAGTGTTGAAAGCCTTCTGTATAGTTCATGCCCATAGGTCGTCTCCTTTGTTGAGCTCACTTAATCCGAAATGGTAAAACAATGATAGGTTCAATAACTACTAGTTCTGATTTTAAGCAAACAAAAGAATCTAACATGGGTAATACCAGGATAAGAATATTATGAAAACCAGTGGCATGCCTAGACAAGGCTTACTGAAGGGTGAGATTCTACGTTACGGATAGGATAAGACACGCATATAGTATTATTCGATAAAAATGTTGTACTGATGCGCTACAGCTCTCTTCACCTGCCATATAGAATTTCCAATATCATGCTTCACGGTGTTTCCATAATAGAGGAGGTCATACCTTTTCATAAAGATATTTTAGGATTTAACCTCAAATATTTAACCGAAATATCTCCAAAACGAGTAATCTGACAAAAATTCCTTAAGAAAAGAAAATTATTGAAAAATAAATGGTATTTTATAAAATGCCCTTCTTTTCTCCGAAAAGGCCAGTGGCAGAGAAGATATTTCCTATTAGGTGTCCACGTAGCCCAGTTTCTACGTCCCACATTTTAATTTAAATTTTGTAAATGTTACTTCATTGCTCTGTATCGCGGTAGAAGAGCATCTTTGGATTCATTTATAGGAACTTTTTTGTTGTTTCTGAATGTACTTTCTACATAGAAATGTTTGCACGTCTTTCTAGAACACCCTATATAGAATCCTTTCTAAAAAGCTGCATCTGGGCTATTGTACACTCTTGGGCGCAGTAGAGGAGAGTACTTCCTAGCCAATTATCTCCAATTTCTTACAGCTTTTGGCATCTATATTATAGGAATAAGTTCATAGGTACGTCTACTTTCACCAGAATATAATTTTTCTAGGTTATTCATATCCGTAAATGTTTTATCACAACTATAAGCTTGGATAAGATTGATAGATAGACTCCTAGACTACCGAACTTTTTCTTGAGAATGTTCAGGGAAGCGGGTTTTATATCATAACAACAGAAGAATACAATTCCCCGAAATATAATAGAAGCGACTATCTATCAGTTATTCTATTCTCATGTTTTCAAGAATTGACTCCCATATGTAATGCCTTAGGACCGTATCGTACAATTGTAGGACGCCTTTATGGCCTCTCTGATTTTCATAGTTTTCTAATGTTCCGTGGTCAGCGCTCTATTTGAGGTTATGTTATAAATATCTATTTGCATCAAATTGTTCATGTTTTTGATTATATTATCTGTTATATCACCCTTAAATTTTCTACATTGAAAAAGGAAACATAGCCTCACAATAAGAGAGCGCTGATGCTCACATGGAGCAGTAGAAATTTAAAAATACCCCAACCTTTCTGAAGGAAAAAATAAACTGTGAAAATTAAGGTCATAAGGGCATCCTACAATTGAAAGATCAACTGACGATACATCCCTTAGTATTGGCGTTAATAGATAAAGGCAGTTTTCAGGAGGCTCTTGTGGTAAATTTCATCCATGCTCACAGCACTTATGTGTTCTTCCTATGCATACTTACCACCCTTTAGCAGTTAGTCCAAGGAAGAATTCTAAAATCATCATATCGGTAATTCACTTGATTAAATCAAACTTTATTACATTATCTCAGTATTATACAATGGTTTTATTAACATTATATTTAGGATACCCGTAAAAGATTTCTGATGTAACCCTGGAGAAAAGTACACTATTCAAGAATCAAGAATCAATAAAGATCCTTGTAGTCAAAAAATACCCAAGATATTGCAATATCACTTACATCTTACAAGATTTGCATTGTGTCATTACTTAGGAATATCAGTTACGTGTATTGCTTCCGAGACTGGTATTCTTCTTGTCATGGATAGAGGTCATGATAGAAATTATGAAATAAAACTATTATGAACAATAATTGTATTATTGAGATATATTTATGGAAAAATATATAGCTAGTGTTGAGCTCTTAATAAAAATCGGCATAGTGTCTCGTATGATGTGGCTGAATGTACGATATAATCCTTTCAAGCAAAGACTAAATAAAAGCTTAAACTTCTGAACTGTTGTATTAGCATCATGTTTTGATATTTGCACTAAAACAACTAAAACTTTCAGACTCTCAAACATAATTGTACAATTACCATCACTAGCCTAATAATAGGTATTCAGTGATGTTTTGTAGAACAGTGTGTCTGTCAGGTCTGGTTGTCCAGATACCAGACAAATGCAGAGAGAAATGCGGGAAGGTCTTTCTTCCCGGAAAAGCAAACAGAAGGAAGTATCTCAGTTGAAAATTTGACTTGTAATAATAAATTAGATTTCACAAATTCCAGAGTAGACCCAAAAAATCAATGTTAAGGCATAATGTTAAGAAAACATTTTTTGGACTAATTTTGTTGTTACATAAAGGGTAAGCTTTAGATACTGTTTAACTAACATATCAGTAACAACTTAAGATCTGGAGTAGGTAAAGCATGTTTACCAAAAACTACTATTTCTTGACTGTATGAGTCCCTATGAAGCCAATTATAACTCGACATTAAACGCGCTGTAGTTGCCTAAGTGCATCCATTATACAGGGTGGCCAAACACGTGACGTCATAAAAAAAAATTAGATTCCCCACATCGAGAGGAACCCAAATCACCCCCATATATATGGTCCGATTTTGTTTAGTTTAGGAGTTATGATTTTTTTTCGGATTTTTCGAGAATTTTTGAGTTCTGTGTTTATTTTTACCATAACTTCGTTAATAATTGTGATAAATGCCTGCTTTTTTCACGATTATGTAGCTAAGACCTAAGGCTTAACTATCATATAATCACTCAAGTCATGTAACTAATACTACTTTTTAATTTTTTTCAAAATCTTCGAACATAACAAAAAAGTAAAAAAGTGCAACAACTTTGAACGTTTATAAAAAATTGAAAAAACATGTTCTTACTATTCGTAAGTATCTTAAAAACTTCCTTACGGTATCAGCTATTTACCGTAAAAATTTCATCAACCTAGCTTTACTGCATGCTACCGTAATTGTGGCTCAAATAGAACCGAACCCAAAATTGGATAACCCTCTGCTCAATAGAAATTGTTAGTTTCGGAAAAAGAATTTGCAAAAACCACAAAAACACGTTTGATTTTTACTGAACAGCAGATTATTATTCATTTATGTTATTTACAAGAGGTTTTCAAAATGTCTGCCTCTAACAGAAATTCACAGTGTACACCTACGTATGAAATTTTGTTTTAAATCTCTAAATGCTTGTGTGTTGTTTTTCAACGCATGTGTCGCTTCTTGAATTTTGTTCCTCAATGAATTTTCATTTGCACATTCTTGGGCGAATGTTATGTCTTTAAAATATCCCCAAACAAAAAAATCAATGGGGTTGAGGTCAGGGGAGCGTGGAGGCCATCGTATCGGTCCGTTTCGTCCGATCCATCTGTCTGGGAACCTTTCGTTTAAGTAGTTTCGCACGATCGTTGCGTTGTGGCATGGTGCACCATCATTCTGGAACACCATGTTCCGTCTGGCTTCCAGGCTTGAATCTTCCAGCAATAATGGTAGGCTATTTTCAAGGAAGCTTTTGTAGGCTACCGAATCCAACCTTGACGGCAGTTCAAATGGACCGATAAATTCCATATTGAATATTCCTGACCACATGATCACACTAAAACGGTGTTGAAATGTCGACGGCCTTGAGTGGTGGGGGTTTTCAACAGCCCAAGTATGTAAATTATGGATATTGAATATCCCTGTTCTTTCAAAACGTGACTCGTCAGTCCATAAAATTTTATCAAAAAAATCGGGATCCTCTCGTTGTCTTCGCAGCATTGTCTCGCAGAAATCCACTCTTAACTGGTAATCTGAAGGCATCAACGCTTGAACTCTTTGAACATGATAGTCATGATAACCTTCTCCATGAAGAATATTTTGTATCGATGTTCGTGGTATTCTAAGGTTTTGTGCCATAGATCTCGTACTCGTTGAGGGATTCCGGCTAATTTCTTCAAGTACTACTTCTCTGCGATCCGGATCAGCTGTAGGATATCCTTCATTGCTTCCTCGTCCTGGATTGCGGCCTGCCATGAAAGTGTTATGTGTGTTAATAAAAACACGGTGGTCTGGGTAATGCTCAGGTTGTGGTCCGCCTCGGCGTATAAGTTGTTCCCGGTACAGCTGAGCATTACCCAGACCACCGTGTTTTTATTAACACACATAACACTTTCATGGCAGGCCGCATTCCAGGACGAGGAAGCAATGAAGGATATCCTACAGCTGATCCGGATCGCAGAGAAGTAGTACTTGAAGAAATTAGCCGGAATCCCTCAACGAGTACGAGATCTATGGCACAAAACCTTAGAATACCACGAACATCGATACAAAATATTCTTCATGAAGAAGGTTATCATGCCTATCATGTTCAAAGAGTTCAAGCGTTGATGCCTTCAGATTACCAGTTAAGAGTGGATTTCTGCGAGACAGTGCTGCGAAGACAACGAGAGGATCCCGATTTTTTTGATAAAATTTTATGGACTGACGAGTCACGTTTTGAAAGAACAGGGATATTCAATATCCATAATTTACATACTTGGGCTGTTGAAAACCCCCACCAGTCAAGGCCGTCGACATTTCAACACCGTTTTAGTGTGAACATGTGGTCAGGAATATTCAATATGGAATTTATCGGTCCATTTGAACTGCCGTCAAGGTTGGATTCGGTAGCCTACAAAAGCTTCCTTGAAAATAGCCTACCATTATTGCTGGAAGATTCAAGCCTGGAAGCCAGACGGAACATGGTGTTCCAGAATGATGGTGCACCATGCCACAACGCAACGATCGTGCGAAACTACTTAAACGAAAGGTTCCCAGACAGATGGATCGGACGAAACGGACCGATACGATGGCCTCCACGCTCCCCTGACCTCAACCCCATTGATTTTTCTGTTTGGGGATATTTTAAAGACATAACATTCGCCCAAGAATGTGCAAATGAAAATTCATTGAGGAACAAAATTCAAGAAGCGACACATGTGTTGAAAAACAACACACAAGCATTTAGAGATTTAAAACAAAATTTCATACGTAGGTATACACTGTGCATTTCTGTTAGAGGCAGACATTTTGAAAACCTCTTGTAAATAACATAAATGAATAATAATCTGCTGTTCAGTAAAAATCAAACGTGTTTTTGTGGTTTTTGCAAATTTTTTTCCCGAAACTAACAATTTCTATTGAGCAGAGGGTTATCCAATTTTGGGTTCGGTTCTATTTGAGCCACAATTACGGTAGCATGTAGTAAAGCTAGGTTGATGAAATTTTTACGGTAAATAGCTGATGCCATAAGGAAGTTTTTAAGATACCTACGAATAGTAAGAACATGTTTTTTCAATTATTTATAAACGTTCAAAGTTGTTGCACTTTTTTACTTTTTTGTTATGTTCGAAGATTTTGAAAAAAATTAAAAAGTAGTATTAGTTACATGACTTGAATGATTATATGATAGTTAAGCCTTAGGTCTTAGCTACATAATCGTGAAAAAAGCAGGCATTTATCACAATTATTAACGAAGTTATGGTAAAAATAAACACAGAACTCAAAAATTCTCGAAAAATCCGAAAAAAAATCATAACTCCTAAACTAAACAAAATCGGACCATATATATGGGGGTGATTTGGGTTCCTCTCGATGTGGGGAATCTAATTTTTTTTTATGACGTCACGTGTTTGGCCACCCTGTATATTCTCACAAACTGATCTGAAAGTATACGTACATAAGTAACTTGACAAAAAGTTACTAGAGAGCCCTCACTTACTTGATATTGCAAAGAAACCAGGTAACATCATCCAGGTAAATTTCTCCAGAGCTGTACTGGGATATTTTAATAAAATTTATTTATTATGTAGTATATAAAACAACATTTTATTTATTAACATCATTTACAAACTATCTTTGTCTGGAATGGTACATTTTACAAAATTCTTGTCCACGAATGCAATGTTCACAGATACGATCAATTCATTTTTATTTTCTTCATTACGCAATTTCTGTAATGTGCATATACAATTTTTTTCAATTGGACATTGAAGACTACAAATTAGGACAGTCAAGTTGTTAGGATTTCAATTGAGCCTCCTGTTAGATCACGAGTATAGTTTTTATACTTCTAAATCACGGATCAAATTTTACTCAGCATTAACTCAATACATTCCACAAAAGCCTCTTTATTCTATTATTCACAGTAAACTGAATGCATCATAAAATGAATAGGTATTTCAGATTTTGTGTCATAGTAAAATACATCTCATACTTTTTGGACAAATGAAAATGTAGATAAGATACAAGCAATTTATAATAATGAGCAAAAACCGTTTCTAACTCCTGAATTTTCAGTGATTGGGTTTCAGCTCATTTATTGCAACAAATATACACTATCAGCACATACATAAACCTTCAGTTGTAAAGCGAAATACAAATATGGGACACAAAAATGATGGATATCTGGCGGATAAATTAGAACTATAGATGTAGGTAAGGGTGTTTAATCATGTGAAGTTAATTTAAAACTACCCAATATCTGTTGTCTCCATTCATGCTGATTCTGACCTGAGGCAAAACTCTTACAGTCACCATGGAATTCATCAGTTCTGCTAGCAAAGCAATAATGTAAAACAACATATTTTTATTACGACAGTCATTGTTAACAAATTCCGTTTTCTTTTTTGAAAAGGGCGGCCAAAGTGTTCAAAACGTTAGTAATTGTTTTCCTACATTTGTGGCTTTGAATCATCGGTCAGAAAAATATGCAAATGATCCGTGATATATCCACAGGATAAGTTTGAGAAGGAACATTAGACAGATGATGAATTGCGCTTTTAAACATAAACACACAAACGGATGCAAACAATTCCTTAATTAAATGTCACAGTTTGAAATCCATAAGAAAATATTTGACAATTTATTTTAGAAACCTGAAGGGGATTTCACTAAAACGACAACGAAGTGAAATATGTTATTTCCGCATTATTCAATAGATACTTTTGGTGTCTATCGCAGAATTTACGTGCCTTAACATTTTCAATGTCACTGAACAGTGACACAGATAGTTTAGTTTATTGCAGGGTTTAAAATAAGTTGAGCTGGAACACTGAAAAACGATTAAACTATATGTGGGTACACAAGCGTTATATTATTTTTACTTATGAAATATGTATGCAGCTTGTGTACAAATCAACCGAAATCTTTCTATCTATATGTATAAAACCATAAGATTCCGGCTTCAGGAATAGCGACGATGCTTTATCATATTTTGCACGTTATGGATATATGACTGAAAAAAAACTAGCTCATACATGCTCCTGCTATAATTTGAAGGATGAAAAATGTAAAATTCCTTTAGAACTTAGAATATTCGACAATATATAGATATCCTTGTCACGGATTTCTGTAAACTTAGCAGCTTTCCCAACAAAAAGTTACAGATCATTACTGGCAACTCATAAGACACATTATGCACCACATTGTAATTGATGTCCCGTAATACTGTCATTAAAAAAATAGTCCTACTTTGATTGTTAGAGGGCTGAAATATAATTCATCCATCTATTAAAACTCCTGGTCATTCAGAATTTGGTATGTTATCTTTTCGAATTCCATATAAATTCGAGAGTCTGCATACAATTTCTCAGAAAACATGTATACTGGGCAACTGTAGGTGTTTGTTTTCCAAGATTTTTGATTGTACGAATCGTAGTCTTGACGTCTTACACTAAACTCTCATTCTTGGATTTTGATGTTGAGATTTTATTCACACATATATATCAAACTATATATCTCACTGTATCTTCATGAATAATTACAGTCCCATTGACTTTCTTATACATGATGCGTTTATAAAGTCACATAACTTAAGCTAACATAGCCTAACTTGCTTAGATCAACTCAAATTGTAATAATAAATTAAGAATCATTACAAGCCCATCATCACGGTACCCTTTAAATATGGATATAATTATTTGACAACATGCCAAGCAACAAAATAATCTCAGTTTGTCTCGTAACCTTCCATATGATTTTGTTATAAAGCTAAGGCGAGAGTTTAAAAGAATTAAGCCAAAGTCAAAATATCCCTTTAACTGCCTAAGTGGTACATTTTCCATTATCTTCTTGTCAGAGACATAATATCAGTTTACTCGACTGTATATTATATATTACAATGTCCAAATGTTTTATTCAATTATTGGTCTTACCACGAATAGATATAACTAAGTCTAACACACAGCCTCTATATTATGTATAAATACCATTTTTGTTGACTTACAATTGTATTGTTTCTACATTATTTTCATAAATATACATACAAAATGCTGATAAGAAGACCATTTATGGTAACACTAGATATTACGAACACCTCAACCTCCACTCCCCTAGGTTGTCAAATCACACTAATCAAACATCGTTTGAGACAGTATGATGCTTCAGTTGCACTCATCGTAATACGATGTATATATTGTTAAATATAAATTTTTGATGAGTAGCCACTTGAAAAAATAACTTAAGTTTAACATAATGCTCGATATGGTAGTTTGCCTCAGCCTTGGGCAGTTGATATTTAGTAGATAAGGGAAGAAACAAAAGAATTTTGCGCAGTATATAGAGAAGATTTTTTATTTGCGTCATATCTAATTTATACTGGGAACAAACGACTCCAATAAAGATTGAGAATCATCTGTCTGAACAAGTAGGAATTAAAACAGAAGTAGATCAACATTACACTCTTTCTCCAATCCTTTGAAACAGCATTACAGACTGAACACGAGAAATTGTTATCAATGGTAAGCCATTGAACAACATGAGATACTAGAACGACTCTGATGAATGGAAATCACCCAGCGAGTTTACAAAGATTGGCATATGTATGTTGACATGAATATCTACCTGGATAAACGAAAACTCGACGCAAAACATGATATTATTAAGATTAGAAGAACCTAGGATAGCATTCACAGAAATAAGAAAACTATTAACAGCTCCTAGTCTGTTTTCAAAATTAAGAATCAGGAAAACACATAATCCTTAGTATTTTCTCTGAAGGCTGGGCCTTGAGCAAGTAAGCCACAAAAAAATAAATCCTTCAAAATGTTAACTACCATCTGCTACAACTCATAACGCAGGGGACTGAACTAGAAAAAAGATAGTTGGAATATGTAAAATGCTCCAGTTGAATAACTTAGGTAGATGGTTCGTTGACATCTGTAGAATTATTTCGATCTGTAGTTTTAAAAGTAAAAAGAGCCGTGATGATTAGTTAACTTCATCAGAAAAGCTGAGACAGGAAGAAAAAGGAGGGTGAGAAGACCAAAATAGAATTTCTGCTCTTGTAGACATACCTTCATACATTTTAACCTCGCATATCATAGGGCTCACGATACTCATAATACATCATGGCCTCTTCTTGAATACAGTGTACGTACATCTCATCTACTTTGTTACCGATGGTCTTCTTTCCAGCACACATTCTACAATCTTTTGCACACGAGTTTACTGGTAACTTTAGAACACGGTTTGAGCGAATACATTTAGAGATATAAAAAACATATGTAGTCCATGTATATAGTTCGTTGAGGAATGATTCAGGTTTGATACGAGTTACAACGTTGGCTATAACTGTTGGTTTGGGCATTTGGTAGCGTCGTATAGCACACTGTGGTAATTATCAAGATAACATTGCTTTAAAAACATATGTACAGCATAAGTGCCTACATCACTTTATAGGTATAATCTCTTAGAAAGGAATATTTGCACATTGTTTTTCCTCTAACAGTTGATCTTTTGTGCTAGTTGTTGATGAATACTTTTGTTTTGCACTTACTTAAAAATATGACAATGGGAAAATGATGTGTCTTCATATAGATGCAAAGAGCAGTTAAGTGTAGTGGGATGTCTCGAAATTCTGGGAAAATAGTTAAATTCAAGAGCAGCGAAGTCTTCACATATTAAGACCTTATCTTTTCATATGAACTGTATGATCGTGAAATGACCTTGGGTTGTGGAATCGAACATATCTTTTCAATGAGACAGAATAGGCTGGAGTAATGAAAATATTCTTGAATGGGTACAAAAGACGAGAAAGTGCAGAACTATTTTTTAATACAATATCTGTATTTGCTATGATTTTGAGAACTATGTATCGCTCAAGAATCAAACATTTCGAGAAAGAACAACTGTTATGAGGAATGCGGAGCATTCCACTCGTGCTATCTGAATTGAATTCAATTTGTTAATATTTTTGGCATATTCATAGGACCGATTGTCGTTTTAGTCTTCAATTATTGGCAACAATTCCAGATATAATAACGACGTAGTAGCACTGAGTGAAGGTATGCATGGGGTCTGGAGTTAGGCATGATGCAGTGTTGTTCAAGTACTGAAAAATAAATCATGAATGTATCGTGCCTCATTTTTATTGGTTATCGTTTTTAGTATAACTTGCCATAAAAACCCAAATTCGTGATTCAAATGCGTCCACTACTTTGGATGAAGGGCAGGTAGCTAGAATATTTAATTTTCTCTTATATCACTGTTGATAACTGGCGGTATAATATGCTTACTGCATTCCTATCCAGTAATTCTAGTTATAACCAAAAACAGAAATATCTTTTTTGATCAACCATGTACATACTATACGTAGTGATTGAGAAGGCAGTGCCAATATTTCTATCGCAAAAAGTAAAAATACCAAAATAAAATGAAAAGTCTATATTAACATGGGTCCTGGAATGCTCCCTTACCGAGTTTAAATTTCAAAATCGGAAAAAAAATCGGAATCAGCTGATTACGCTATTGGCTAAAAATCTTGTACTATTATTAATTAGCAGTATGGTCGATATGTACAAGTATTTTTGTGGGTTATGCCACACCAGTGGCGTAAAAATTGAAAATTGTGTCCCCGGAGAAACAAAAAAAATATTGCCTGCACCACTTACTATTGAAACATTTTTGAACAAGACTTCTGATTTTACATAAATCGCCCTTTTTGGAAATTCTTTGGATAAACATTGGTTTTAATATCCTTATTAAATAACAGAAAAGTGTATGTGCTGTGTTTGGAGGATAATCACATCTCGCCATAGAGTCATTTGATATTATTAAGTCTCACCTATGGCACAGAAATTTACGACAGTCTGTTCCTCGGTAATTGAACATTTTGGGACCTAAAGAGGCTTTTATTTTTTTTAATGAATCTTCTCATCTAGAAATATTTCCACTGCTTTTTGATCATACCTGTTCCCAAACTGGGTCACAGTAGTGTTTTTTATAATTTTTATGTGCTCTGAAAGAAAAGAAACATTAATGTCTTTATACGTTTTTGACATAATTATTCACCTACGAATAAAATCATTACTTCTCATCAAAGTGAGTGTTAGACTTGAGATTGAAGAAATAAACGATCTTTTGTTCCGAACACGGCAAGCGGACTTAACAACAAGTTTTTTGACAGTTCTGTTATTAAATTCTTATATTTAGAATTATTTTTTATAAGTGTGAGTGTTTGTAGATAAATGTAGTGTTAGACGATTTCAGGACATGATGCCATAGGCATGATTTGCAAAGAGCGGCACAAGCCTAATGAAGGTAGATGTTTCCACCGGTAAGTAGATATTATTATTGTGTTGAAACATCGCCGTGACTTCGGCAGGCATTGGTAGTCAAATGAGTCAAAACTACCGACAAGACACAAAGAAAATTAAACATATAGGCTTGGCTCCTGACCTTCTATTCGAATTCGTTGGTAAGGACCTATACCGGATGATTCAAATTCGACCCTCATCATTGGGATCTCGGAAAATGTACGAGATACGAAGTGGCTTAGTTGAGAGCAAAGCTGCGTATTTGAGTAATCAACAAAATGCCGCTCAGAAAGTTTCGAGGTTCAAAGTACTTCTGGGGAGAGACCGAAAAAACAAGTTTTCTCAAAATCGTTTTAATATTTTCCTTTGTTTGTAGTGGGATTTCAAAATAAATTGCACATCAACATTACCACTTTTTCTCCTCTACAAGATGGCATAATTAGAATTTCAATATGACATTTGGTGTCTGGTCCGCCAGCAACAACTTTATTTCTTCGACTTCGACTTTTTCAGACGGGAAACTGGATTTTTCTACAGATAAATAGAGCTTTTCATTTTGATACCAAAAATTTATAACAGCAGTATGTCCTAGGTACGCATTGAAATTATCATATAAGGTACCTGTACCAAATAAGGCCACGTTAGCGTATGGATAGCTGTAACTTCATAAGTATTTGCGATGCGATTATCAAATTTTAAAGGTATTATTCTAGGTATATTCAGTGAATAAGCTGTATCGGAAAGCTCCGAAAAATATATGTATATTGTTTGAAACTCTACCGTGGGCCTTATTAGGAACCCAGAGATCCAAATAAGGCCATGATCTGGTTTTAAATAAAGCCACGCTCAAAATATAAAAAAATACTGTTGAATAAACGAAGTTATATTTCTAATTAATAACAATAAATAATTATTAAATCCAGATAGATTTCAAATAAAAAACTCAACTTGTGTTTGCTTTCGCATTGATGACAAACAAATTATACCTTATCGCCTCTACACAAGTCTACACATTCCTCATGGACATATCTTAAGCATATTACACACAGATGCATGTCACGTATTTCATCCTTATCGCATATGAAGTCAAAGTTTTTGTCTTTATTCTTCTAGGAACCATTTAACATGGTCTTATTACGCACATATAACCTGAAATATACGATTTACCAAATTGAAAACTTTCAAAATCTGGCAACAGCAAATAACTACCTGCATATGCCCTATGTTTGAATTAACAAGAGATTCCGGAAAAGAAGCCGACAACATGCAAAAACGGAGACAAATTTAAAGCAGAAATTTTATAAGGCACATGTTGAAAACCGACGCTGTCCAACTGCGCCATCTAGCGCCGCTCCACAGCTGCTGAATTTATGGCTGCTAACTGCTTTCAATAAATTTGTAGAACTACAGAAATCTTCAACTTTAAATGTTAATAGTTTCTGTAAAATCGACGCATGGCCTTATTAGGTGCTTGGCCTTATTTGGTACAGGTACCTTAGTCATTTGTTTCGCCTACCAGATTTATCCCTCTTTTATTTGTGGTGGAATTCCAAAATGAATAGCATTTCAACATTGCCACTTCCTCTACAAAGTGGTTACTTAGAATTTCAATATAAAGTTTCGTCTCTTGTCCCTCTAACTTTATTTTTCATATGGACGCCATATTGGATTTTTGCGTAGATAGCAAAAATGTGTATGCCATACATCCCCAAACGTTAGTTATTCTAGAAAAACAGAAAATCCTAGGTAGGACTTGAAATTATCACATTTCATGAGTTTATACCAGACCAGACCTCAAATTGAATACAGCAACAGAGTTTGGAAGACTGAGGAGAATAGAAATAAATCGAGCAGCTAACAATGTACTTTGCCTACAAAATAACGGACATTTTGAACATCTGCAATGCTTTAGCTCTGCTTACTTATAATTAATATTGTTAGGACTCTTAATAAGATTTTCATTTTGTGTTCAGCTTTCACTATAGCTTTTAATTTCCTTATAATTTTCGTCGAACAACAAATTCATGGCCAACTACGGAAATATATCAATTTAGGACTGAAAACTCCATTTAAATGTACACAGTTGGTGATGGAAGTCGATAGAAGAAATGTCGAATTGAAAATTTTCCTACGCCATCTTGTAGACGAGAAACGATGAGAACTATTTATTTTTAAATATCATCTCACATGAAGTCAGGAAAATATAAATTTGCGAACCAAATTATCTGATAATTTCAAGACCTACCTAGGAAATTTTGCTGTTTTGAAATAACTTAGATTTGGCAATGTCAAAAACTCTATTCATCTGTGTAAAAAGCCAATATGGCGTCCATAAGAAAAAAATAAAGTTGTCGCTACAATGAACAAGAGACGTCATACGGAAATTCTAATTTTGCCTTCTTGGAAAGGAGAAAAAGTGGCAATGTTAATGTGCAATTCATTTTTAAATCCCTCTACAAATAAGGTCATAGAAAAATTTTGGGAAAATTATGTTTTTCCGTCTCTCTCCGGAAGTACTTTGAATTCGAAACTTTCTAATAGGCATTTAAGCGACTTCGTATCTCTTACACTTTCTGAGATCCTAATGATGAGCGTCGAATTTGAAACACCTTGTATAGACCAGTTAACAGATAGCCATTTGCAAAAGTTCACAAAAGGTCGTTATTGCACAAAGTAGTCATCTAAGGACCTTTAATTTCGCCACTAACACAGATTATTAAGTGTCACTTGTGACAGAAGGCAGAACTTTCCAACAAAGGATGTAAAACGTTATCATAATCCAGGAATTGCCATCAACTCTATAACAATAAATGAAAAGATGCTAAAACCAAGTTAATTTTATGCGTCAAGTATATATTTAAATATATATAAGTATATATATATTTAGTCGATTATTTCTTGAAGCTGTAGATTTGAAAAGACTGCCGGTGCGGTCGAGATCCAAAAAAATGTTGCATGGGTTTATTTATTGGCCAGGACAATATGGAAATGGATCAGGGACACAATGACATAAGATTCAGAAATTACATGAGGTGACGTAGGTTTTCTATCTAGTCATCAAACCATCTTGATGAGTGTATGTATAAAATTAACAGCTTCTGCTTGTTCTCACTCCAAAATTGATGCAGAGAAGATAATTTTAGTTCTTGGAAAATCGCATATGCACAAATCGAATTCAAAAGTTCCAATATACAGGGTTATATTTCTGAGCAAGAATTGAAAATGATTCTTGATTCTAATGACAACAAAAATGAGGCGATAAGTTAGACTAAGTATGCGTGCTAAATTCCACAAAGGTATAATATACCTTATAACCTATATTATAGATTTATTATGAAGCTGCATGGCCGTGCAAAAATGACTATCGATAATACACTCGGTTTTGAGGAGGTAAATATCCATCAGCCATAGATAATTTATAGTCATCCCAGTGGTCCCTTTTCACAGGAGAAGTATTATCTCCTTCAATGAAACTTAAACAAATAGCGTCATGTCAGTACGAGGTGGATTTTATATAATAGATTGCTTTGATTCTCCATTATCTTTAGGGATGTCGAGTAGAATATTTTGGAAGTCTTCCCACTGGAAGTGCCGCAAAAAGTTGTGAAAGCCTCATATTATCAATTTTAGCTTATTCTCTAGTCCTCATTTACCCATGCCTAGACTCAGTTTGCAAGTCAAAATTGCAGAAGCTTCAGAACAACTGTTGCATATTCATATTTGGTCTTAGGAAGTACAGTAGCGTTTCTTCAAAAATTAAGGAGTTACAATGGCTCAGAGTTGATGGCTTATACAACTATTCCATGGATTCATTGGTGCATAGAATTTTTAAAACTGGTAAACCCGTCAATTTACTCGGAAAGTTGATTCCTCGTGGAAACCAAATTACTGTAAATCTGCGGCACAATGATCTACTTTCCATTCCTATACATCATACGTCGGTCTTTGAAAGGTTATTTACTAATAATGCGATCATTCTTTTCCAGCTTAAATTTGCAGCGCTTCAAGAAGACAGTGAAGTTGCACTTTCTGGACTCGGCACATTGAGTGATAAATTTATTTTGTTGAAAGATATCTTGTTCTATTGTTTCTCTTCATTGTATATGTTCATATTATATACGACGTATTTACTCCTTTTTAATGCATTCCTTACAGCTACTGATTCATGTTGTTATGCTAATGTTTTGTGATGGCTGGTTGTAGTATGGTTGAGTGCTAGAGTAATGGCTAAACTTCACCATACTATGATCAGTTTCTACATAAAGACATTATTATATTTATTATTATATTATATCTGGGAACGTTGAATCTAGTCATATCGGAGGCCAAATATATAGATATGTGACACGCTGCTCCGTTCTGCTGAAACCAGACCTCTTGCAGCTTTAGTTGTCAAATTTTATAAACCATAAAGTTTTGCGACATATCAGTTCCAACTTAGATAAAACATTGAGGTACCTATTTAAAAGAATTGAATTAATTCCAAAGGTATTGGAGAAAGGAAATCAGTGCCCCAATATTCCTTGGACATACAAGTACCACATATTTTTAGGCTCAGAATGAGTCAATTGGACATAATTTACCTCTATTCAAAAGTGCTTCGCTTGTCCGTTAGAGGGCATCAAAGGTTTCTTTCTAAAAGACATTTTTTCAAATATTTTTGTAACCGATAGTCCAGTTTGAATGAAATTTGGGATACATGTGTTTTGCTAGGCGTCGTAATATCAGACTTTCACAAAAAACCCGAAAGGATTTGAGAAGCATGAAAACTATCCCCACCCCTACATAAATTATAGCAGATGCCTTTTGCAACTCTCCCTATGACTCTGATTTTTTATGTAAAAGCTCTTTTTATCTACTTAATTCTTTGTCCCTTGGTTTCTAAAAAAAAAATTCTCAGTGTTAAAATCTAGTAGACATCTAGTTGGCGGGGACCTCGGTTGGCCGGGTGGGTCAGAGTGTCATGCTACTGATCACATTTCGAAGCCATAGATGTTGTGACGTCGTGTGTTTGTCCAAAATTAGAGATATGTACATATACAAGATTTGATCTGGCTAATGGGACGCAATGTCCTAGTGCCAAAAGTAAAAAAATCTAGTTGGCGGAAATGTGGGATGTTATATCAGTGTTAGATTGTTTTTAACGACAAGCTTCAGATAGACAGCGTCAGCTTATGGGACAAGATTCAAAATGCTGCAAATACATACACGAATATAAAGAATAATTAATAATCTTAGAGAAAATTGACTATAATTTTTGCGCCGTATTGTTATGTGCAAGAATGAAATACTTTTTGTAAAAGAGCCGCACTATCACCTGTATTAAATAAAAGTATAATAATTAATATCATCATTTATATAGGAATGAGGGTAGTTTTCAACCCATCTCAAACCCTTTAGCATTTTTCGCGAAAGTCAAATATTCGAACTCTAGCAAAATATATGTGTTCCAAATTTCATTCATATCGGACTGTCAGTTTTTAAAATATCTTAAAAAGTGTGATGTAAAAAGATAACTTTGACGCCCTCTAGCGAATAAACGAAGCACTTTTGAATTGAGGTAAATCATATCCAATCAACTTATTTTGATTCTAAAAATACGTGGTGCTTATATGTCAACGGAATATTGGGACACCCTGCATAATGCCCACCCTGTATTTTTATAACAGAATTTCTATTCCCACTTTTCACTCGATTGGCCTAATTATAAAACGAATCGTGACAACGGCTTGTTAATTAGCTGCTTTCTATTCATAGTGTCGTGCAAATACCTCACATAGCAGCAGCATATTTCAACAAATCACCCCTTCTCCACTTAGGCTAAGCCCATATCCAATTCTATTAGTCGAAACGCACCCTAACGTCCAACCCAACAGTCGCGCCTCGTCTCTGTTAATTATAAAAACCACGATTCATCGCAGCACGATTCCTGTTGTGCCATTTGCACTGCAAAATGCGCAGGTATGTTCTCCTGAAGCTGGCGTTGCACAGAGCGTAGCACACCGGGTTTATCGTGGAGTTTATGTAGCACAAGTAGTAGAAAAAGTCCCACAGCTGCGGAGGGATTCGGGCACTCGTGGATGTCACTGGTTTCAGCAGCACAAGGATGTTGTAAGGCGTCCAGGTTATGATAAAGGTCAGCAGGATTGCTGACAGTGTCTTGGCAGCCTGAAATAGATGTTGTCATGATATTGCTCCAAAAAGTACACAACGAATACAAAAACTTCCTCATTATAAGCAATGATCTTTCCTTTTAGTATTTCTGGTACTCTAGTTTGGAATGTGTGGACAACGTAGACGTTTCAAAATTATTCACCAAAGTCTTAGATATAACCGTTTGAAAATGTTTTTTCATGTACCTCCACCTTACTGAAAACATACCCTGAATTGCAAGGATGCTACACAGTTTCAGTACCGTAGAAACTTATAAAAATGCTGACTGACGCAGGCGTGATCTTACCTACTTTATGAGTTCTAGTTCTTCGATAGTGATATTAGTAATCACTTAGAAGATACAGTGTGGGACAACCAAATATAGGTTCCTTTTTAGGATCAAAATTCATATTTACTAAGAATTCATGTCAACTTTAGGTTTCCGATTACATATTTGTTACGAAAAAATTAATTACAAGACCTGTATAATGGAGATTGCGAACGACGAGTCTTAAAATAAGAAGTGGGTGTTTGTAAATCATTATTTGAAAGTGCATTAGAAATTCTGTTCCGATCGGGGACAGCCACATAGGAGACTGCGACTGGTGACCAAGTCTCGGAGACCGAAATGCAAAACTAACATCATTTACTCACGCAGATAATCGCTGTCATCATTTCACTTTAAAGTTTTGAAGAATATGTTAAGCAACAAGGGCTTTGACCCTGTTACTGGTCTTACATATTATTTTAGATCTTAATTTGAGTATTTCACAATGATACTGACAGATTTTCTGTATGAGTGTTATGGCACAATTCTTGCGACTTGGCCGCCTGGAGCGGCCGTCCCGGTTAGTTCTAAACGTACGAAGTTCGGCCAAGTTAGGATGTGAGGCAAAAGCCTAGATAGTCTATCTGGCAGGCTCACTCCGTTACAGTATAATGGACGAGAGCCCTGAGGAGCAAAGTTCATCGTAGTTCAGTCGGACACGTCTCCTCTATACAGCAACGAGTATGTATCCAGAGTGGGTAAGCAGTACTTGATACTGGGTCTTATTGGGCCTTGTATAAAGTGAGGAGGCTATATTTAGAAAAATACAATTTAGCCCTAAACAAATAAGATAACTTTTTTAAGCAGGAGTTGTCATAAAAATCGAGACTTTGGTGATCTGGAGTCCGACCAGCCGAAATAAATGACTCCCTGCCCGAACTCGACCATGCATAAAAACCGGATGACGCTACGCCACATAGATGCGTCCTCCCAACCAGTGATATATTCCAGATCTCTTGTCAGAGAGAAAGCCCATTCTATATTCCATCCAAAATAAAAATTAGGTTTGAAAAAAATCCCATAAAGCCAGAAATTGGTACATACCTTAAATTCACCATTATGGATAAGATATCAAAAGTAGAAAATATCACATACACAACAGATACCAAGAAAAAACGTATAAAAATTGTAGACCAATTCTCTATAAAACTTCTCCGGGTTATTGCTGTCATCAGTATAAGATATTCGTTTTACATGTAGAGGTTGTTTCAGAAAGACGTGCCAATATTTCCAGGGTAAAAAGTACATCCAAATATATGAAAAAAACTTATATTATAAATATGGGTCCAAAGATGCTCCCCTACCGAGCTACAGGGTGATGAAGTTTTATTGACGAAATTAAAAAATATGTCTACGGAGCGGGTAAAGATACTGTATTAGAGTTTTAGATCCCTACCGCGGGGCGGCCTTTGATGTTGAACCTTGAGCGACCGTGTAGGGAGGGCAACGGGGTGGCGGCTTTTCGGTGGGTCGCCTCGACCAGTATTGAGAAGTCCCGCTGAAAAGCTGCTAAGTCGGCTAATCAGATGATTCATTGGGTCTCAGGTCACTGGGCGTATGCCTGGGACGCCTGCAGCCAATGATCATCGTGAAGAATGGTACGCTACCCAACCCAAGCTGTGATGCGACTCCGTGCCGCGGACACCAAGCAACTTCCTAGAGTATTTAGCCTTGCGTTCGTGCAGGAGCACCGCGGTCATCGCCTCAACGAAAATAACAAAAAGCCTGAGGTCCCCCCAACGGGGAACCCCGAACATCCGGGCGGCCCTTCACCAGAGACCTCGATTGTATTCTGTCAGAAACCTTGCTACAGAGCTCGTTTAAAGTGTAGGCTCTTTAGACATCAAAAGTCCAGGTTCCGGAAAGAAAACGGCGCGAAATCGGAGAAAATCGCAGATAGCAAGGACCACGGAACGTCAGGGCACCATTTCTGGGACTCCGGCTGTTCCAGCCCAACCCGCATCGTGGCAAGACCGTGCGCGGTCCGGTGTGTCAGCAGAGACCCCAAAGCAGCTTGGCGACGGGAAGCGGCGGCGGTCTGTCTATGCGCGTGCGTCCCAAGTCGGTCTCAGGGTGGCTATCGTATCCGATCGTTATCCCAGGTATTCAATTCATCGAGGCACAGGTGCAGGAGGCGTTGATAGATGGGCTCCCAGATGATGGGGCCCTACCTAAGTAGATTGACTGCTACCTCTCTCGAGGGGCAGCCATTTTTGTCTGCGAGGACGAGTCCTCTAGGCTAGAGCATGGTTGGAGACCCACGTGGGAGATCTGTGGCCGTGGGAAGGTGCAAGGCTCATTGCGATGAGCTTTGGTGACCTTCCTGTTTACCAGCGCGTGATGGCCTGGTTCCCGGGTCCCAACCTGGAGAATGATGTCATCACGAGGCAGCTCAGGAGCCTGGAGGCTATTGGAGAGGAAGGAAGAACCCAAAGGGATCCGACTTGTTCTGACAGTGGACTTCATTAGCTGGAAGGTCGTTGAGAGCAACGGCAACAGGCTGTGCTGCGGAGAAAGCTCGAGGGTGTTTACACTTCTGAGCAAAGGGAAAAAGTGAGCCATCGACGCGATACCTGCCGAAACAGATCAGGTTCCAAGCGAGGGGTCTACCGGCCCATACCGACGGGAGATGTAGCGGTAGACCAGGCCCCTTCACAGAAGACGAGTCAGCAGGGTCACCCCTCGCTAGAACCTCCAGATGTTACGGACAGGGGGACAGTGGGTCCTGGCGGGGTACTCGCAGGAAACATCGTGGAGGGCCCGGCAATTGAACGTGCCCTAGAGGACCATGTCACTGACTCGGACGAGGATGGGATACTAAGCCGCAACGGCTGTATGCCCGAATAGGGCATATATACCGGTCTCCGGAAAGGTGCAGGAGAGGCCCTACAGTAAATCTTAATTTTATTCAAAATATCTTACAGCAGTGCATAGCGGCTTCAAGGGCTCCCACTCAGAAGATCTCTCGAGGCCGCCCTGATGTGGATCTCATCCAGGAACCCTGGCTGAGAAAAAATTCAGTTACAGGTGCAGTTTACCTGGCTATACGCTTTTTAGCGATATTCCGGACACTAAACCCCGAGCTTGAGTAATGATCAACATTAATCCATAGAAACTTGACGAATTTTCCTTCAGAGACTTAGTTGCAGTTAGAATTAGACATAAGAAGGAAGGCGCTGACAGGGATCTGGTCGTATGTACGGCATACGTTCCTTACGATTCAAAAAACCTCCTTCGTCTAAGGAGCTGGAGGACCTTGTTGCATATCGTAGGGATTCTGTACTTGACCTCATGAGTGCGTGCGAGGTTATGTGGGGCAGCATGAACACCAACAGACGGTGAAGAGTTCATTGAGTTCTTGGGGTTATCAAACCTTGAGGTTATGAATATCGGTAACACGCATACTTTTATTAACAATGTCAGAGAAGAGGTTATCAATGCAAAACTGAGTAAGCTTAAGTTAGCTCAGGAGATTAAAGACTAGAAATCTCTATGAATCCTAAGTATACCAATTGGGCATCCTTTAGGGCAGATTTTGATAGTAAACTTGCAGTGTCTCCATACAGCCTTTGTAAGGACTCTGATATAGAAGTCGCTGTGGAGTCTCTGAGCAGAGACTTGGCAGCTTCGTATGAGGAAAACTACCCGTTACGTAAAGTTCAAGGTAAGGGCAAAGTAACCTTCTGGTCTAAGAAGCTAAAATATAGGAAACAAGCCGTGCACAAACTTCTTGGTATAGTTAAGCACAGGAGATGGTTTCCACAATGGGAAGAGTACAGAGAATCCTGGAGAAACCTCCGTCGATGAATGACATTCCTGCTATCGCTAGAATACTCTATCTGGTCCCTTGGGAGGTAGCACAACTTCCAAGAAAGGTACTATGAGGCTGTTACTGGATACGCACTTGCACAGTAGCGCAGACAATCACAGAGTGCATGCCGTTGCGCAGGCCCTCAGGGGACGACTGACGCATGGCAAGGGAGACTGTCAGCTTCGATAGGATGGTATGGGCGATAGATTCGTTTGCTACATACAAAAGTCCAGGCCTGTTATAGCACTGGTGGGATTCGATTGTTCCTTACCTGTTGAAGGTGTTTCGAGCACGTATGGCCACGGGCTTCACACATAGAAACTGGCGGCAGTCGAAAGTGGTATTTCTTCCTAAATCGGGCAAACTCCTTTTCGTACAGCTGTCCTCAACCTGTCAGCGATCGTGTCCAAGATCCTGTCACACACATTATCGTCCTTCTGCTACGCTATGTAAACGGAGTTCACGGCCGGATCCCAGTCACAGTCAACGACAACTCACCGACCACTGTTCGAACAAACCCATACTGGCCCGAAGGATTTTCGTCCGATTACCCTTTCCTCTTTTGTGCTTACGACATGGAAATGATAGTTGACAGATTTTTGAGGAATGGCCCACTAGAGAGATTACGTCATTAATTCCAATCAGTTCGGCTGGTAAATCGACTAATTTGGTCGGTAGGCTGGAGAAGACTCTAGATCAGCGAGAAGTAACACTCGTGGCCTTTTTGGGCATGGAAGATGCATTTAATTGAACCACAACCGACTCTATCAGACATGCCTTGGTTAGGCACGGGGTTGGATCAATCCTAGTTGATTGCGACCTATCTAATCTGGAGGGTCGGTTAGCAATACTATGCTGAATGACATATGCTGCACCGTCAGTGTAGCGCGGGGCTGTCCGCAGGGCGGATGTGTCACACCTATTGTGGAGCCTCCTGGTAAACGAGCTAATCGTTAGGATCAGCAGTGCGGTTGTCTATGTGCAAGCCTATGCTAATGCCTCAATCATAGTCGTTCTTGTAGAACGGTCTCTGAGATTATGCAGCGCGCTCTGCGCACTGTGGAATCGTGGTGTAGGGAGGTGGATATTTCTGCCAACGCTGGAAAGTCCCAGCTGGACCTATTCACTAGGAGAAAGAGGCTTGACGGGCTTGTCTTGCCAACCTTGTTTCGGAGTAGACTAGTTCTATCCTAATCAGTGAAATATCTAGGAATTATCCTGGACTGTAATCTGAACTGAAGAGAGCATGTTGAATACAAGGTTAACAAGCTTTGGATATATCAAGGTTTGCATATTTGAGGTAGAACCCTAAAATAAACATATGAAAAGGTTTCTCCTGTCCTATTCTGGAACCAAGATGCTTGATATTGGAAACACTATATACTATATGGAATGTGAAAAAAGCTATGGCTTTTCTTTACAGAATCAATTGAATAATATGCGTGTCGTATTCTCAATCAGGAGCTTACTATTCATTAAACCTTGTCTATGAATGCAACTGGTGTTCATGGTATACTTCTCCTGGTATAACCCACATTAGATTCTTCTATTTGTCCAAAATCACAATTACTAATTGTGATACCGATCAATTTGAATAAAATTGTTACTATTTTACTTCTGAAGTTATCAGCCCTTTCTTTCTCAAAACTCTTTAGCATTTCGGATTAAGTGAGTTCAACATACTGAGAGAGAGTCTTTGTGGCGTAGAGCTCGGGCTTGTATTGAATCCAGAAGTGGCCACCTTCAACACCTCCTTTAGGTTGGATGTTATAACATTCATTCAGCATTATTTTTTGTTCCCAATGTTATGTCGTCATAAACTAGAAATAACCCGTCAGTTGTATCAAATGTAATGTTTATTATTGTCGTGCTTAGTTCTTATTAGCCTTATTTCTTTATTTTATTAAACGTTTTCTTTGTTTTATAGTTTCTCTATATATATAAGCAAAAATGAATATACCGAAAAAACCAGTGGGGTACACAGGAAAGGTTTAATGAAACAGTACTACGCTACTGATTGAAGATGAGACACGCATATTATTTAATTAATGTTGTAATGAGGTGCCATAGCTTTCATACTGTTTCCAATATTAAAATTCACGGTTTTTCCAGAGATATTTAACGGTTCTACCTCAAATATTCTAAATAATATCTCCAAAACAAGTGATATGATAAAAATTCCTTAAGAAACTGAATTTATGGAAAATGTTATCGTACTTGCACGCACAATGCACTTCTTTTCCCCTATTAGGGGTCCAGGAACCCCAGTTTCCACGTCCCTGGTTTAGCAGAAAACTCCGTATTTATTGCTTATGATGTGCCCACCCTACGTCTAAGATCTTAACTCAGTATCTTTACCCGCTCCGTAGATATTTTTCTCCTCCTCATCACCCTGTATCTCTTAAGGGAGCATCTTTAGACCCATATTCATAGAAACTTTTTTATTATTCTTTGATATACTTTCTACCTTAGAAATATTGGCACGTCTTTATAAAACACTCTGTTTATGTATGTGAGCATGCTCATGCCGTTTTTGTCTGTGGATCAAATCATTATACACGAAAGAAAATCGTTGGTATGTAATAGAAACAGTATTAGAAATTTTAGGTTTTGTACGCCCGCCTCTAAGCATGTTAAGTATAGGCACACCGCAACAGCATATTGAATTTGTTTCGTTTAACTGTTACGCGGTGCATAAACAGATGGGAATTCAATGTTTTTCTCATATTGTAAGTAAATAACTTTCCTCTTGATAAACAATACATATAATGCAAAACCAAATAAGGCCTGTAGTAGCTCTTTCGATAATCGCAAATGGTCTCTCTACCCTTTCCATCCTAACTTATATTTGGGATTTCCATAATCTGTAAATATAAATGGGAAACGGATGTTATCTTTCGACACATTTTGGTGTCAAGTGCGAGGTTAACTTATTGCTCAAACTTCATTGTCTCAATTTTGAGGATATGAGAAGTAACCTCCCATCGCGAGCTAAAAAACTATACATTACAGAGGATGCTTCTCCAATGATGTGACTGAACACTAGCATTAATAATTGAACTAACGAGCATGGGCATTGAATAAACATCCTTGGTTTAACTCACATTACGTGCACATCTCTTGTCTCAATACACATGCAAAATATAAAAATATACACTATCCAAATACAACTTCACACAAACCTTCTTGTCAGCCTTCTTTTCCTGAGTTTTTTTCTTCTTCTTAACTGGATTTTTGACAGCTGCGATATTAGATGCAGACGAAGCATTAGCGCTGATGTGCTGTTTGCCTCCGCCAGCCAGTTGCTTCGGAATAATCTTAGCATTCAGCGGAATTCGAATGTCGGGCATTGCTGACGGTCTCCTATTTAGGTGATAGTTTGTTTGATTCTGGAGCATTGTATAATCGGTGGTGCCATCTACGTGGTTTCTTGTTATCTAAAATGCAAGAATTATGTTGTCCCTAAATACGTATATGCTAATCCATCCAGGAATGGGAATGGGGGTTCTGCGACAAAAATAATATGCAAGTACCCCAAGATCTTGGTAATCAGGCATTTTTGAAATAAAGGTCAACCAAAAGTTTCAGAATATCAAGTATAGCTATTTATTATTGTGTGTATAGAATGTGAAAACCGAAAGTTTGCTAATTTTGGCCTAACAGACAACGTTAAAAATCGCTTTAAAATGAACGAGTATCTAAAAATGCAAGGTTTAAGATTTAATTTAGTTACTTGAAAACCTCGAATATTATAATTTTCTAATCGAGTTTTTGGTCAGCCTTGAGGAAAAGTTAATTAAACCTTTTTTCCGGGCAAAAAAATTATTTATTTAATAAATTGTTTAAACGTGTTTGATCTGGGTTATCACTAAAAATTATAATTTTTGAGATCATCAAGTAAGAACCTTGCTCTACAAAACCTTGAAGATTATTTCCAGGTTAGTTTATTTTAAAGCGATTTCAACTTTTCAGGCCAAAATTGGCGCATTTTTAAGTCTGGCAGACTGCACAAAAATATTGAAATAAGAGAGCGCTATCTGTCGCACTAAAATCGGCCACTGCGTAGAGAGCATAGCTGCTATTAATTGGAACTGTTAGGGATCTCAGTTTACGTTCAGTAGCCCAGTCGTTATGTGACCGCTAGATGGCTAACTATTCTGGCTGTAAAGTAGATATTGTCTACTTGCCATTAAGTAAACTTAACTAGATGCTGTTTTGTGCTTCTTGGCTTCTCATCAGCATGGTCTCGGCTTGGCCTCCCGTCTCTGGACAACGAACGAAAGCATCGTAACTACTCGTATACTCTATTCACAAGGTACGAAATAAGACGACGCTGAGCGCTGAGCACCATCTGGTTGCATTAGGTTTCGAGAGTTAAAGTTCATATGTATAAACATTATAAGTTGCAGATTCTTGACTTATTGATTTTTCCCTTTTTTCATAGGTGCTATTCAACTGTCTTTGTAGATTTTATTTACTCCTGGTCTTTGTGATATGGTAAAAGAAAATAATAGTTATAGGTAGATCAGTCTCTAATTTAGCTAAATCAATAAATCTTAATGCCCCATTTTAAACTGTCTGTAGTGTTGTGTTTTTAAAATTTGTAAGTTTAGTCTTGCTTGAGCTGGATGGAGTAGCCACTCACAGGTTATCCTTTAGTGGTTAATACTTACTTCCACTAATACTCGTGACTTAAGACTAACTAAAGTAAAAAAATTCGAGAAGCATTTCTGTAAAACTGGAGATAAGTAAATTGCGCGCACTGTTGTATCACTGATGGTTGCGCCGTTGCCTAGCTACAAATAAATAGGGACAATTCCCTTTGTCACCATACTATGTTCAGCATAGGTTAATTCAATCACAGCGGGCGCCAAAGTTACTTTGTCACGCATTTTTGGAGAAAGGGCCTACAGAGGTTTCAAGAGTCCAAAAATCGATATTTATGTATCTAGAGCCTATAGCTGGTGTTTGTGTACCGCAGCGCGAAATTAGGGGCGAGTGTATGAAATGACGTGTGGTCTAATACGCCAAAACACATAAATGCTTAGTGGGTCCGCGCCCGAAATTCATACAAAATGTTATATATCTATTTATTTATAAATAGGTTTCTTGGACCTCAAGTCCCACTTTTCAGCTTACATACTTTGCCTCCCGCTATGTATACTAAGTGACATATAAATCCGAACACCCAGTTTAAATGGTTTTATTTTAATAAAAGTTGGTGAATGTATTTATCTTACTGTAAATAACAAGTGAAAACATTTTCAGCCTTATCAGTTGGACATTCCGGTTTTTATACTGCTTTTTTGTAATTCACTAACGCTCTAAAAATGAATATTTCAGCCGCAGTAAAGAATCAACGTTGGCGGATTTTGGTTCTTGACATCCTTTACGATCGATTACGATGCCTAGAGTACGGAGACCTGTACGATTTCGTCAACTTAGTGAGTTTAATAGGGGCCGTATAGTGGGACTTAGGGAAGCTGGACCTTCTTTTCGGGCAATTGCAGTTAGAGTGCAAAGAAGTGTAGACACTGTGGTTAGGTGTTGTCAGGCATGGCTTCGAGAAGGCCGTACGCAAAGAGCAAGGGGCACTGGACGCCGCCGTAGAACAACAGACCGTGAAGATCGCCCCCTAAGATTATTAGCCTTAAGGGACCGTTTCTCCACTACCAGGTCCATTGCAAATGAATGGTTTGCAGAACATGGAAGACCTGTTGGCATGCGAAGTGTTTACCGACGAATGAGAAGTTTTGGCTTGTTTTCATACCGGCCACACTGGGTCCTCCCTGTAACTCGAGATCACCGACGTAATCGCCTTGAGTGGTGCAGACAACGGTCACTCTGGAATCAGGAATGGAACAGTATTGTTATTAGTGATGAGTCTCGATTTTGTTTACCACAGGAGGACATTGACCACCTGATCAGAAGCATGCCTAGGCGCGTTGGAGAATGCGTAGCACATCAGGGTGCATCCACACATTATTAAAGGTCAAAGGGCTTTAAAGCAGTGCAATCATTTTGAAATTTTTATCATTTACTTATTATGCTTCATTAAGTACTTATACAAAATTTTATTAAAATAAAACCATTTAAACTGGGTGTTCGGATTTATATGTCACTTAGTATATAAGTTAATATATGTTGAACACGATATTTTTAATTCTACTTGAAAGCTACATTATATTTTTCATTGTACTCCGTCGCAGATTAAATTGTTTATGTACCTCGGGCATAATATGCTTTTATGTCTCTTACTGTGTTAGAGCCTTCCCGCCGTCTGGTCTAATTCCAGGCCGCGGGCCATAATGCCCCACTTAACATACATAAAGCGGCTACAGAGTAAGTTAGTATTTTCAAGTGGACAAAAAATAAGCAAATTGTACCGACTGACCACTAATGCAGCTGTTGCCTAACCACAAGTAATTACGGACCCTTCCCGTGATCGGTGAACCTTAAACCCCACTTTGAAGTCTATGGAGTAATTTATGCTCTAGGGCATTAAAAGAACTTTAGCTCCCGCTATGCACAAATTAAGTTATGTTGTTAGTACAGAATATAGGGTACACAATGGAAACTGTCATCATTCATTTATTGCTAAGCAACGTTGCAACTGGCAGCGATACAATAGAACAGTCAATTTATTTTTAACTGTATTGTAAAAAACTTCTCTAACTTTTTTACTTTATGGTGGTAGTACCTTGGGCTCAAAATTTATGCCGCAGGCTATAATCGTCCTCTTCAGGCCTAGACATGCGTTACAATTATTTTCTGACGGTTTGGCATTAAATGACTGGTCACGATCTACCGGTATCCGGTGTGAAAAACAGATTTTGTGAGAAATACAGAGGATTTAAGCGAGTACTGTTTCAAAATACGAATGACAACTGGGTACAAATAATTTCTTGAGATTGGAATTGACAGAATAGCTCCCATGCAGTATTGCTAGTCTCCTCCCTAAATAATACTGATATAACGCTGACACTTGTAAGCCTGACCTTTAAGATGAAAGAAAGTGCCATGTCTGACACCGATAAATTTAACAATTTGAGAGAAGGATTCTATTCCGTTTGTACTGTTTCCTTGGAAAAGGCAACGGTGTGAACCCATAGAAACAGTTCTACTCTGTTAAGCTAGAGAATCGCTTCTCTCTCTCACTCTCAGAAATTTGTCACATTACCTTTGCATGAATGAATGAATCGTGGCATTCCGGCCACCATAAGGAGCCAGTGCATAGGCCGCTTAAGCGGGCCCTTATGCAACTCTACATTCTTTAGATCACAATCCTTGCCCTTTTAGCGAAGTTGATAATCGCCTTGAGTCCAAGCTCTTTGACGTCTTGAGGGTCCAAAGTAATGGACCCCAGTATAGTTTGCCTATAGTAGCTCAGAGCTTCACAGCAACCCAACACCTGCGCCGAGGTCTCCTCCTCTACCCCGCAGCGCTCAAGCAAGGAATCCTCAGCCACCCCCATCACGTGCAGGTGGCGCCTTAACGTGTTATGACCAGACAACAGTCCCACCAGCAAACTTAAGTTGGCTCTATCCAAGGATGAGCAGAAGCGTCCATCCTTAGCACTGGGCACTTCGATGAGTTACCGTGCCTGGCAGAGATACTTCTCCATTTTTGAGAGTGTTGTCTTGCAATCCACGTCTCCATTTTTCTCCTAACTCTATGCGCGGGCACTTCTAAAGCTGGCTCAGGACCAACGAGCTTGCTGGCTGATCCTGTCTTCGCCAGAGCGTCCACGGTCTCATTGCCCCTTATCCCAGTGTCCCCCGGTACCCACATTAACGATACCGGATACCTCGCTGCGAGGCCACATTACCTTTTGTGCTATTCTAATTATAACCACAAATATTTTTGTAAGAGTCATATTTTGTTAAAATTATCAAATTACTTTATAGGAGTAGGATAAGTCTTCTCAAAAATTATAGAGAGAGGAAGCAGCCTTTTGCTTTTGATGGATAACTTCAGTGTTTTACTCCATTTTTTCTCTCATCAATTATGCGCAGGTGTTTTTTTGCACCGCATAGACAGAAGCCTAAATGCGAGGGCACCGTGGTTGCTATGAAAATCTTAAAGGAACTTTGTTGATTCAATTTTTGAACTGTTTGAGGCTAGTATAGCTGGGAAAAGCCTCCTCTTGTATATTGTGCCACAATCTCGATACAGTAGAGACAAAAGAGCGGCCAGTTCTGGATGTACGAAGTTCGACACTGTTAGTATGGGAGGCGAGTCTTTCTGGCAGGCACATTGCACGGCGGAATAATGGAGAGGAGTTCTAAGGAGCAATGCCCTTTGGCGTAGTGGTAGAATAAAGCTAGATCGCCGACTGCCCGCTGGTGCGAAAGGGTCCCGAGGCTGTCTATTAGAGAACAATCATCATTCAGTCAGATGGATAATGTAGGCGAAGCGGCAGCACCGCAAACATGTGAGCCATACTCGAGGCAAGGTTTTATATGGGCAGTGTACAGGGTGAGGAGGTCATGTGGAGAAAAGTACTTCTTAGCCCTGATCAAATAGCCTACCAGCTTTTTCCCAGCAGCTTCCGCTATTGACGAGATGTGTTTGTGCCAGATCAGGTCTTTTGTGATCTCGACTCCGACCGGCCGAAATAAATGGATCTTTGGTAGAACTGGGCCATCGATCGAAACCGGATGAGTGCTGAACACCTTTTTTTCTTGTTTCAAATGTTTTCTGATACAGCCTAGTTTGCAAGTTTTTCCATGAATGTCCTGTTTATCAATATTTTGAATTGTGACATGTGTATTGGTTGATGTTTTTAATATTTCGTTTTTTTTTACTCCGTTCAACGTTGTAATTTGGTTTTTAATGGCACTGAACATTTTCGAAAGCTCGACATGAATAAGGATGAAGCTTTCTTTCTGGTTTGAATGTTCTTGCGTTGTGACTGAAGCCTTAGGATCCTTATACTCGAAAAATATACGGGACCTCGGTTGGCCGCGTGGGTCAGAGTGTCGTGCTACTGATCAGCCGGCCGGCCGGGCCGCGAGTTCGAATCTCGCCTTCGCCATGGATGTTGTGTGTTTGTTTTAGGCAGCAGCAGTGGCCGCAGTAGTAGACTCTTCGGTCTCCTGATCAGCCGCCGTGCGCTGTGCGGGTTCGAGTCCCGTCCCAGGAGAAATGTTTCTCTTGGCCATGGATGTTGTGATTGTCCGTAGGTGGTAGATGGTCTCTGACTGTCGAACGTGGAGGTACACCCGGCGGTTCTCGTAGGCGGAGCCAGAATGTGTGCATGTTGCATGCACACGTGTTCCCTCGCCAGAGTCCGTGTGGCGTCCCCCCTTTCCCATGTATCCCCCATAGCCCCACGGTACCCAATGGGTGCTTAGGCCTTAGGCCTTCGTGGTAGTTGGAGTATAAAAAAAAAAAAAAAAAAAAAAAAAAAAAAAAAAAAAAGATACGAAAAATATGATTGGTGATTAAGCCTAACCCCTAATATCCTACCTCTGGGATCATCTTAATCGACGCTCCTTCCGTCTGCCCTCCAGCAGACGTAGTATTGCTTCCCCCCGTTTCAATCTGGGGCGCAGGTAGCCTAATGAGGATTGTGTAAACGCTGTCGCTACTCATCGACCGGCCCCCAGGAGTCGCCACAGTCGTAGGGGCTCCCACACCCGTCTGCATTCGTGTGGCTGCAGGCAGGCTCCTGGTATCGCGGGCGGCCATTCGTTGAGGGGAAGACTGCATGTGGTGGGGAATTGCGCCACCACTGACACCAGTTGAAATATACGAATCCCTGGAAAGTCAGTGATAATTTTGCTCATTTCCTTATATCAAATTTTAATATACAAGATGTCCCTAAAGTTACGACTTTCCTCTACTCAGCATATATCTATAGTGAAAATAAGGAGATTTTTTTAGAGTCAGATTTATAGACCTCCCTTGCGGCTTGAGGCTTCCCTGAGGATCGTACAAGGGAGTATTCAAATTTTCATTTTACAGTGGGCTGTAACAGTTGTGATCACAACCTATCATCGATGTCAGATAGATTTTTATTTGCTGGCTGTATCTATTTATCATGTTGATGATAAAATTGGGAGAATTAAAAAAGTGAATATAGGCAATCAGTTGCACCGACCTACTCTGCTGCTGTTGTTTTTATTTTCAATGATCCTTTTGAATTTGCCTAGTATCTCGATCAAATGTTCCTTCTCCTTGCTAAACTTTTTTTCATAGTCACACATTATAATTTATAATAAGATAAAATTTGAGTATAAAATACGTTTTTTGTGAATTGCAGTAACAGTTGAATCTGACAGACATAATATACAATCTACAACTAGCAGACTAGCTCAGTGCAACTGGATGCCTATATTGTTTTCTACGTCTCTGTGATACGCCTTCATTCGAGGAAGAAAACATTGTTTTGCATTGTTTATTGATAAACAAATAAAATTCGTCTCAATTTTATCACCTAAATGCTAAATAGATATGGCCAGCACAGAAAAATCCTAGGTACTGATATTGATGAAACCTGATGACAACTGTTACAGACTTCTGTGAAATAAAAATTTAAATCCTTTCTTGAACGTTCTCCAATGAAGCGTCATTCATTTACTGTTTCCAATGAGTCTCAAGAAAGTCTCAAGTCTCAATGAAGGTCTACAAATCTGACTTAGTAGCGCATATACCAAATCCTGAAGAAAAAATACTAAAATATATAATTATTTCTCCTGTAGCGGTGACAGTGACGACACCACCTCAGACCAGTTTGTTACCCATTGCACAATCGACAGTGGCCTCCACGACGATGCAGCATCGCCCCGTGCATGCAACGCCAACGATTACCAAATTATTTCGAATTAAGAACACGTTTTACATCAAACTTTTATCATTCAATGTTTCCGTACTTACCGAAATCAGAAGCTTCTTAATGATAGAATGTCTTTGACTAATACTAAGCATGTAACATTTACAACCCCCTACTCCCTAAAACCCACAACCCCAAAGTCCATGTTCTTGTTTTTGCCCCTAGCTCCGCCCAGATCAGACAGATTTTCAAAAATTACAAAGCTTTTTCTGCCTTGGTATACTAGTTACCTTGTGTGAAAAATGAATCAAAATCCTAGCAGAATTCACAAGTTATAGGCGGTTATGAAATTAGCGGACAGACCGACAGGCAGTCAGACAGACCGGTGGAAGAAATAAATATTAAAATCTTAAAGCATTTCTTACATTGTCAGAAACATAAATTTTCATTAGAGTCTATTAGAGAAAAGTTCTTCTCGGCAATTAGTCCAGGACTCCTTCTTTGAACATACATTTCAAAGTACTTTTTGAGCTTCTTACATATGCTAGGGTTGAAACTAACAAAGTCCCGTCGTGGCATCATCATCTACAGCATATAAGACCTCTATTAAGTAATTATTATTATATTCCATGATTTTATTTTAAAACAAAGTTTATTTTACTATGAAGTTCACTTTCCAATATCCAATTAATTGCATATGCATTGTTCTACGCTTGGTTTGCGTCAAAATGGTGCAAATTTAATGACAAAACGTTACCAATTCTCTCTTCATCATTTACTTCCATTAATAATTTGATATTTTATTTGCTTTGAAATTTAAGCTATTTGATAGGCCATCTCTCAAATACTTATTAATTTGGTGGTAATATTTTGATACGTGCTACAGGTTTAGCTTATTCGCTGTGTGTGGAGTTGGGTGATGGGGATGATCAAATTGATCACAGCGTGCAATGTGGCAGAGACGTGAAATAACACGGGACCATCTAATTTTGTTAGAGAAACGGTTTTATACCCTATTTTTGGTTGTGGAAAGAAATGGGACTAAAGATTAGTGTACATGTGATATTTCTGAAATAATTTACTATACCATATTCTAATTTTATACGTCACCTAAAGCAGCACGAAAATTAGAGCAAAGAATTGAATGGAAGAGGAAAAGTAAGCAACATAACCTAGTTCGATATTATGTTAATTTTTACTCCGGTCTTCTTCACGGGTTTCCATTACATCGAACGTTACAGCAAATAACAGCTGATTTTATCTAGCAACATTTGAAAATACCCCATATCGACAAGGACACACAATTCCGCCGGACCTGTCAACACTAAATCAGTAGGCAGGTTCGCATTTCGTTGTGGTCCATAAGGAGAAACGCTACAAGCTAAATGGCTAAGCAATACTATATTCCACGTCAAGTAGGAATAAAAGAAGATAAACAGATTTTGAACATGTTTGGTATAAACAGACCTGAATTTTACGTAAAAAACCTATAAAGCGACAAAAAAACCGACGAAACGCCAACTTGCTGTTGTTCCTAGTGTGCAACTAGTACATTCCACGTTTGTTCGCTATGAGCGTTGTGAGCGTCCCAAGACCGTTCATCTCTGGAAGGATAACTCACAACGACCGGTAAGGCCGGGAAAAGATGTATATGGATTATATTGTAGTATTTGACTCTTCGGTCTCCTGATAAGTCTCTTGTCTATGGATGTTGTGATTGTCCGTAAGTGGTAGATGGTCTCTGACTGTCGAATGCGAAGGTACCACCCGGCGGATCTCGTAGGCGGAGCCAGAATGTGTGCATGCTGCTTGCATGCACACGTGCCCCCTCGACAGAGACCGTGTGGCGTTCCCTCTGTCCCCTGTATCCCCCTATAGCCCCATGGTACCCAATGGGTGTTTAGGCCTTAGGTCTTCGTGGTAGTTGGAGTATAAAAAAATGACTTGATCCATTTAATTTCTTGTTTTACGTTTTCGTAGCTAACTTTTTTCTCAAAGGGTCTAACTTGTGCCGGACATAATCTTTTATGAACTGATGACAGCGTTGAATGGAAAGTGCATAGTTAAGATCTTTAATGTAAGCTTTTTTCTATTATGTTCTTATTATTAATCACAATCATAATAAAACCCAACTATTATAATATTACGAGCTTCTACTCCACTATCATCGTCAGATTGTAATTTTTCGGCAGTTGAATCTTCAGCTTTTTACAATGCATTCGCTTAAGTGCCGCCTGATTTATACGGCAGTCATTAGAAAAACGACCTCTTGAGTTCATTGTAGACCCGTGTTATATTCCATACAGTAAGCCATCGATGTGTATTTCAAATGAGAAAAAAATTCCTTAATAATATACTGTTCTAGGAAAACCACCCCTTAATCCTTTTTACCAACGTCATTTAACATTTCACTCCACACTGGAACTATTACAATTGCGACAAATTTCGAAAATGAGATAATATGTATGTGTTTTAGGTCTTATATTACATCACGAAACACCCATTTACTCATTTCCGTCAGCCTGTAGGTCTATTTCTCTATCGGTCTCTATGTCTGTCTGTAACTTGGAAAGTAGCGTTCGGGTTTTGATAATTGTTTTATAAAAGGTTACTACTATGCCAAAAAAGCTTTGTACTTTCAGAAAATCGATCCAGTAGAGGCAGAGTTATGGGCAAGAGCCAAAAAACATTGCTAAAACCTTGTTTTTTGACGTTTAATTTAAAAGAAAATTTATAGAGGTTTAAAATTTGGGGTTGAGGCTTTTAGAGGGCGGAGGAGAGTGTATATGAATTTTTGGAGTATATTCATACAATTTCAACTCCAATTATTCTGCGCACTTATCAGTATGGTAAAACTAAAACACCTTGTAGGAAGGTGCCCTGTTGATCGTCATCATGGACCCTACATAATCAGTTTCAGAGCAAGGTAATTTTTACATGCTGGAATAGATTCTGGCTCAAGAATTCTGGAAACTCAATAGAACAGGTAGCTTCTCGAGGGCACAGAAAAGTCGTGGTTGTTTCCTTGTCTTTGATTATGACCTTTATACAGTCAAGTCAAAATCATGGTGATTTTGAAGGTGAAAAGGGACGAAAAAGTAGATTATTGTAGAGTATTGTATTGTCTGACGTTGCTAACAGCTGGTGTGCCAATGTACCTTCCATAATAACGGCATCTATCAATTAGGCATTGACTTATTTTATGAAAGTCACTTAGATCTGGTATTCCAATAACTCTCAAAGAATTTAAAAATCAATTTTGTGACCATTCAACTATCCACCATGCTGTATTAGCGCATCAGCTGTTAGCAAAAGCGCAAGAAGCAAACGTCATTCAAGCGTTAGTCGAAGTAGAAAGTCTTCTTATAAGGGATGCTCAAAGATGGGTAGGCTTAGCCGCTAATCTGCTGCATGATTTCCAGTTTTTGGATATTTATTCGACATCAACAAGTTCAACACACCGTTTTTTGTTCATGGACATCACAAGTGCAGTACTTGTAGTCGGAAAATGCTTAATAGTCTACATCGTCGTCAGAAACAAATGAATTCTGTCGCCTGGAATAAAGATATAAATAAATATCATTGCTTAATCAATTATCAATTTCATAAACTTGTATGCCATTAATTTAATTCGATCTTTAGAAAAAGACTGCCGAGGTGGCCGAAACGTCAGTCAGCTAGTCCATTCAACATCTTGTTGTTGTTTGATTTTTAACTGGTGTGAGGGGATAAGTAAGGCACAACAACTTGAAGTAATGTTTGCACATATGAGCTTTTCTTTTCACCTTAAAAATCAACATGACCTTGATTTGACCTTTTAATGATCATAATCAAGGACAAGGAAACAAGCACGACTTTTCTGTGCCCTTGAAATGCTACCTATCTATCCTATTACATTTCTTGAATTCTCGAGCAACTCGTGCCAGATATATTCCAGCATAAAGATAGAATAATTAACTAGCTCTTAAACTGACCTTGTACGGATTATGATCATGATCAACATAACACCTCACAACACCTTCCGACAAGGTGTTTTTAAGAAATATTTCTTCTCGTATAGGTACTGATTTTACGAGTTTTTGGTCTGAGAGCTACAATCGGCACATTCACCATTTTTTGTAAATCAGGCACACTTTGTCCGCCTATTTATCAGATACTTCATAGGATAGCTTAAAACGTGGAATGATAGATAAATATATTCAACACAAGCATCGCTAGATATACATATGTCTCTGATCGGTGTTTTGTAGCCCGTAGTCATGAAGTGGTGCCGTGGCCAGCGACCGGCGAAGCAAGTCATAAGTTGCCAAATGGTTGGTACTGTCGATAGAACAGGGAAATCATTTGATCCAGATGTTCATAGTTATAAATTAGTCGTAGCTAACTTATGTCAGATGGGCTAACTTGTGCCAATTATAATATACTAAGTGACATATACTCGTAGAATGCAACACCCAGAGTTATTTACTGAATTTTGATTAGAACTTGTAAACATATTTGCTATCATGTAAGTATACGCTGATAAAATGTTCCGGGTCATACTTTTTTTGTAAAGGCTTTTTTGTCATATCGGGATCCGAACAATATCAATATGTTTACTTAATACTCAGTGATTTTTCTGCGTTGGTTCCATTTGTTTCAGTGTTGTTTCATTGCAATATCGTGCCTAGAGCTCGCAGATGCGCCAATTTCACTCAACTTTTTCCGAGTTTGAGAGGAGTCGGATAATCTGGTTACGTGAAGGATTTTCTTTTAGAGAAACCGCTGATCGGGTGAATCGAAACGAAGGTACTGTAATGAGATGTTGTCGAGCGTGGTTCCAAGAAAGCCGAAATCAACGAGTTAGAGGTACTGGAAGGTAGACTATAAAGCGGTAGGACTGTTATTTAAGGCAACAAGCACTTAGAGATCGATTTTCCACAACAAGGAAAGTTGCGAACCAGTTGTTTGATGCTGCTGGAAGGACAATAACAATGAGAACAGTTTATCGCCGAATAAGGTCGTTTGGACTGTTTTCATACCGTCCCTATCTTGTACTGCCTGTGGTCCCACAGCATCGTCGGCAACGATTGGTATGGACTCGGGAGAGACTTGAATGGAATGTGGAATGGCGATGAGTCCAGATTCTGTTCGGGCACACATGATGACCGTGCAAGAATAAGTGCTTACGACAGCAGGTCACGATTATTGTTTGACGGATCTTTATATCTGGTCTGGGTTAAAATGGAACGAAATAAGGAATGATCGCCGACACTATTCCCAATGCTCGCGTATTACAAAACTCAAAATAACTAGCGAAGTAACCGCTCACAGATTGCTTGCTTGATCCCGTTTCAATGTCAACCTATCGTTATTGGAAATTCCTTTCTGTGTATCGCCCTTACCTGATTACGTTCATCGATGTGCACCTACTGACAGTGCTCTGCAAAGGCGTATCTAAGGAAACGGGCGTTACGCACCCATGTCCCTGTTCGCTGGGACTCTCCTCTTCCGTGTCCGAAGCATCCTCCCGACCCGAGTGCCACCACGCCACACACCATGCCTGGATGCGCCACAGGCCTCCAAGGGGACCCCCGAAGCTTCGACGGTGGTTCATCCGGTCGGACATTAGGATTATCTGGACAAATAAATTTATCAAAATACTGTAAATGCGTTGTGTATTACAAGATTCCATGTAACACAAGAAATATCTGTTATACCGGGTGTAACAAAAATAATAGAACGGATCGGTATTTTTTTAGGCAAAATAATGTTGAACAAGATCAAAGTCAGGCCATACAAACTTTGAACAAGGAGATTAACGATAATTTTGGATTTGACCTTGAGCCTCATCTTCAGGGTTGTTTCAAGCTTAACTACAATACAATACTTTATTGGCGTTATTGGACATGTACTTACATACGTCACTCTGTAAAGAAAATATGTCTAATAGTAGTAGTCGAATGCATGTTGCATATATGTAGATATAAACATTATGTAAATGCCACAATATAAATATGGGTTTAAAAAGATACAGTAAAACAATAAAAAAATAAAAAATCAATAACAGATAAATCACATACTAACAGATATTGTAGTATCGACAGCGAATCATTGGGCTGTATTCATAAAAGAGAAGCATATCCTCGGAAGCATAAGGTAAAAGTATAAGGTCTTGCTTCGGAGAAAAAGGTAGAAGTATAAGCATATCCTTGTTTCCATATTCATAATGGGTACCTTATACTCGCGAGGATATCCTCCAAGAAGAAGTAAAAGGTTGACTGATATTTGTTTCTTAATCGACATGTCCTGACTTGTTCCAGCTTGTAGTTGACGTGGGAGTTCGTTCACTCAGCATCACTGACAGTTGTACTCCAGAGCTTACAAGACCATTCCGTATTTTTACTGGATACAGTTTTTATCAAATTAATAAGCATGTCATCCTCAAGTGATGAGAAAACTATAGAAAATAATGGCGACGACCTGCAGTTCATCGCGAATGAAATTGTTATTGCTCCCATTATTTTGCAAAAGTCACAAGTTACAAAAATAAAAATGAGAAAGGACGATTCCTTGAAGAAGATGTTGAAAAAATACGAATCAACATTCGATAAACCATTAGATACTGACGGTTTATTAAATAAATCAACAACATGAAATCAAGATTGAAGAAAAAACAGATCTAAAAAAAACTGGTAATAAAGCAATTAAATTGTTAGATTGGGAAAGAAAGTTGCTGAAAGCTATGGAAGGTGACTGTAATCCTACAATTGGGAAAATTAGAGGTGCCATTCAGGTTGGTAGTGTTCAAGAAGAAGGAAGTGAACTATATACCAAACGCAGTGAGCAAACAGTATTACAGCGCCAGCAATTCAGAAGACATTGCCACCAAAAAGAAAATTAGCAACAGAGAAGTACGAAACCGAGGAAACCGAAGGATTAACTACAAAAGAACTGCAACGTCTAGTGCTATTACAGCAGTACCAAACAAGTATTTTACTACAAGAGTATTATAAAACGAAATTAGAAATGATGCAGCATCAGAAGCCACCTGTAACTTATGATGTTCACGAAAATAAAACTTATTATAATTTATAAATACACTTATATCAGTAAAACTATTTATTATAATACTCAAGTTTCTTCTTATTTGTTGACCTAGTTGGCGGAGAGGTCATTCAAATGATTTCCTTCATCTTCATCTGGGTCTTGTCCAACTAACTCAAAGTCAGGATCGCCCAAGCTCTTCCAACATTATGGAGTACAATACAAGCAATAATTATTTTCGGTACATTTTCCAACTTTACGCAGCAAACATACTGTAGGATAGGAAACCAACGTTTCAGTTGTCCGAAACAGCGTTCAATATAACTCTTTCTTGTTTTAAAAGCATATTATAATTCATTTCTGCACCTTAAGTAGGATTTCTGAAGGGAGTCATCAGGCATGGTTCAATACCATAACCGTCATCGCCAAGTAGTACAAAATTTGCTTTATTTATTAGTTGTGATCTAGTCTGTGAATTTCTCCATATTCTGGAATCATGCACTGATCCAGGCCAACTGACATCAATACTTGTGAACATCTCTCTGGCATCACAAGTGGCTTGCACATTTAAAGTAGGTTTCCCTTTTAGGTTGATATACTCATCTCGATGGCGATTTGGTTTCAGGATTCCTATATGTGTAAAATCAATTACACCAATTGCTGTCGAAAATTTATCCATGCTTTGCCATATCTACTTGGCCTTCATCAGTTTATGGTTGGTAGTTGGAAACTTGATCCATTCGTTCGACTGTGCAACTATGCTGTTCACAACTCTATCCACAGTCCGAGATACCGTTGCTTGACTAACACCAAGTTCCTGACCAATACCTTGTTGATATCCAGGGTCACCGAGTTAGCGTAGGCATATCTTCATTTTATGAATACATGAAAGTGCTCCTCCTCAAGTTTCCTCATTCTCAACTAAAAATCTGTCCGCAAGCCATTGTACATTTGCTTCATCGAATCGATATAATTTTTTGAAGTCACGACCAACTGAAGCTAAACGAGGTTTGTACGTTTTAACATCCCTAACATCCACAATTTCCGCCATCATCGTTTGACCACCTTTCGTTACGAAGTTGAGTCTGCTACTGACCAGTGGCGGCTCGTGAGGTAGTGCCACGGTGCCATGGCACTACCTTGTCTTCTTCAAAAAGAATATTTTTTTCAATCTTCAATGTTTTACTTTATTTTCTGCTTTTTCATTTTTTTTTTGGTATAAATTATATGAAGTGACAACACTGACAACGTGACAACACCGCAAGCACCCGATCGACGCGACGAGACGAGCATGCCTTGACCTTGACGTCATCAACTTGTGCCAATTTAGGGCCGGTCCAAATAAAAAGAGGGAAATTTTACCAGCATCGCATACGAGCGACAGAGATAACGCTACGCATGACATGTTTATATGAGGTGAATAGCGAAAGACAAGTATAATTTGTGCCAGGCACATCATCAGTCGTAATTCGTTATCAAATGATATCGGCGGTGTTTTTGTTCGGTCGGTCGTTTGGTTATGATTACGTCTATTGATCGACCAGCCAAAGATTGCTAGGGACGAAAGGGGGAAATGCGATGAAAAAACCTTACCATTAGACGATTTTATATGGAGTCATAGGCGGAGATCGGAGAGACTTGAATTATTAATTGAATTTATATTTTATTACAACTGGTAGTATTAATATTTTTTTGCGATTCATAATGACGTGATACCAAACATACATTATAAGAAATAAATATACACAAACACTGAATATTGAGAACAAAATAAATATATTTTTTAGGCAACAAGTAATATTCCTATGTACGCATTATGATTGAACAGCAAAACAAATTATGCATTCTTCTAAAATAGAATACAACAAGTCAAAAATATCTGACTGAATAGAAAAATATAGGAAAACAAAAAGTAATTTCTTGATGAAATAACCCATAAACAACACATAGAATTAGACTTTCTACTGAGATACTAAAAGCCACAAACCAATAGTATAATAAATGAATATCTAAAAATTCTAAAAGGTAGCCAATCTAGTATAGTTTCAATCCTGATTAGAGTCATGATCACTGTCTGAGGAACTGTCATTGCTATCACTTTCACCTCCTATGTTGATTATTATTTCTTCCTGTATTTCTTGAATGAGACTGTCTTTTTCCCAATATTCATCTTCAATTTTTATAACATGTCCAATAACCTTTTGCCAGTCACTGGCACTTACTGAAGCGATGGCCTTATTAGAAATTTCATCTAGTTTTTTTATAGTAAATTCGCCGCTTGTATTATGGCTTCTAATGAAAAATTTTACTTGTGCCCAAATCATCTCTATGGGATTAAACTGACACATATAGGGTGGCGTTCGAAGTGGGGTGTGTCCGAAACTTCTTATTAAATTATCTATCTTATAATTTTTCTCATCAGATGGTGGCCTATGTAGACAAGCTATTTCATAAAGCTCCATTTTTTTAGCATTAGGATCATGCTCTATACCTTTTTTGCTCAACCACGTGATGATGTCTCTTTTTAGAGAAGATCTAGTTGGAGGCTTGTCTTCCAAAGCTGAATGGTAAGGTGCATTATCCATTATTATAATACTATTAGGAGGAATGTTAGGAAATAGTTTTTCAGTAAGCCACTTCGTGAAATTTTCTTGGTTCATTTGACCGTGATAATCACCAGTGGCACAGCCAGCCTTGAAAATGAGACAGGCTCCAGGAACAAAACCATCTTGCGAACCCGCATGAACAATTATAAGTCGTCCTGGAAATGAATAAATAGCCTCATTTTAGTGTTATTTTAAGTTTGCCAACACCTTTTTGAATCACTATGTATAAAAAACATATTTTTGAGAAAAAAATACTTGCAAGGGATTATGTATTCAATTAGACAAATTAAATGAGCACTTATTAAGAATATTCCAAAATTGAGAAAAATGTATAATAAGCAAAATCGAGGTGAAAGAAACTTTATTACCTGTAGAACTTATATTGCTCAGGACACCCATAATTTCTTCGCTTTGCCAGCATTTCTTGAAAGTGAGGTCATTATCAACCCAAGTTTCGTCCAAATAAATAATATGCCTTCCTTCTTCCCGGAACTTTTTAATAGACCTAAGATACTTGTATCGCCAATGTAAAATACTGGGTCTTTCCATTAGTAATTTCCTTTTGTTGTGGCATTTACGCCAGTAAAATCCTTTTGCTTTTAAAAGCAGCCTCAACGATTCTTTACCAAATGGAAATTCCATTTCTTCCTTCAGTTTGATTAGAAGTTTACTACAAGTAGGTACCACTTTAAAATCACAGTAAAATTTTTCTATCATTCTCCGAATAATGGAAAAATCGACTCCATCAATTTTTTGGATCACAGAAGGGCGTGATCTCTTTTTTCCGGGAGAAGCTAAAGGCTGTGTGGAGGTTGCATTTTGCCTGTCTTTATCTTCTTTTCTAATTTTACTTATAGTTCGTTCACTAACACCCGTATAATATGCCGCCCTTGCATTTCTAGCTACCAGTGGATAAACGAAAGTATTGTTAGCCGCTTCTGCATCGCAAGCACGTATCACGTTTGCTATTATTTCCCTTGCCTGGCTGTGAATAACTTTCCCATGCTTGAATTCCATTATCACCACTAAACAGTAAATTATATTTTCAAAGTATTTGCCAACTGCCTACGCCTATGGGAGTAGGTTTATAAATGACCGTGCCATCGGCACGTTATTCTAGTTTCAGATAAGATAAGAGTTTTGGACCAATCAGCGACCGGATGTTTACCTGCGGCCTGGGTTTTCCAGCTACATTGCCAAATTCAGCGGAACAATTCTATATCTTAAATATGTTAATATGTATGGACCGCATTTTATGTAGAACATCTGACAACTTCGCAATTTTTTGTCCGCATTCTTTCGGCTTGCAATCTTTCGCTGGTCCAACAATAGTGCTGATTTCGGTCTTTTTTTACCTGAAAAGTGAGAAATAACGTTTTTGTTTTTGTACGTCTAGTGTTAATGAACTGCTCTGTTTTGTGATCATATTTTTTACTGTTTTATTAAAACTAGTGAAAATGAATAAAATCGGGATATTAAAAAACTCACTTAGTGGTTTTTCGCTGGATCAAAAACTGCAAATTAAAGAATTAGGACGGCCAATACCCGATTTAAAAATTGAGAAACAAAGTGGTAGCGGACAAAAATCGCGCTGTCGCAAATTTAATAAAAATGTGTACGATAAAAACAGCTGTATATGTGGTTGTGAAGAAACGAATAAACTATTTTGTTTTGTATGTGTTCTATTTGGAGGTGACGAGACTTGGTCAAAAAAAGGTACAGACGATCTTATACATATATGGGATAAAATGAAGACCCACGAAAAATCTAAAGTCCATATGAATAATGTTTTTAGCTTTTCTATTCTTGGTAAATTAAATATAAGGACTCAACTCAATTCGGCTTATCGCAATGATCTAATTAAACATAATAATCAAGTGGATAAGAATCGATATGTATTGAATAAAATTATTAATTGTATAAGGTTTTGTGGAGCATTTGAGTTAGCCTTAAGGGGTCATGATGAAAAGGAAAATTCGGAAAACAGAGGCATATTTAAGGAGCTGGTGAATTTTAGCGCCGAATTAGACAACGAATTGAAAGTCCATATTCAAAGTGCCAAACTTTTTGAGGGTACCTCAAAAACAACTCAAAACGAGCTTCTTGAGTGCATGCTAGATGTTTATCATGAAGAAGTTAAGAAGGAGATTGCAAATTCTCCTTTTGTTGCAGTAATTGCCGATGAAACGACGGACGTAGCCTGTGAATTTCAGTTAGTTATTATTTTCAGATATTTGTGTAAAGGACAACCAGTTGAGAGATTTTGGAGATTTTACGTCCCCGACGGACACGATGCCAAATCAATCGCTGCATGCGTTTTAAATGTTGTAAATCCATTACTAGATCAAAATCCAAACAAATTAATAGCTCAAAGCCATGATGGTGCGTCTGTTATGAGTGGTGAATTGAATGGCGTTCAAAAAATTATTAAGGAAACTTATCCACTTGCAAATTATGTTCATTGCTATGCACACCAGTTAAATCTAATTATGACAAGCGCATGCTCTGTCAATAAGCAGGCTAGAATATTTTTCCATAATTTATCTGGATTGTGCTCTTTTTTTTCGACGTCTCCTCAAAGAACAAAAATTTTGGATGAAATAGTTAATCGCAGATTGCCAAGATCTTCCCAAACACGTTGGAATTTTCAGTCACGAGGTGTTCATACAGTTTATGAAAATAGGAAAGACCTGATTGAAGTTATGGACAATATAGAAAGTACTTCACGCGATTCTTCGTCGATTAATCAAGCCAGTGGGTACAAATTAAAGCTGCAAGATACAAATTTTGTATTTTGGCTAAGTATTTTCCATAAAATAATGCCACATGTTGAAATTGTCTTTAACCAATTACAAAAAGTATGCACCGATTCTGTTAAGGTCAAAAATGATTTAGAGAATTTTGAAGCAGCAATTCAAACTATACGAGAACAAATGGATAGCATTATTGACGATATTGAACGAGTGTAGAGAGAAACTGATGAACCGGCAAGAAAAAAAAGGCAAGTTGAAGAAGGCAGCAAAAAACGGGAAGCGTTAGAAATATGCGATGCAGTATTATCGCAAATAAGAACAAGATTTAACTTTTCTGGGCATTTAGTTGCTTCTAATTTATTTGTGTCTGAAAAGTTTTCTGTTTATAAACATCAGTTTCCCGAAGCACATTCAAATGACACATGCACACAATTTTCATTTTTAGACAAAAACAGGCTTAAAACTGAGTTACAAGTATTATATCAGAGAGAAGAATTGAGTACTACTTCTGGAGCTGTTCCACTATCCATTTTATTGAACGAGGAAGGATTAAATTGTACGTTTCAAGAAACTCTTAAGCTCTTAAGAATTTAATCACTATACCGATGTCAACATCTGAAGCAGAACGCTCTTTTTCAATGCTGAAACGGATTAAAACTTTCCTCAGAAACACAATGAAGGAAGAAAGGCTTAGTGCTTTAGGAATGCTGTCTGCAGAAAAACATTTTGTTAGTAGCATTGAATATTTTAATAATAAGGTAATCGAAAACTTTGCTACCAAAAAAGAAAGAAGAATGGACCTCATATATAGAAAACTATAGTTATAGGTACTTCTCCACACTTGTTTTATAATTTGGTGCGCGTGTGTAAATAGTTTTATTTTTGATTTTTTTTTGGACATATAGATTTATTGAACCTCAAGAACTTTGACCACTAACTATCAGGGGTAAGTTATAAGTTATTCTTTACAATTTTGAATCGATTCAAAATTATGGCTTCCATTCTGGCACTACCTCACGGAATTGGCACGAGCCGCCACTGCTACTGACCACACTCAGAATTTTTGAAGGATATGCTTTCTTTGCCAAGTATAAGGTGAAGATTATGAAGATCCATTTACTTATGTCACTGCTTTGAAGCATATGCTTATACTCAAAAAGCAAAAGCATTTACTTTAATTTATTATAAATACCATCTGGAGAATTTCCTTCAAAATTTGCAAGTACAAGGATGTCCTTTGTTTTATGAATACGGCTCATTGAAATATTTCAGAAATAAAATCGGTTCAAGTACTAAACCCTTGGGTATACCGTGTTCAATATAATTCTCATCTGATGTCTTATTTCCAGTTTTTACCAATTATTATCTATTGCTTAAATAGGAATCGATCAGGTTCCAAGAAGTTGTCTCAAGGTTATATATTATGAGCTGTATGATTAAAGTGCTATGTGGTACACAGTCGAATGCCCTGCTGAGATCACAGAATATGGTATGCAAGCACTATTTTTTTTTCGAAAGGATCAACTATGTCATCGACCAACTTAAAAACTGCGAAGGTTGTGTGTTTTCGACGTCGAAACTCAAACTGGTTTAAATTGAATATGTTTTCATTTTCAAAATGTAAGACGATTCCTTCTACCAAGTATATTTCATTAATTTTGCTGAGAACAGGAAGTAATTATATACGGCGATAGTTTGCGATATCGGCAGTATTACCTTTTCTGAAAAACTATATTTCCCTCAAATGAAAATACCCTTTTTGGTTCCGGCAATCGAAAGAGCGAAAAATTCTTCGTCGGAATATGTATAAGAATCTAAGATCAAGATCACTTCTATCCATCGCGCGAACCACAAATTAATGTGTGAGGCTAGGAAATTTCTTTGGAGCTTAGTGGGATTATTGTTGATATTAAGTACAGATATGTAGTAACATACAAGGAATTCAACTGTGACCTTGACTTCAATCTTTACTCTCACTTTCAAAGACATTTCAAGATCAACCTTTTTTATTGCGAACTTCCCTTTCTGACACCGATGATGCAAAATTTGCGCTCTAGTATTATCCCTAACCTAACACATTTGACCTACATTTAACGTTCAGAGATGACTCCTATATTTGATTTCGAAAAAGGGGACTTCCATTTAAAAAACAGTTTTTGACCTTGAAAATTGAAGGTAAAGCAAGGTGGAAAAAATCTTGACCTTTTTCAGAAATATCATGCCTCAAAAAATGCACTGAATGTCGGAAACATGTAGTTTCCTGCTGCCATACGTAAGATTCCTTAGTATAGTTGTAATCACCGTCCTTGACAGTTACGTCATCAACGCCATACGAAATAAGTAAACAGATCGAGTCTCCGTACCATGGGCGGATCTTAATCTTCAGCACATCTGCTACTCTCTCCAGTACGCATGAAGTGTGTAACAGGGAAACTCTGTTTTCTTTCTCTTCCTGAAAATAATCTAATAAATTTAGCACCAGCTGTCGATCTTCTCTATTGATCGTATTTCCGGGTATTGTACAGTTTTGTATTGAAGATTGATAACAGGACAACTTAAATTGCACGCCGATGTCAAGTAAGTTATCACTCTGACAAATATGATTGAAGGGCACAACGTACCGAACAAACGTTCACACACAGGGTAGGTTGCATGTGTATGTATGAGGGAGATAGAGATATATAAAGGGATACTGGTAGTCGTACTTTGACCCGCCAAGAACGGTGACTACAACTATACTTAGGCATTGAAATACTGTGTCGTTGGATCAAACTTCTTTTGTGGAACTTCTTTTGCCAACAAAGTCAAAAATCTTGAAAATAGGCCATCCCTATTTGATACAAGCTTAGTAGGCTTGAATGCATCCTGTTTGAATGATATTGGTAACTCCTAACTTTTTCGTAAATCTAGTCATTTCATCTGCAGACTTATGATTTAACGGTGACAAGTTCTCTATATAACTTACCGAATTTGTATCTACCAAGATAGTATGGAGAAAATTTCGCACATGGGATCCGAGACTAGTACGTTTTTTGAATTCCTGGCTATTATTTTGGCAAGAGTATTTATTTATATTTCTTTAAGTATGAACGGCGTAACTCGGTTGTCGGCGCAAGGCGTGAAACTCTGCAGCCTTCAACACACAAAGGGGCACAAACACTTATTACGTCCGACATACCTATATAAAACTATCTACAAATAACTACAATCAAAAACCGCACCATTGTATCACCGATAGTTGCGCCTTTGCCCAGGAATAAATACATAGGGAACAGTCCCTTGGTCGCCTTATTGTACTCAAGATAAATTAATTCAAGAAGCGCTAAAGTCACTTTATTGGCCTAGGGCGTATAGGAGTCCGTTGAATGGAAAATGGGATTTAAAGTCCAGAATGCCAATTGATAAAATACACTTTACCTCTTGTTCACTTGTTCGTCAGGACTTTCCTTTACTAGCGTATAGATCAAGCATGTTTTTTAGTAACATATACAGGGTGTTTCAAATTCGACCCTCACCATTGGGATCTCGGAAACTGTAAGAAATATAATATAAGTCGCTTGAATGGGGGCAAAGTTTCAAAATTGAAGGTACTTCCGGGGAGAGACGGAAAAAAACCGAATTTTCCCAACATCGTTCTTATTTATTCCTCACCTTATTTGTAGTGAGATTTCAAAATAAATTGCACATCGTAACTTTTGCTGCTCTACAGGATGGCATTATAAGAATTCCAATATCACGTTTCCTCTCTTGTCCTCTAGCATCAAGTTTATTTTTTCTTATAGACCACGTATTGGATTTTTGCACAGATGAATAGTTTTTAATTCTGACTCCAAAAATGTATAATACGTCATACAACAATGTTTTCAAACCTTAGTTATTCCAGAAAAACAGAAGTTACTAGGAAGGCCTTGAAATTATCAGATTTCATTTGTTGCGAGGAAGAGAAATAGATCGAGCTGCGACCAATGTACAGAGAAGAGTCAGGCTTTGTCTACAAAATAAAGGACAACATTTTAAATATCTGCAATGATTTACCTCTGCTCATTTTGTTTCAGGTTTCACATCTTTTATCACCTTATAATTTTCATCTCATCGCCAACTAATGAAATAAATCGCCGAATTTAGGACTGAAAAGTCGATTGAAATGTACAAAATTCCAAGATGCGTCCATATGAAAAAACAAAGTTCGTGCTGGAAATCGAAAGAAGAAATGTTGAAATGGAAATTTGGTACTACGCTATATTGTAGAGGAGAATGAGTAACATTGACAGCATGCAATTCGTTTGTAAATTCTATCTCAAACAAAGTCAGGAAAACATAAAGGTGATTTTGGAATGAATCTGGTATGCGAAACAAATCTGATAATTTCAAGGCCTAACTAGGAAATTCCCTTTTTTAAATAACTAAGGTTTGGCGATTATGATGTATGTTTTATTTATTTTTGGAATCAGATTCAAAAACTTTAATCTGTGTAAAAATCCAATATGGCGTCCATAAAAAAAATAAAGTTGATGCTGCGGACAAGAGACGAAACATCATATTAAAATTCTAATTATGACTTCTTGAAGGGGAGAAAAAGTAGCAAGTCAATGTGCAAGTCCCACTACAAATAAAGTCAGGAAAAATTTTATCGAATTTGGGAAAATCCGGTCTCTCTCCGGAAATATTTTGAATTTTCTAAGCGACATTTTGTTGATTACCTAAATACGCAGCTTTGCCTCCATTTAAGCGAGTTCGTATCTCTTACAGTTTCCGATATATCAGTGGTGAGGGTCGAACTTGAAACACCCTGCATACCAAAGCTTTGAAATAACCGATATATTAGGTTCCAAAAGCGATAAATGAGCCAGTGCGACCCTGCTGCTCTTCCCTCTCACAATCTCCCCCTTCCCCCTACGTCAAAACGTATGATGTACTAAGACTATGCGAGTCAGTATCCAAATTGGCCAAAACGTGGTAACTAGGTTAACCTTGCTTATAAACAATCCGCATTTGAAAAACCGAAATTCTCACATCCCTATGAAAATAACGTATTTATCGATTTGATCTGAGCCTCTCCAAGATCCTATTGATACTCTGCGACTGTACACAGAACATCGTCGTCGTCCTCCATCGGAGCTGCATATGTTTGTTTATATGATACGAATGCAGCCTGGTTCAACAAAGTTGAAGACCTAGAGTTGCCCAACTTTTGCCAATTTAGGAAGAAGTATACAAACTAGTGTTTTTGAATCGGATAGCAACAACTTCAAACAGCGTTTACAAACAAAACATGTGTCAGGAGGGTACTTGAAATTCTTTAGCAAATAAATAGCTTTCATTATACCCTGTATAAGTTATTATTTATAGGGTGTTACTATGAGCGATTAAGTGCGGTATCATGATGCGTAACACGCCAAGCGACGTTTATTACGTAGAAGGTACGTCTACGAACAGCTACCTAGTGACAAGAAAAATAGTTTTGCCATTAACTGGACATATAAATCAATCAACCATACTATATCACCGGGTACCAGTGATTGAAGCCGGTAGCTAAGTATAAAGGATCTAATCCCAATAGAAGCAGTAAAAAAACCTGAGCCGCAAAAAATGTGTTAAACATGTTCTAAGTAGTGAGCAATCGAAATAGGTACTCATTTTCATTGTTATACGAGATTACTACCCAAGTAGCACCGAACAAGTTCATTAAGTATTTTAAGGCAGCGTTAAAGCTGTGAAATAAAATTGCAAATAAGTTCGCTTGGTGTTTAAACCATCCTTAAGGTTGTAATAAACTCACCTTGAGCCTAGAAGAGGCCCAAGCTGAAAGCGGTCAATAAAATCAATAAAACCAAATCTCGGCCATCCCACCACCAAAAGCCAGAAGACATTCCTAAGCTTATTCAGCATAGCGTAGCGATAACACTCTTATCAAATATCAAAAACGTATATAAAAAAAACGAGATGGAGAATAGGGTACGATGTTCTACCACAAAATTATTAGACCATGAGGAGTCTTCTATTCCTAGAAATGAAATCCGATATATTTAAGAACGGCTATATATATATAAATATATAATATATATAATATAAAATTATTATTCTAAATAAGAAAGACGTTGTAATAATTTACTTTATCAAGATGTAGTTAATTCTTAGTCGACCATAAAAAATAACTGTAACAACCAAAGAAAAATCTTTATAATAACTTTATATTATCTTCAGAAAATGTTTTTAAAACTGCTATAGATATATAATTGGGTTACTTATCATTCTTATGTAAGCCTCAATATTGTTATGCATCGTCGCTTCCAGCATCACGAGAAAGCAAAATTGCCTAAAATCAAGTAATATAGACAATCGACAGGATAACGTTAGGATCGATATTTTATACTGTTCCAAGATCACAATACCCTTGATAAAAGCATTATGTCGTTGAAATTAAAACTACAAGTAAGCTTTTAAGTTTAATTAATCTCATTTGATAATCTACATAATTACCTGCTTTAAAACCAGTGTTAAATGCTAAACAGTTTATTAGTTCCGGCAGTATATCTACAAGGTAACTTTAACACCTTTTGTTTTTATCGACCAAAATAAAACCGTTTTGAGCCTAAAATAAACCATAAATGTTTTTATAGTGCTACTTGGAATATAGTTAGTGTCGCGATACAGTTAGCCCAGCGTCCAACCGGTTTTATATTCAGCTGTACTACTTATCTGTATAGCATTTCACACTTCTCTAACAGCTCTGTTTTTGTTTTTTCGCTGTTTCAATTAGGGATCTACGACTTAAATCAATACTAAAGAACACAAAGCTACCAGTAGAATGGGCATTCGCGAAAAAGCCTTTGATCTTCTGACCTCTAAAGATACCAAAATTTTTTCAAGAACTCGGATCCTTCTTTTTAGGTCCTTCATTTGAAGAGGCCCTGCACTCTTTTATTTATTTATACAGCGTAGTGCTATTGTAATCTGACGCACGTACGGAATAGGTTTTTCAAAAATTGTTTGTAATGACATCTGGTAATTGTATTTATTTATTTATTTATGTCATTATCGTTAAAAAAATATTTAGTAGCGTCCACACCACTGATTGGCGATGATTCATTTGGCTTGCTGTCGTCTTTGTCATTACATAACATCTGTAACCATTACGCCTATTTTTTCAAAACTTGGAATATACTGAAGTTTGAAAATGGATCTAAGGCCACGGAGTTAAGTAAAAAACCAAAAGCTGAAATAAAGAATTGAAAACAACGTGAAAGAAATTAAATGAGACATCTATAAACTACAAAGAATATGATATGAATGCAACTTAAAGGCAATGGAATGCAACCGACCGGCCATCGAATACCTGTGTATTTGGAGTATTTCCAGACCTAAAACTGAACGTGAAAATTTCTTCTTTTTCTAAGATTGTCCAAAAAACCTGGTCAGAATATTTTTCTGAGAAAATGCGAAGTTACTCCATATGGCAGGTAGCATTTCAGCCACCAGAGGTATTATCACAGACACCGCGGCAAAATATGTTTTTTCGACGGAGTGGCTCTTCTACTGGTAGCTTTGTATTCTTTGTTAATACTGACGGTTCTCGTGATCGAAGAGCATAGGTTAATTTAAAGATAGCGTACGCTAAAGTTAGTTTTCCGCCCTAAGGCACAAATAAGTCCGTGGACTGAAAAGTATGATATGAAATTTGTTCATGAAGTACACCGCCCGGTGAAGATATGCCAGAGTTACATACAATATTTTAGCTACAAAACTTAACAAATAAATTGTCCTTAAGCTTGATTTACCGCCCTAGAGCATAGAGGAGTCCGTGGGCTAAAAAGTTACACCCCAGAAAACATAGTAGTGAAAGAAAAAAAAATATTTGTGCAGTTGTAATTCATCACCAAATTACCAATCTCTATTTCATATACACCTGCCTACTCTCATAACTCGTGTCTGACAAATGTCTCAATAGGTACAGCCTCCTAAACCTTAAGGGTTATGAGATAAGAATGGTTGCAATTAGAATTATCTTAGATTATAGAGTACCTACATAACACATTCATCATTGTTTGACGTCAGGTACAAAGCCGACCTGACATGAACAGGAACTCTAAAAAGATACAAAAAATGGGTTTAGAAGTAACTTTGCATCAATTTTTATGACACCAAACGTCCAAAATAACCTATTACCTGAAATTGGAATAGTTCTGCGATCATGATAAATAACAATATGCACATATACGAGAGGAAAGTGCCACCACTAATTTACGTTGCAATTCAATTTTGAGCAAAAAATTCTTAGATTTTACAAAATTTCAAGACCATATGGTTCTTGGCAATAAGCTGTCACGATGGAAATCGTATGTGAATGTCCAAAAACACCATATGGTTTAACATCTTCTTGGAGAACACGCTATCAATATTTCTATGCTTCTGTCACAAACGTCTTGGCATTTTCTGAAATCTTAGAATTCTTTGCTCAAGGTCAAATCGCAAGATAAATCAGCTACACCACAAACCTGATAAAAGTGGCTGATGAATCTGTCGTCTCGTGAATGTGCCTGTTATCGTTTGCCATTATAGCGTAAATATTCCAATGGCAGGTAATTGCTGATTTTGGACGTTTTGTGTCATAAATTGGCGTCAAGTAAGTAGGCTCTGTACTTCCCACGCTACGCTATCATCAGTTCGTAAAGGATTACATTTGGCACAATTTAGCCTTCTGAGAAAAAAATTAGCTACGAACCTGTATAAAAAAAATTAAACGACCTTCCTTCTCACACTGAGAGGAATTCCTGCAATCGCACATGATCGTTGCACGTGAAGGCGATAATCGCTTTCACCATGCACAGTGTACACAGCCCGCTTGTCCATCTCGGGATAACGTCACACGTATCGACGCCCGAATGTTGGAGATCTATCTTGGAGTTTTAAGGGTAATAAATCTCTAATGAGTGAAACATGCTTAATATGTATGTAGAATTACTGGGGTTGGAGGCGTATAAATCCTCAATCCTTAAAACCGTCAACCCCCAAATTTTAGCCCATACAAAAGTGTTTCCGAAGTTTGGTCGATTTTTATTTTATTTCTGTTTTTGGTCTTTTTCTCCGCTGCTATTGGTTGGATTTTCAGTGTGCGTGTGTGCTATGTACTTTATAATCTAAGATAATTCAACATCAACCATTTTTATCTCACAAATAGGATTTAGGAGGTTGTACTTATTGAGACATTTGTTCAAGACGGTGAGATATGCAACATATCAGAAATTCAAAAAGTTTAATGGAAGTCCGATTTCTAAAAGGAAATTGCGTGGTTCTTTATAGAAGAAGTAGTATCAGACACTATCTTTTTTACTCGTATAATGATCTGGTTATGAACTTATCCTGTATGCGTTCTATGAATGTCGACTTATACAGGGTGTAAACGCTATGATAGTCATTATTTAAGTGGGTGATAGAGGGGGTTAAGAGAAGCAAAAAGTTTCATATAACATGGGGATCAAAACGGCATTTTTTAGGAAAAAGCGACTTTAAAGTAAAATAAAATCTGACAACGCCGCAATGCCAGACGCAAATTACGTCGGAACGCAGTGTAAATAAAGATGGAGACTGTTATTTTTGGCTCTTAGGTATTATTTCATTATCTGATAATGTACTCGTAAAATGCAAACAATTGAAAAAACGGACTTACCACTAACTATCTCAGCGCTTCACCTGTTATGTGAAAGTTTATTGAACGTATTAAAAAAATCCACAATTTTGATACATACATTGTTTTTCTTTTTAAAGCCCACGCTGCACTTTTTTTGTATATAAAGAAGGTGTTCAAAATGTCGTCCTCCACTTTCCACATAAGCTTCATTACGACGAGCCCACTTTCTTCTTACTCTAGGTCCTCGAAGTTGTCCATTTATTATTTCAGCCGCATTACATTTTTTTTTCGCGAAGTTGTGCTTCAGTTGTTATTGGACCAGCCACATAAATCATCCCTTTAAGTTCTCCCCAATACCAGAAATCCATCGGATTGAGGTCAGGAGATCTTGCTGGCCATTTTTGAGGATCCGGAGCATTCCGACCGATCCAGCGATTTGAATGATGTTCATTCATATACTGAATGACGCCTCTAAAAATGTATGGTAGTGCCCCGACATGAAAAAACCACAAACTCTGTCTCCGTTGCAATGGCATGTTGTCTGACGTCTGTTCTAAAAGTTCTGGTAGGTTATTGGCTAGAAAGCTAAGGTACCCTTCTTCTGACAACTTTGAGGGTAACTCGAAAGGGCCAATTACCTGATCATCAAGAATGAACGCCCAAATATTTATTTTAAAACGTTGTTGGAAATGACCTTCACGAATGGTATGAGGATTTTCTTCTGACTACGTGTGAGTATTATGGAAATTTAATATCCCGATTCGCGTAAAAGTACATTCGTCCGTCGCTAGAATGTTTTTAAAAAAATTCGGATTTTCAATGTTTTAATGCAAAAACCACTGACAGAATGTTACTCTACGAGGATAGTCCTCTGGTATGAAAGCCTGCACTTGTTTTACATTGTAGGGATAAAGCAAATTTTCCCGTAGGATTCTATGGACTATGGTATGCGATAGTCCTACGCGGCGGCCTAATTCCCGAGTGCTGATATCTGCATTGATTTTCACGATATTTAAAATTTGTTCCTCCTACAGTAACCTGTCTTTCACGAGTGCGAATATTAGTGGACTGAACACTTCCTGTATCTCGAAGTCTTTGGTACACTTGCACTGCACAAATGTCCTTGTGTCTGGGTGTACCAGTTGGCGAAATCTGTCGCGATAAATTTGAGCTGCAAGATTTGAATTCTGTCGAGCTTCACCGTAAACTTACAACATGTCGGCGAACTCTTGATTCGAGAACATTGTAAATAAACACGACGACGTATGCGAAGAAAAATAAAACAACACGCCCGATGCTCTGCTCGACAAAACGATAAAGTAATTTATCTATGTAAAACGATAACTAACCACTGTCACCCTTTAGGCGATCGATTGCCGGTTCGATAAGGGTGATAAAAGACCGACGCGCTTTTGTCATGTCTGTTTTAAATATTTAATTTAATGAATCTTACTTACTTACTGACTACAAATTTTGGCTTAACTTAGAAAAACTTAATGCCATTTATTTTTTAATTACCCAATTTAAAAACGTTTTAGATTAGACTATAAAAATTAGTGAGATTGTTCTGATTGAGGTCGATATAAAGCACTTAAAGTTGTAAACTATAAAGCCATTTAGACAAAAATCTATTGACTTTTGGACCATGGGGCATATGGACTTTTTGATTTGTCTTGACCCTCCGTATTACCTATTTCAATAGTGACTACCATAACGTTTACACCCTGTATAATATTGACGATGGAAGCTACCAAGTCATGCTACTTGGCATAGAAATATGAAATATACTCACTGGCCGCTTCCTCCGATAATGATCGACGCAGACCGATCCGTGCATGTAGACGGAGTCCGTATCAGCCCCAGTGGAAGACTCCGACCTCGGCCTCCTCCAGTCGACCTCAGGATCGGCCACCGAGCAGGCGTTGTTGGCCTCGTCACTGCACACGAATACACTGTACGGCGGCAGCAAAAGACCACCCGGGTCAGGTTAATAGTGTGAAATGGGACACAAAGCACAACACCGAACATCTAAATTCAGTTAGGGACAAGGTTTGGGAATCGGATATAGGCCAGTCAAATTGTGTTTAAATTACTGTATACAGGGTGTCCCAACGAAAATGGAAAGCAGTTTTATAAGCACACTGGAAAAGATATCAGAAATCTGTTTCTGTGGCAAGCTTCATATTTTACTAGTGCATATTTTAAAATTACAACTTGCCATAGCAAAAATATCTTTTGTAAGTAGAGCACCCTACACTTTATTGCATATTTGGATAAAGCTTCTAAAAACAAGAAGTTTGATATCATATAGCATATGATTTCGATTGTCAATTATTTAGATATTTGGTCAAACGTCCGAAAAATGACCGAATGACTGTTTTGGGTTAAGATGAGTCTTGTGAAAAATAATGTTTTCATGGAGGATCTGATTTCAAGTCTAAATGTCAAATATACAGGGTGTTTCAGAACTATAGGATCAAACATGTAGGGGTTATTCAGTGTAACAGTAGAAAACATTTGAGTATAGGGACCCATATCTGGCGCTTGTGTGTTGTTATCTTTAAAAACTATAACAGAGATTGTTTTTTGTAGCTGCATTCCATATCGCCTTAGTCGTGCTATCGTATTTGTGAAGTTTGCAAGAATTTAACAAATATTAATTGTTGCTACTGGAAAACTTTACCAATCAAGAATTGGCGGATATGCATTTGGCATACGGAGCAACAAGCTGCAATGCACGAGCAGCAGCACGGTTGTATCAAGAACGTTATCCCGAACGACAGCACCCGGGATACAAAAAGTTTATTGCTATTCATCGGCGGCTCTCCGAGAACCAACATGCATGATACTGGTGTTGCTGCACAACCAATTTTTTACGGACCGATGAAGCCTCTTTCACAAGAGATGGTATTTTTAATAGTAGGAATAGCCACGTTTGGGACAAAGAAAATCCCCATGTAATTTTTCGTAGAAAACATCAGCAACGTTGGTCTGTCAACGTATGGGCAGGCATTGTTGATGATTATTTGATTGGGCCATACCTTCTACCGGAACGGTTAGGACCTATTTACAGGCGTTTCTTGGAGGAAGTTCATCCAGAACTTCTTGAAAATGTTCCATTGAACGTTCGACAGCAAATGTGGTTTCAGCATGATGGATCGTCGGCTCACTTTGCTGTACAAGTACGTGAGTATTTGGCTCAGCGGTTTGGGCACAGTTGGATTGCCAGAGGTGGAGCAGTTTCTTGGCGTCCTAGGTCACCCGATTTAACGTCGCTAGATTTTTTCCTGTGGGGACATGTAAAGTCTTTGGTTTACGAAACTCCAGTAGAAACAGAGCAAGACTTAATTGGACAAATTACAGCAGCATTTGAAATCATTCAAAACTAGTATCAAATTTTTAGTAAAGTCCGCCGAAATCATGTGCGACATTTTGAACAATTGTTGTGATAATATCATGTACAAAAGGCAAAAATTAAATGCATTAAGTCCTATTTAGGCAATTCATCGTCTTTCTAAATTTTAACGCGTCTTAGGGCCGTAGTGTCGTTGTGACACTTTTCCGGATATGGGTCCCTATACTCAAATGCTTTCTACTGTTACACTGAATAATCCCTAGAAGTTTGATCCCTTGGTTCTGAAAGACCATGTATTTTTTCTTGGAATTAATAGCAATAACTCGAAAATGTTCGCAGATGGTAGTATATACCTCATATCAAAAACAAAATTATCAAGGAAAGATATTTAATGATGCAGACTGTGTTCAATTTGTAATTTACGAGAAACGGTACCTTTTGCGATTTGTGATACGCGGTATAGACAGAAAGACATTTTAGCATTATTTCGGATCAGCTTAAAATCGACGAGTATAAAATGTTTGTGGGCTAAAATTTGTCCAAATATCTTCAAAAATGGCGGAGCTGCGAGCCGTCAAATTTGGCCATTTTCCAGACCTTATACTAAATATCTTAACAACTGACAATCGACACCATACGTTATATGATATCAAACTCTGTATTTTAGAAGTTCTACCAAAATGTACAATAAATTATAGGGTATTCTATTTAAAAAATACATATATACTATTGCACGAAGTTATGGAACACCCTGTATATATTGAAATAATTTTAAAACAAGCAATAGTAGCACGAAAACAGGTTTTTGATATATTATTCGCTTTTCTCACAAAACTACTTTCTATTTTCGTTGGGACATCCTGTACAAAGACACTGTATGGTGCCAGCAAAATACCATCCGGGTCTGGTTAATAGCGTAAAATGAGACACAATGCATAACACCAAATATCTCAATTCAGTCAGGGACTGGACATGAGAGTCTGATATAGAACAGTCAAATTATGCTTTCGTTGTCACACACGAATACACTGTATGTAGCCTGCAATAATAGTGACAAAGGGGACAAAAAGGACAATACGGAACACCAAAATTCAGTTATGGTACAGAATATGAAAATTCGATATAAACAAGTCGAATTATGCTACTTGCATTGCATAGGAATACCCTGTATGGTAGCAGTAAATGAATCACTAGTGTGAAATGGGACAAAAAGCACAAGACCAAATTGTTGCCTGTCACTGCACCCAATACATTGTACGGTGGCAGCAAAATATCCACCTGGATCAGGTGAGTGGGACATAAAGCACATATCCGAACGTCAAACTCAAGAGCAGGGTGTGGGATATAGTCCAGTCAAAGTGCGCTTTCTCATTAAACACGAATGCATTGTACGATTGAAGCACGACACCGACTCAATCAGGTGAATTGTGTCAAATGGGACATAAAGCACAACAATCCCCTGGCTTGCCTCGCCAATAAAACAACATGTTAGAAGATATGTTAGTACATATCTTCTTTACTGTAGTAAAAGCTTCAACCACAAATGTGATCTTCTTCAGTACAATATGATAGTTCGTTTGTTTTTCCTTCTCATTATAATATTCCTATACAGTGAGTTACTACAAAAGTCCTCTAATATGCTGAGATTGCGCAGTCATCATTCCAAATTTAATGTTCGTAAGAAAGGACGGCCAGCGGGTATGAGGCTATTTGTCGTTTTTAATGTACCAGATACGTCACCCCAGTCCATTGTCCCAAAAACTCCAAAAGCCCTTTCAGAGTATTATAGTAACACACTGTATAGAAAGAAATCACTTATATGTGGAGATCACCTTCGAGATTAACTACAGTACTAGAGTAAATAAGATCTGTCAATATATTTCGTTTTATTGACCATACAAGCATGGGGGACTATCGACATGTAAACCACAGGATAAGTTTCAGATGTTACATAAACCACAACATCGAGCAAAGCATACTGCATATCTATTTCAACGAAATGCTGTTTAACCTTATCAAATGCAAATGCCTCAAATGCAATTTATCAAAAGAACATGCAGGTAATTAAACAAGGTAAGCAAAACTAACAGACATTGATTCTAAGTACAATATTTTTCTCTAACTTTGGTTTGGTAATGTCTAGCAAAATAAACGAAAAATTCCCATTCGCGTGTAATTTTTATAATTGTAGTAGCAGACTTGAGTAGTATTCGAATACTCGGTATTTTGAATCCTATTCAGAATAAATTTGGCTGGTATTCGAATAGTACTCGAATACATTTTTGTGTTTGGTATATGATATTCGTCTGAATACTTTTTTGATCAGTATCTGGATTCTGAATACCGTTTCTGAATCCCAATATTCGAATACCCACTTTGTATTCAAATCCCAGTATTCGAACCCTCTATTGAAATCCCGTTTTCGAATACAGTTTGACTATTCTTATGAATATTGCGTTACGCATCACGCAACTTAAGCATCAAAACACGTTCGAGGTTGTTGTAGATGGAACAAGCAAAATAGCTACACAATTAGTTTGTCTAATCTCACTGTGACACAGTACATCAAAGTGTTATATTGAGTTTTACTAAATATAGTCATGTATTCTTATTTTTTATATATTTTTAAAATTTAAGTACATAAATGTCTGCTGTATACAAATCAAGTTTAAATTGCGCATATATGTTTCTTTAGTTGGAATATTCAAAAAGTATTTCTATTTAAATTAATCCAGGTATTCAAGTCAGCGGAACTCAAATACTTTCTTCTTTATATTCGAATCTTGAGTAATGGAATACAATTTAAAATACAGCATTCAGGATTTGTATTCGAATACTGAATTTCAGTATTCGACCCAAGTATGTGTAGTGGTTTATAATAGCTTCTCCAAAAATGCAAGAATGTTTGGTGAAATAGTCGACAAATGGAATGAGCACATCCGCCTTTTTTGGTAGACGAATCTATTAAGTTTGCTCGCTCTCTCACCATTTTTTGGGAATGTATACAGGTAGATACACATTCACATTACACAAAAGCATATTGCAAATTGACTGGTAATTCTTTTGTTACTTTGAGAACGTTGAAAAAGAAATTTATGCGACTAAGGTTAGGAATGAGGGACTTTCTGTGAAATACTTCCTTATATGAATCTACATCATTTTTACTGTAGATGCTCTTACTTCACTCAAATTAAGGTAATTTGCTGCAAACACTATTGGAGATCGTACTACAATACATAAGGAATAGATGTGTCTTGCAAAAGAAAATGCCCCAGTGGAGACCAAACATTCGGCGTAAAACTAAAACTTTGCTGAAAACAGATGTCATGTTAAATGGGTGTTGCCAACAGGCATCACTAAAACTCAACGTTCATGTTCAAAATCGGGCGAAATTTGGAATAAGCTACCTTAGGCTCGAGCACCGCGGTATGGTTAGGAGGCATGCTATGAGCTCCGATTGTTAATATATATATATATATATACAGGGTGGCGCATCGAAAACGAAACAGACCCATTTACTGGCAGCTCAGTTTTTTTTTGGAAAAACGCTCAGACCCGTCGATTTTGTTTTCGAGGGGGACACAAGTTTGGCAAAAAATCCCGTTAACACGTGAGCCCGCTGGTCGGGGGTGACACCAACCCTAAAATCTTAAATGGAAAGGGGGATCGAGTAATACCTTATTTTAAAGTTCTTCCAATTCCCTTTATAACGATGTAAAATACGTGAGCTTCAGTTCAGTAGTTTTGAAAATGTATTGATTTAAAGCTTAAAGTAGACTTTAATAGGTACATCAGATTAGTTTATACTACTTTCAGAAGAAATTTGACTAAAAGAATTTACTTAATACGTAAATGCGTTTCTTCACTATGCCATTGGTGTGTTTATCATTTTGTTGTTGAAAATAGCTATTTGAGCATTTTTTTGTGGCAAAAAAGTTATTTTGAAGAAAGATAAGGAAATATCTCATACTTATTTCAAATAGGAATTAAGTACATAGTTTGCGATTGATTTGACCAAACTTTGTTGCTAAAATAACTTGTAACGCTTTATTACATAAATTAAACATGGTACATTCCACACCAGAAAGAGTTGAAATTATCGAAATATTTTTCCGGAAATAATCAGTTCGCAATAGAACAGCAGAAATATTTAATGAGCGACACGAGAACAGTAATGTGCATCGAAAATATGTTCTAGAACTTGTAGCTAAATTTCGGGAAACTGGGTCAGTCGCCAATAAAAAACGCAACATCGAAAACCCCATAAGCAACGAAGCAATAGAAGTGGGGATTTTAGGGCAAGTTTATGTAGATCCTACGTTAAGTACCCGCAAATTGGAGACTGTGTGTAGTGTTAGTCGACGTACTGTCCAACGGATTCTAAAGGCCCCGTTTTCATCCGTATAAAATACACGTGGTACAAGAACTTAATAAAGACGATTTTGATCGGCGATTACAATTTTGTGAAGATATGAGTGAACGAATTATAAACGATGAACATTTTCTAATCAACACTTGCTTTTCCGACGAATGTTCCTTTTTCTTAAATGGCATAGTAAATCGTCATAACTGCCGATATTGGTCCGATTCTAATCCCAGAATTTATCATGAGGTTCATACACAGCAGCCACAAAAATTGAATGTTTGGGCTGGTATTTTTGCCGATCATTTAGTTGGTCCTTTTTTCTTACCTAGAAATTTGACCGATGAAATGTATTTGGAATTACTGGAAGACGCCATAGATCCTGCATTAACAGCCATAGTTGAAAATCAGAATGATCGGCGGTACATTACGAATAGGTTGATGTTCCAACAGGATGGTGTCCCACCACATTACGCATTACGTGTTCGACACTATTTAGATCAGACGTTTCCAGATCGATGGATTGGTAGAAGAGGTGCCATTGAAGGGGCCCCAAGATCGCCAGATTTATCACCTTTGGATTTATGTATGTAGGGTGATTTAAAAAGCAAAATCTATGCTACTCAGCCAACATCATCAGCAGACCTGCGACAAAGAATTGTGAATGAGTGCCTTCAAATTACTCCTCAAATATTGCAAAATGTGCAACGTTTTGATCAAAATCTTTATTATTGCATGGAGAGTCATGGTGGCCATTTTCAACATTTACTTGCCTAAGTTCATTCTTCATTTTTAAATTACTTTGCTGCCAAATGTATTGATCTCCACTAATGATGATGTATTAGTTTTATTTAAGCTTTAAATCAATAAATCTTCAAAACTACTGAACTGAAGTACATTAATTTTATATCATTATGAAGGCAATTGAAAGACCTTTAAAATAAGGTATCACGTGACTCCCCTTTCCATTTAAGATTTTGGGGGTGGTGCCACCCCGCTTAGGGGACTGCACGTGCTAACGTGATTTTTTGCCAAACTTGTGTCCCCCTCGAAAACAAAATCGACGGGTCTAAGCGCGTTTCAAAAAAAATACAGCTGCCAGTAAATGCGTCTGTTTCGTTTGCGATGCGCCACTATGTATATATATATATATATATATATATATATATATAATGAAAATGATCATGCGGAGAAAGGTATATAACAAAAAGTAGGAAGATAGTGGGCAAAATCCGCAAAAAGGATACTACAATGTGCAGGTTGGCTCTTGTTGTGGTCTTCGTTTGTCGTTTTTTCCCTCTCCATCTCCGTTTCCTCAGGTTACATCCGTATGTGTGGGCATGTGTATCTACTTTTGTAGTTGCATATGTGCATTCATTTCGGGCCTGATGGGCCATCCAGCAGAAATACGTATCGCTCGGGTTAGCTATCCTATTTTCAGCTCGAATCCACTTTCCTCCCTTTTTCGGATTTTGCCCATGATTTTCCTACTTTTTGTTATATATACAGGGTGACTTCGAAGTTGAGTCATTTATTTTAACAGTGAGTAGATCTGATCAAAAGAAATGTTTTTTTCCTTTACCATTTTTCTGGTAAAATTAAAGTAACAAAGTTATAGCCCTTTGGAAGTTTGAGTACCGCCCTGTCTCAATGTGCTCGTGTTTGGCGACAACGGATATAATCCGTCGTATCGGTTCATCGCATCGGAAACAAAAAAGCGAAAGAATTTGGAACGAATTATTTCATTCATTTGTATACAGTAAGTGTCAGTGAATAGTTGTATCTGTTGCGTGGCTAAAACGAAATAAAAAATGGCACATGTTTATGCGGATCGGTTTCCCAATCGAGTGCAACCAACCCCTCGTGCCTTTGTTAATGTAGTACAACGGGCTCGTGAATCAGGTGACTTAAGACCTCACAGGGGACCTCACGATCAAATACAGGTCCGCACTGAAATACTTGTCGGGAGGATACTTTATAAAACAAGGTAAACATTTTTTTTTAATTTTTTTTTATTTTTACACACATATTTTGGTTTATATTCCTTCTACAATCATTATCTGAAAATTAATGACTTAACTTCAAAGTCACCCTGTATATATATAATTGATTGTTAATTGGGAAATTGGCAAACTTTTTTAGGCTTTAGTTAACTCTTTTGACGATAGTATCAAGCTTTCGGCAATTCTCTATGGAGCCTGCATCAGGATCTGAAAACACAATTATGATGCTAGCCACCAATACAGGAACGACTTAAATTGTCAAACAACTTGCTCGTCGTTGAGGTTGCAGCCAAACGGTGTTTCAAAACGAACGCGGAGATCAGAGCACTTGTTACAGATATAAAACCAATCGGACGGACACATTGAGCTTAATGATAACGACGGATAACATTATCTGTTAACACTATAAATCAATACACCCAAACATATTAAAAAAAAAATTTTTAAATTAACGAGAAGCAATTTTGGGGACACTTCCTTACATCTATGGGTATATAAGGTTACAGATTGGATATATACATATATATATATATTTGTTTTTCCCAACTGGTTGTTGGCAATGGCAGTGACTACTGGTCGCGTATATATATATATATATATAAAGAACAAGAAGAACATGATCATGCGTCATATCGGTATAATATATACGTATATATATATATATATATATCCTACCGAAGCCTCCGCGCAGTCAGAAACCTAAATTCCAGGACACCGCGACTGCTATGATGATCCCAAATAAATGTCGTTAATCCGAATTTTGAACTGCCTAGTAGAACTGAGCATCGGCATCGAGTATAAATAATGCCTTGTATAAAGTGAGAAGGTCATGCAGAGAAAAGTACTTCTTAGCCCTAAACAATAGCCTAGGTTTTTCCCAGCAGCTACCGCTATTGACGATATGTGTTTGTGCCAGATCAGACGCTCGGTGATCTGGCTTCCGATCAGCCGAAATGAACGGCAATTTGCGTGACGTAAATCTGAATTAACCATTCGCCTATGCAAAAATTGCATAAGTAAGAAAAAGTTGATGACGGGAAATAGTCATATTAATTATGCTGCCTCGTAAAGGTCAGAAAGAGGCAGTTGTTAATGTGCAGTTTATTTTGGAATCCCATCTCAAATAAATTCAGAAAAGAAGGAGCCATTTTCCCCTTTGCCCCCATTTAACCGACCCCGTATCTCTTACCATTTCAGAGATGACAATGTTGAAGGGATGAGAAATTTGTTGTTCAAATTACTCCAGAACAAACAAGGTACGTATAGAACTTCTACATATTCTATAAAAATATTTTTGGCTATATATGTCTAAGTTTCAAGTGATGTTACAGAGAAGCTGAAAAGAACTATGGACCTAGAGAAATTCCAGGAATTAGTATAGTATGCTATTTCCCCAACTGTCAAAACTTCTGTCTTTCAAGTGGCATACTAGGATATATTAAAGGATAAAGTGTGTTCCATATTATCCAAGTAGGAAGCGTATAGTTATCCACAATTTCCGTAAATAACTTTATTGATTATCTTTTACTGTAACGGAGATATTGACCAAGTACGTATTAAAAATTCACCCTGTAAGTCTAATTTGTTGCAGCAGGTACGTCTCTGCTTAAGCTTGAGCATTTTGTATGATTTTTTTATGTTAATCACTACAACGGCTTTAACTTATGGCTGCCATTTTGTTTAACTCGTATGCACTTTTCGGGAAAAAATATATGATTTTTTGCAATAATCAATTAACCGTTGCAGCAAAATGGACGCACCACCTATTAGTTTGAAGGTCTTTTCATCGCCTATAATCCTTCCATAGACTTATAACTTTGAACTTTAAATAAACTCTTGACTACGTCTTAAAATATATAAAAACAAGTTTGACTTTTTTAAATTGTGTCTCCTCTAATTCCTAATTGCATTCAAGATCATCAGAAACGACACAAAGCTAAATTTGGGGGGAGAAGTTATAGAGGGCCCAATGATTAATTGGTTTTTTGACGAGAGCTCTATCGCAAAAAAACGATTACAATCCTTCCTGGCCTATTCACTTGAGTCAAAAAATGAGCAGTGAACACCCTGAATGGTGCCCACAAAATTTGAAAAAAACGTATAACCCAGAAATGAAGAATTATAGACCGGAGAGACAGAAAGTAAGCAGATTCAGCTACTGATAGCACACTTTATATTCCTTTTGATTGACATGTTGTATATTTTATGATCCTGGATAGCATCTTTTATTCTTAGAGAGTCACTGTCGTTGAGTTCAGCCAGAAAGCATTTCTTTATTTTCGGCGTGCAGGTCGGGATAAATCAGTGTTAGTACACTAGATGGCATTAATAACTCCTGTTAACAGTGTTATCATCAAGCATACCAACTGCGATGTCACTACAGCTTCATTGCCAAAAGGCATGTTTCATCAAATCCGAGAGAGATTGAATAAGGTTATTTTTTATAGTCATTACCGTTGCTGACTCTGAACCGCTAATAACACCGTTCGATTAATCAAAAAACAATCGCAGACTTCACCGAGCGACCGACAACGCTCAGCCTATAGAAACGACGGCTTAGAATGAGATCAATTAAAATATAGGAATCAGATTAATGGAGTCAGGTTATAAAACGGGGTCGCTCGTGGAAATTCAATGGCAGCGTCTGCCGTCAAAGATTAGCGAAGCGCTTCCGCTTTAGCTGGAAACAACAGTACGAAAGAACCAAAGACGCTGCGGAAATCTCTCAAAGATCTAGATTGAGGAAAATGAACAAATAATATTGAATCAGTCAGTAGTCTTAGGTCCAACAAAATTATTTGAAGGAAGCCATCAGTGCAGGTAAATGAAGGACAGTAGTGTCAATAATCCATATACCTATTATTTATTATGAAAGGTGTTTCTTAAACATGTAATAAAAATTCAAAGAATAATAAATTATTCAGACTGCTTGGTCATGACCGCACACGGCGATCAAAATCTACAGAAAATAACATTTTTCATTAATAAAGTGAATATCAGAACCGTCAGTATCTGTTGATCATTCCGTCAGTGTCAGCAGATTTATACATGACCTCATACATCAATCATGATAAATACTGACGAATCACAGTAAATAGTAATCGCCTTGACATAACGTATGGTGCTTTTTAATTAACTATTTTAAAACAGCTCAAAGAAACTAGGCACCTTCAGCTAGGGTGGAAGGTTCACAATCTTCTTGTCATAAGCTGCCGTACTCTTTCAAATACACGAGGTTATTACACACAATAACTTGACTGTAGTTATCGCTCTGACTTCCAATGAGTTTCTAGCAGAAATATGTATATATAATTAAAACATGGTGACAAGAAGATTGACTCTGTACTTCCCATGCAACGTTGCTGTCAGTTCATAAAGGATTACGTTCGGCCCAACTTATCCCCTTTAAGCTAGCTCAAACATGTATAACAAGAAAATTGAATGGGTGAAGTCAACCAAACAGGCCCATTTGCAATTAGTACATAATCCATAGTCCCCATTCATTTCATTACGTTAACGCTGGTTTCTTCCATTTCCCAAGTATCGACCGTCTGGCAACGCTGCTGGACCACACCTGTCAAACACTATGGGTAAATCTTTGATGTGTGAAATACGGGTATCTTCTGAAAGGTGCATAAAATTACTAAGGTTGGAAGCGCATGAATATGTTACATTCCCCACAACAAAATAAGATACACCTTCCCCACTCTCTGCAACCCCCAACTCCCGATTTTCAACATCTAACAAATTTTTAGGAAAATTATTAGGACCCTCTGAAACATCAAAAACCAAGTTTGGAGGATTTTTTTTTCTCATGTATTGGCCCCTAAGCCCGCCACCACTGGACTGATTTTCAAAAACTACAAAGCGTTTTTGTCCTTGGCATACTTGTAACCTTGAGTGAAAATTTCATCCGAGCAGTAGTTTTCAAGTTATAGGCGGTCCAAAGATCGGCCGACAGACCGACAGACAGGCAAACAGACCGACAGACAGACTGACTGACAGACAGACCGACAGACAGCCCGATAGACAGAAAGAGAGACGGTCAGACCGACAGACCGACAGACAGACGGATAGACCGACAGACAGACAGGCCGCAGACATTTTAGAAATTTTTCGCGATTACTGTACGCTTTTTAAAGTTTAAAGGGTACTTTATGACTTTATATCTTTTCAGTCTGAGGAAATATCTGGTAGATGTTCATAGACACTATCCGATTGAATTACTATGGCCCCATGCCTCCTTTCCAGCTCATATATGTTCATCAAAAGAGATACGCGTCCCAGTTTTCTCAATCTATTATGCAGTGCTTTTCAGAAAGGCTCCCTACTTATTTTTTGAACGAATTAAGTTAGGAAGCTGAAGTTCAGGATGATGAAATTGACGAGTGAATAATAAACATATTTTAACGTAAAGATAACACTTCAATATTTTAAGATGGTATCCAGGCACTATCTTGAAACATTTGGTGAAGTAGAATGGGGGGTACCAAAATAACGAACTGACAGGCTGTCAACATATAATGATTTTATACATGAAATTGCTTCTCAACGACTGATCATCAAAGTGTTATAGTATATTATATCAATCTACATCTTCTAGAAGTGTCTATTTGAGTGTACGATAAAAAATATGACATATTTCGACAGTTTTTCTAACGTGATGTTCCATATTTTTTGTATATTTGATAATTGGTTGTTGAGTAAGCGTCTCAATGTTCAAAAATGCTCAACTTTGAGAGCCTGTCATATTGCCATTTATAAAAATTGTGATTTTATATTTGTGGGCTATAAAGTACTCATAAATAGATCTGAAATGAGGAACAAGTGAGCCATCATTCCATCTAAAAAATACTCTTATATGGCACCTAGCCACTGTTTTAAAATTTTCAACTAACACCCTTACGCTAACGCATAGTATTCATGCATCTACTTCATTACCCGGAATTTCAGCTTTTTGACTTGACTCGACCCTTCTGGAGCACTATTTATTTTACAAAACAAGTACCTAGACTGTTACTGATGTATTTGGGAGATCACAGCATTTATTGTAAAACATAACATTTAAGTTGAAGTGTTTCGTTCTAAAGTGTATTTGTAGATTAGATGGCTTCATATAAGAAATAATAGATAATAAAGGCTTGAAAAAACAAGGTGGTATCTTGAAAATCATCAGAAACGGTCAATATATTCTTGCCAATGGTTGAAGAAACCAGTTGGTTAGTTGGTCCATATTTTGGGGACTCTGTACTGTTACAATAATGAGTGTTAGACTCTCTTGTGATTAATTAGATGCAAGAGTCTAGATTTTTCGTTTTTACTTCTCACGCCAATTGATAAGAAAGTATTATCATTATAATCACGAAACAGATAATGAGATGTTTTTTTCGGTGTTACATGACGTGTACGTTACAAGATCGCTGCTTTGCAAGGACGCAACATTCCTGTATGGTTTTAAAAGCGAAACTTGGAACAAAATACGATAAATTACTCAAACTTAGTTTTTGACGCTTCAGGGACTATTGCCCATTTTTGTAAATCTATTTGATCGAAAAAAATTGTGTGACGGAGGGATATATCAGTATTTTAGCGTTGGAATATTTATAGAGTTCTAGCCCCTGTAATTCTACCCATAGAATATTCATACTTCACTCATTTCCCCGATAATTTGCCCTTAAGACTAAAATTGAAACATCTGCAATACGTGCGTCGAGTCTGACCGCTGCCGCATGCGGGGTTTGCTGGGATCGGGCTTACCCGAGTTAAAATAGTATCTTAGGGCCGTATAGTCAGTCGTTCCTACAATTGTAAGACACCTTTATCGCTTCATTGATTTTCATAGTCATTTCTCTCCTTCGGAATTTCTATATTTCTACTATTCCATGTCAGCTCTCCTATTGTGAAGTCATGTTTTCTTTTTAAATTGTAGGTAATTTCAGGTTGATAAAACAGATTATATAAATCAAAAGCGTGAACAATTTGCTGCAAATAGATATTTGTGGCATAACCTCAAAATAGAGCGCTGTTACGGAACGGTAAAAAATCAAGGAGGCCATAAAGGCATTCTACAATATTGTAGAAACGACTGACGATACGGCCCTTAGATATCAACGTCGTCAACTGGATAAGAAATGTAACTCCTTTGTTAGCCATATTCGTAGTTGACTTTTTAAGAAAACTGATTTTTATGAACTGGTGACAGCGTGGCTTGGGAAGTGCAGTCATACTGCTTGAGCCAATCTTACTTACTAAACCAACACTGGCGGGGACTATAATCGCAAAAAATTTCGCAATTGAGATATGCTTTTTGGATGACATATGACGTGTGCATCACTACACCGGTATCACGATTATCCATCACGCTTTGACGTCACTGAGGTGAACAGCAAATCGGCTAGTGACATTTTTGTGTTAGTCTGCAACGTTGGCTATGATGAATCGAGTGTAAAACAAAAAATTGTTTGTAACGTTTTATTTTTTTTGTGTACAAATGAACTTTTATAAGTAAAACGGCTGTTAGCAGGTACAAAATAAATCTGTGGCGTACAAAAAACCAAAACAAAATATGGCTCTGTCTACCTGGGACTGACTGATCCGTCCGAATTATGTTTCCTTTGCCGATGTGGGGAATTTTGAAATATTACTAGATAACGAGCTGTCATTCTACCGTGAGGATCCTCGTGAAATAGGGTATAAAAACCATGTCATTCATTTCCGTCGGTTTGTCTGTCTGTCGGTCTCTCCGCTAATTTTATAACCGACTATAACCTGAGAAGTATCGCTTGGATTTTGAAGAAATGTTCACATAAGGTTCCTACTGCGCCAACGATAAAAATATTTTATTCAAATCAATCTAGTGGTAGCGGACAAAGAGACCAAAAACGAAAAAAAAATCCCTCAAGCTTCGTTTTTTGACATCTTAGAGCGTCCTAATCACTTTCAGAAAGATTTTTGTAGCGGACAAAGTTTGGAGGTCGGTGTAGGGGGTAGGGAAGGATATATGGATTTTTTATATTTTAAGTATATTTATACTCTCCCAACTCAGCAGCAATATTATGCACCTATTAGCCATGTTTCACACATCAAAGATTTGCCTTTAAAACTTAGAATGATGGAAAAATGTTTTCGATCCGTGTACTTGTCTCTATAAAAACAAAACCGTCTAGTGAACCAGTACGACTAATACAGAGTGCGTCATCTATTACTTTTTTTCTATTTGAAAAATCAACACGTATTTTACGAGGTGAAATCGAATTTTTTTATTGATAAATGCAGGTTGGTTTATGTCATTTATGTATGAAAAATAACATCAGTCATGTGGCCACCGCGGCTTCGTTTACAGACCAACATCCGAACATCAAAATTTTCAATGACTTTTCCCAGAATAATCGGGTCTATGGCTGCAATTTCAGTCTGAATGTTGCACTTTAGGTCTTGAATTGTCCGGGGACCATTCGCATACACTTTTCCTTTCAAATATCCCCAATAGTCAAGAGGTGTTAAATCGCACGATCTCAGGGGCCAACTGACATCTGAATTTCGTAAAATTATGCGGTCTTGAAATTTCGTATGCATTAAGGCGATTGTTTGGCGAGATGTGTGAGCCGTTGCTCCGTCTTGATAAAACCAAAGATCCTCGGCACCAATACGATTCAATTGTGGCCACAAAAAGTCTGTTAACATGCCGCGATAACGTTCCCCGTTGACAGTAATGGCCTTTTCTGCGGCATCTTCAAAGAGGAATGGTATAACGATGCCACCAGCCCATAATCCGCACCAAACAGTCACTTTTTCAGGTTGGAGAGGTTGTCCATGATATTGGTGTGGATTTTCAGCCTCCCAGAATCTGCAATTTTGCTTTTTTGCGTACCCATTGAGGTGAAAATGAGCCTCATCAGAAAAGAGCACTTTGGCCGAAAATCCGTCTTCTCTTTCCAGCATCCAATTAACAAAAACACGCCGCTGTTGATGGTCTGCCGACTTCAATTCTTGTGTTAGTTGGATTTTGTATGAATGGAGGTGTAAATCAATACGTAAAATCCGGTGTAAAGTGGTGTCACTAATTCCCAATTGTTGCGAACGGTGCCTAGTCGATGTGGTTCGATCTTCTCGCACACTTTCACTCACTGCGGCTATGTTTTTACGAGTACGAGCTGGACGAGCATGTTGGTATGGTCTACGGCCTTCAGCTGAACCAGTTTCCTCAAAACGATTAACAATCCGACGAATTCTAGGCTCTGTAGGGCGTCCATGTCGGCCAAAACTAGTACGAAGTTTGCGAAAAGTATTTTTTATATTTCGACCGTTTGGATAACCGACATGCGTTGTGTTGTAAACGAATCCATGACTATAAATGGCATACCTTTGACAGTTCAGTTATGCATACCACATGACTTTTGACTCACATGGTAACACATAACCTTATAGGTAAAAAAAAGTAATAGATGGCGCACCCAGTACGAGTATATGTATTCATACTGAAGCCCGTAAAACGTACGGAGCTTGATGAGCCGAAAGATAACCCGCTGCAGAGATGCCGCGCAGATGTGGAAAGGGGCAACGTTGCCACATGGTCGGTAGCTACCATTATGCCAGGGAAAGAATGTCTATGGAATAATTGTATGGGTCTGTTTTACAGATTTAATATATCGAATTTCTTTATTCTACATGTTCGTAACTCAATATTTTCTCAGAGGATCTAAATTGCGCTGTATTCAAACCTTTACGAATTGATGACGGCTTTGTGTAGGAAGTGCAGAGTCAACCCACTTGACGCCATGTTTTTCTAATCCCAAAGCTTGCAACAGAGGATATTAAGAGAATCATAGTTATTTAAGTTTTCCATACTTTCCAAAAAGTGGAAGTGTTTTTATCACAAGCCATTAAAGATAAGTTTATCTGAAAGCTGGAAGTGCAAAAAGAACAGATTCTGAGGTTATCCCACTAATTACTCCGCCGTAAATGTGAGTCAACTTCCAAAAATAGAACAACAACCTAATCCGTTTTGCGGTTTCATAGTGATATTCCCACCCTGAATTCCATCTCTACCTTTATAGAGAAGTTACTCAGATATCACGCGATAGCATGAATAGCAACAGTTACCGACAGACAGATTTATGTAAGTAAGCTACATGGATTTGTGATTGAACTCCATAAAACGAAATTAAAAAAAAGCAGAATGAACCAGGATTCCAATCATTTCCACAATGGCTTCTACTTTCTATATAAGTATGTGCGCATAACTTGAAATTGAGATATCATATTTAAATCACGAAAAACGATTTTACTCATTTCCGTCGCCCTGTCTGTTTGTCCGCTAACCCTTGATAATTCTATGGAACTTGGAAGGTACCGCCCAAGGTTACTACTATGCCAAGGACAAAAAAAAACGTTGTAGTTTTTTAAAATTGGTCCAGTGGCCGCGGAGTGGGGGCCAAAGACGAAAAAACAATGAAAATCACCCAAATCTCATTTTTTTGACGTTTCATAGATTTCTTCGATGATTTTCGGAATTTTTTGTAGGGGTTGAAAATTCAGTCAAAGACGTTCTATCATTAAGAGGCTTCTGATCCCGGTAACAACAGGAAATGTATAATGTGCTCATAATTCGTAATAACTTGCAATCGTTGGCGTTTTGTGCTGCGACACTGCATTGTCATGGAGGCCACTGCCTTACTCCAACTTGTAAACCTGCGGCAGTGTCGAGATTATCACATCGCTACAGGAGAAATTTATATATTTTAGGAACATTTGGGTATTAGGAATACGTACCATTCTGCGATGCTTATGTGAATCATGACTTGACTATTAGTATATCTACACATATTTTTCTATGAATTTAATGATCCTTAAATGTACCACCCATTTCACCTAACCTTTAATTTGTGTTACTCCGTCTATGACGGTTCTCCGAGTATTTTGTCCAGTAGATTGACTCAGTACCACGTAATCTTTTTTTAATCAGTTACAAGTAATTTGAATCTCTCTTTCTTAATGATAAAGTACCGATTGCTAGGCCAAACCCTTTTCAATGATTTTCTTTTGGCGAATTTCATACTTTATTGATCTATTGAGCTCGAAACTACCTAGCTGAAAGTATGATTCTTAGCGACTCAGTATTGTGCTGAAGTGTTTTGAACACTAATGCTATATTTTATTAGCGAAATTTCGTCATAAAATATCATTGGTCCCTCGTAGACCCCTTCACCCGCAACATTATTTTGGGAAGTAATACGGTACACAGGTCTGCCCATAGGCAACCAGTCATGTTCTTTGTGTAGGTTCGGCTGCGGAATTTTGTTTGAAATTCTTGTGGTGACCATTTTCGGTTGAAACGTTGGTTAGGAAGGTGTATTGCCGGCCATTCAATTGATTCCCAGATTTTGGGATATTTGGCCCCCATCACCAGTCTATGGAGTAGCACCCTTTCTCGTACCTATCTTACGTTCAAATGGTTTTAGTTTGGGTGCTACCCCCTCCATTTTTTATGTGATTTTAACCTGTTCAGCGGTAAGTTCTTTTTTATACCATCTGACCACGTGCTTTAATGCATGTCCCGGAGAAGTGTGTTCCATAGCTGCTCCCTTCTAGTGGGAAGGCATTAAGGAAAACCACCATTCGCAATCCTCCTGCTTTATAGCTGTCTTGTAGCTGTTTGGTTGCTGATTCTACTGGAAACCACCCCTTTCCTTGCGAAAAAACCTTGATGTGAACAGGTAAAATATCATTTGAATCAATTAACTCTTTTATAGATATTTATATATTGAGTATTGTTGAAATTCTTAGAGTGAACTTGATTTTGTTCGTCATTTTTCGTATTGGAATATGGGGCAGTGCCTACATACTACTTTAGTACATTTTTCTTTTTTTTTTTTTTTCGTTTGCGTTACTTTTCTTACAAAAATGTACATGGTTAGATTGTTTTAATGAGTAGATTTGTCTCAGACAGAAAAAAGAAAGTAGCTTTCTAAGCAGCCTTTATTTCTCCAAGGTATTTTTATACCGCAAATTTTGAAAATGAGGCAAGCAGCTTCTTCCTTGTGACGTTTCTCACATCACGGCCCACTACTGGCCACTGACTTTTAACCTGAGCGTTTGTAAGCTGAGGACATATTGGCTGCGCCTAGAGTTGTGACTAGAAGAAAACCACTATGCAGAGAAGTTTAGGCGCTTAAATATTTGTCAGGCCTTCGTACGTATACCATGGTAAACGTTTTGCAGGGTTAATTATCGTGGTTCAATAATTTTATTGTGCGGCAGTTTTAAATCATATCCCTTTTCTACTGGCACTCCAGTGGTGGAACACATGTGTTATTTAATCAATTTATATTATGATTTTCTTAAATATCTTGTTTTATTTGGCTCTCTGTACAATTAATTAGGTTACGTGATTCTTAGAAGCAGAGACGTACGTCGCTCGGGTTACCAATGATTCCATTTCTGCTCCTTATCCTTTATTTCGGACATGCCCAAGATCTAAGCTCCTGCAGTTTGGCACACCATCTACTGTTTACTATATGCTGCCTTTAAAAATAGGTTACAAAAGTTTAGTGTGTATTTTTCTAATCATCGTCGGTTGCTCAAAAGCTTTTTTGTTCTCTTGTCTTTTATCAAATTTTATTGTACCTTATTATGTATAACGACATTTTTTGTTTCTATTTACTGTACAAGTGAAGCTCTTCACTTCGTCGGGAAGGTTGAATAGAATAGTTTTTTCCAGACTCCGCTTTCCGAGAATCACTATATATTATAACGTATTTCTCAATAAAGATTTCATATTATTAACTAATAGCTCGCAATCCCATCGACCACCTCGAACACTTGGCAACCACGCATTCTTTCGGTAAAAGTATTCTGCAAAATAAATTCATTGGTGGCTTCTAGCATGACCCAGGCAAATTACAATAGCAACAAACGTTTTTGACAGTAAATTGGTAGGCAGCCCAACATTGAACATAGGAAATAGTTTTAATATACGACGTCAGGTAATAAGTTGTCAAACCAAGCTGCATCTGAAAAGTAGTACATTGCAAAGAATATCGATCCGCAAATGTTGATCATTTAAAACATACATGTGCACAAGTGTACTGTAGTGCTCGGTCACCAAAGAAAATAGACTACTGTGAGTAATCTCTAACCGATATTATGTTCCGTCATCGTAAGTATTTAGAATACATACCGTAGCACCCTCGTAAGAAAAGCAGCACCGCGCCTCCCTACCTTCCTCCTCTCTGGCCGCCTATAAACACACATTCCTTGTTTTCGTGCCAAACCGTTTACACGTCCAATCGGCTTCGCGCACCGTTATACGTTTTCAGCAGTGTCGAAGAATCGCTGCACATTTAGTATTAGAGAACAGGACACAAGGTTGGCTGACAGATGTGCATTGTCGGCAAGCTGCCGACGGACGGTCGCCTTCAAGATTCCTTTCGTCGCGGAGCAAAATAAAAAAATGGCGTGCTGGCCTCTTTTTCTGAAGGAGCGTCACCATCAGGTAATTATCGACTAACCGATCTGTTTTAAGTGCAAGTTCGATGAATGTTAGTATGACTGGACCTAGCTTGTGATGGCCAACTCCATACCAAGGGCGATCAAAGACTTTGGCATAACGCTGAAACATTGGACTCGGTTGCTTGGGATAGCAACGTGGACCTGGCTTGGGATAGTCAGCTCCACACCAAGGATGAACAAAGACGTTTGGGATAACGTGGAAGCATTGGACTCGGTTGCTTGGGATAGCAACATGGACCTGGCTTGGGATAGTCAGCTCCACACCAAGGATGCATGAAGACATTCGGGAGAACGTTGCAACATTGGACTCGGTTGCTTGGGATAGCAACATGGACCCAGCTCGTGATAGTCAGCTCCACACCAAGGACGAATGAAGACGTTTGAGATAACGACTCAACACTGAACTGCGTTGCTTGTGATGGTAACTAGTACTTAACTTGTGATGGCTAAGATCCTACGACAAATAACAACACTGAAAGCATTTGGGACAGCGTAGCAACAAAGCATGGTCAACAATTGCTTGGGATAGCAAATTTCACCTGGTTTGTGATAACCATGGAACAGGACTGTAAGTTTGAACATAGCAGATTTTTCTCTCTAGAGTTTTTTTATACCGTAAATTTTGGAAAACGAGGCAAGCAGCCCCTACCTTGTGACGTGCCTCAGGTCACTGGTCACTACTGGCCACTGGTATTTCACCTGAGCGTTTGTGAGCTGAGGACATCTCAGCTGCGCCTAGAGTTGTAACTAGAAGAAGACCATTATCCAGATAAGTTTAGGTTTAGCCGTTAAAATATTTGTGAAGCCTACATTTGTAAAGCCTTCGTACGTGTATCAAGGTAAACGTTTCCCAGGGATAATTATCACGTTCTAATATTTTTATTGTCAGGTAGTTGTGAATAACATCCTTTTTTTTAACTTGCACTCTAGTGATGGAGATGTGCTGCTTGTTTTGATAATATATTGATTCTGTTTTTTAAATATCTTGTTTTATTTGACTCTCCGTGTACAATCAATTAGGTTTCATCATTACTGTTAGATTCTCTTTTTGTGAGTGGTGGTCTGGCAAAACAAGTTCCGACTAACATCTCGGGGATTTTTGGCTTAATTAATTAAATAAAGGAAAGAGGAATCACACCACCATTTCCTCTTGTTTATAAAAAAAAGGCATGGCAAAATGCTTATATATTAATAAAGGATGAATCTCCCCTGGTCATTTTCCTACAAGAAACCCACCTTAAAAGTGACAACCAGACCCCTGCTCCTAAGAACTATACAGGGTTCTTTAAAAACAGATCATCCGCAGAGAGATCTAGTGAAGGGGTAGCTATCTTCACAAAAAAATTGCATACAATCTACGGAACTCCAGCTATCCACGAATCTCGGGCAGTAGCTATAACAATTCAGCACATTCGAAAATAGATATATGTAATATCTATACACCACACCCAAGAGATACCAATATGACAGATCTTCAAGACTTAATCGACCAAATCCCCATGCCAAGAATAATAGTTGGCGACATGAATATTATATGAGGCTCTAGCTTGTCAGACAGTTTTGGAAAAGGTATTGAAACTTGTCAAATGGCAACAATCTGGTTCTACTGAACACGGGCGTTAACACTAGATTTAACGCATACAATGGATCCTTCTCAGCCATATACTTATCCTTTTGTGACCCTAACATCGCTATCCTTGTCACTTGGGACACCATGCTAAATCTATTCGACAGCGACCTCTTTCCGATTGCTATAAGGAATAACAGGAATCTAAACATATTCAAGAATCTTAGAGCCGAATCAAGATACCTCATTAAAAAGGGGAAAAAGAATCATGGCGGAAGTATACTTCTACCATTACACCATCAACACCTGACAATGAAATCTGGAAAAAAGTCAGAAAAATATCTGGATCGAAACCATACAGCGAAATACACTCCCTCTCACAGAATGTCAATATAATTACCAACGGAACAGAAATTGGAGAGATTCTAGCAAATGCATATGAAGCATATTTTACCGACAACTACGACGTGTCGACTTTCTCCAAAGGAAACACGACACAAGCTGAATCCATAAAGATCATCGAAGATAATCTCTACTGAACAGCGATATTACCACAGAAGAATTAGAGGAAGCACTAAGTTCATCCCAAAGCTCCACCCCAAGAGCGGGCGATGTCCCATATGATTTTATTACATATCTTCCGGCCACAGCAAAATCGATACTTGTGAACATCTGCAACACTATCTTTCGAAACAGTTTCCAATAATATAGTCTGAGGCTATAGTGCTTCTCTTCATAAAGCCTAACAAACCAAAAAATGGCCCACGCTCTTGTCGACCTATTTCTTTAACATGCTGTTTATGTAAGTTAATGGAAAAAAGAATCAAAAAGCAGGTCATGTGGTATTTAGAAAGCAAAAACCTACTAAGCAGTAATCAGAATGGATTTTGTAATAACAGAACAACGTCAGACAACATTTTAATTTAAGAATCCTCGATTAATCAAGCACTCGCCAACAACCAAGAGGGTATAAGCAGTATTTTTTGATATCTACAGAGTATACGACATGGTCTGGAAGTACAACATTCTGAAAGCTATGATCGAAATGAACGTACAAGGTGACATACTTGCATTATTATCCAAAATTCTTAATAACAGGTCAACGAAGGTAAGAGCCAATCGTCATGTCTCACCTAGCATACAGCTTACAAATGGCAGGTTGAGTCATGAGCCTTACCCTGTACCTTATAGCCATAAATGGACTCGCTGAACAATTCAGACTATCCGTCAAATATCTGCTCTATGCAGACGATCTGGTGATATATCTTAGCGCAAACAACTTGGCTACAGGTCAAAGTATCCTACGAAACACCCTGGAAGATTACATACTTCGACACTAAAGACTGGACTCAGATTTTCGAACGAAATAACTAAATACATTATTTTTTTCTAAAACAAAGTCCGCCACAAATAACATCAACCTGACACTAAACAACAAGCGGTTAGAAAATGTAGATAACGCCATACCTATTTCTAGGGATGATATTTGACTATACAATGAAATGGAATTTACATATAAACTACATTATCGCATCATGTCAAAACAGACTTAGCTTAATGAAAATTCTAGCTCACAAAACCTGGGGCAGCGACACAACCTGCTTACTCACAAAACATTACGCCATAATAAGAAACAAACTCGACTATGGATGCGTAAGCTATCACTCCGCTAGTACAACACTACTTGAAAAACTAGTTGTACAGAACACAGTCACCAGAATTACAACCGGTGCCCTGAAATAAAGCCACAATGAAAGTATTCGCGTACTAGCCAATGAGCCCTCACTATACCAACGCAGACAATACTTATCGCTGCCAAAATATCTGCATTTAGGAATCACGCTACATACTCGACTGCCTTCAACAATAACTTTACCGAAAAGCTCCAAACACAGAAAATAGTACCGTTTGCCGAAAGGTTAAGACGTACTGGATTCTATATCGCAGTTACAATTAATGTGGAAAGACTATTGAAGCTCCTACCCCAGAGCAGTGTTCACTCAGTGCGAAATCGTTGCTATCAGAGAGGCACTTACTATCGCAGAAAGTACCTACGAGGACCGCTATCTCATCATTTCTGCCTCAATGAGTGCACTAATGAGTCTTAAGCAGATGTATCCCACGATTCCTGTAGTACGGCAAGTGAAGGAAAAACTAAACAACTTGACATCAAGAGGACAGGTTGTGAAATTTTTATTGGTACCATCGCATACCGGGATCGCTGGCAACGAAAAAGCAGACAGATCCGCAGCACGTGGAGTGACCGAGCCTATAACCATACTGCAAGAGATTTCATGTGGAGACATGAAAACCTGGATTAAAAACTACATTTTGGATCAGTGGCAGAACCAATGGAGTGTCGCAGAAAATAATAAACTGCATGGGATGGTTCCCACGTGAGAACAAAACTGGAACTCCATACTACACGAAGAGGCCAAGTAGTGATGTCGCGACTCCGAATTGGCCATCCCCTGACAACGCATGGAGATTTCCTGGGCAGATCTGGAAAAAGCGTGTGTGAAACGTGCAATGTGAGACAAAGTGTAAAGCACATAATTATGGACTGTCCCAAATGTTTTAATGACCGATTAACACATAACCTACCTACTGAACTCAGAAGTGCTTTAACTGCACAATACAAAGGCGTTTCAAGATTTCTTAAAGACATTAACTACTACTACTTAAGCTAATGGAACAGCAGCCGCTAATAACCCTGCGTGGTTGATGCGGCTTTGTTTCTGCAAATTAAAAAAAGTGCATTGCAGCTAAGTTTTCGGGACGTTAGTGTAATTTTCAGACGTTACAGCCTGACCTACTATTTTCCTAGTTATGACCACTTGACCTCACTACGAAGATTTATTTCCAAAAGTAGTGGTTGCTATTTGAAATTTACGAGGTGGATCTCCAAATGACCTTTGATGTCATTATCTACATAATACTAGAGGCCATCGATAAATTGCTTTAATCTCCTCAAACTTATATAAATACTTTTTTCTAAATCATGCGTGGTAGCAATATTTCCAAAGTGTTCGTGTACTTTCCGTACTTGTAATACTGGTGACTCATGAATGCCAGACATCGTGTATGAAACTAGATTCATATGTAGAATAATATGCTGACGGCAAGTCTGTCAAAAATGGTGGCTACTGTTTGGATTTACGTAGTTGACCTCCAAATAACCTTTGTCGGTAATTTTCAGTGTAAATTCCACGAGTTGATTCCACCTTGCATGGATGAATATTTATAAGCGTCGATGATATTTTCATAAAGTTAATCATCATTCATGTTTTGGCTTTAATCATGAAAATGGTTGCATACATAATGCTGTTTACGTCTAGGTGTCCTTGGAACCATATTTCAATATCATAGTCTACCTATGCCTGAGTCTACATACCGGATGTAGCAAAGGAACAACTCCGTATTTTTGAAAATGCTTAAGGTCGGGTCTATACCAATGATGACCATAATTTTGACCTTGCGTCTCTCCTTCAAAGCTATTTCAAGGTAAGTTTTTGGTTTCTGAATTCAAAGCTCTCCTTTGGACACCGACAATTGAATGAACGACAAATTTTACGTCCAAATATGTATTAAAAACAAGATCAACTCTAAATGTCAATCAAGAGTTCGATATTTGAGGTTAGGGAAAATTCCTAAAAGTTCACCAGGACTATTGATGAAAACAAATACTTCTTCCGTAACTTCTAACAAGGGTACCAATGGTGACCTTGCACCTCACCTTCAAAATTGTTTCAATGTCAACTTTTTTATCAATGATTAATATTATACTTTCCTAAGCGTTCTCATGAACGTATATTATTAGCATGAAGGTGAAGTTCAAGTGGTCAATTTCTTGTAAAATGTCTCTCAAACAAGAAAAAAATTATACTGTTTGTATTATACGGGTCCCTAATTCCCATATTAAATCAATAAATCGCTTGGTTTAGCTATAGAGACTTTCTTATTTGCATCCGGACACTAAATTGGCGGGCATGTTGATAAAATGCACCATTGATAAATAATCATTTGTGCCATACTCGAAGCATGGACACAAATCTGATACAATATCTAGGAAGATATGACAGCAATCAAATTTACATTTTATTGAAAGTAACATTTTAACTCACTGTTGCTGCACAAAATTCTGCTAGATAAGTTCTTCGAGGGTATAAATAAAATAGCATAATGCTTATTGCTCGACTGTTAGCCAGCCATGTTAACAGCGAGCTCCCGCGCCCTCTACTGGGCAGAAGGAAAACTACGTTCAGCCTTGTCTCCACCACCGCTTCGCAGCGTGGTCGTGTAGTTATCCTACCATCCAGTAGAGTGCGCGACATCTTCCTGTTAGCAGTTAACAGTAACAGGGCTCGCATAAGGAATAGCGTTTTCCGCGCGGTAGTCAAATAAATTGATGGTTTACTCGATGTTTGTTAAAGAATAAGCATGCTGTAATTTTATTTACGTCTTCAAAGATTTTAGAGAGCAAAATTCTGTGCAGCAACAGTGAGACACTGTTATTTTCAATAAAATGCTCAGCAATAGCGTCACGTCAATCTATTGTATTAAGTTTGATACACGTTTAGAGTACACCACAAATCCTTTTTGAATGATTGAAATTTTTGATTCCGGACACTAATAAAAAATAGATTTTTGTAGCTGAATCATGTGATATATAGGTATGAAGTATTTCTTGATTTAATTTGAAAATTAGGAGCGCATCTTACACAAATCGGATGATTCTTTTCTAGTTTGAGAACATTTTACAAGAGATCAATCAAATTTTTTACATGTATTACTTCAAAAACGCCTTTTTATTGGTCCAATGTATGCCAAAGGCCTCCGGTCAATAATAAAATCGGACCTGAAGGTCGGACGTTCATTTTTTCATCGACAATCCCGTTAAACTAAGAATCTTTCTTGATCTCACGCGTTTGACTTTTAAGACATTGATCTTAAATTTTAATACATATTCGGATGTGAAATTTTCCAAATCGCCCCCGTTGTTTTTGTTAGACCCAGTATAATGGAAATTTAGTTTTATATATCTCGTATAAGTAACAGATATGTCGGGCTGTAAAACTCATGGCAGTAACTCGTTACGGACACGTCACATACGCTCGCAAACTATTACGCAAACTCAAGAGAGATCATAAACTCTTGAAACTCGCTCATACTTCGTAGTTGGTACTTTTCTTTACAGAGCGTATTGGTCACATTCAAGGTCCTATTGATACTCCGCGGGTGTACTCAGAACATGGCCGTCGTCCTCGATGTTCGTTTTCATCAGAGCTGCATATGCTTGTTTATATCATGCAAAAGCCGTCTGGTGGAACACTGAAGAAGACCTAGACAGCCCCTAATGTTGCAGATTTAGGAAGAGGTAAGCAAACTCGTGTTTTTGGATCGAATAGCGAGAACTACCAAATGAATAGCGAGTATTTTCCTGCAAATTCTTTTTATGTTTTCGGTGCTATTTTGTAGCAAATTAGTTTTGCTATTGCTAACGTAGTTGACCTTGAGAAGGAAGGTCCTAACTTTCAGGACAATGCCTAGTATTGCCACCTCAGAGAATGTTTTCAATTTCTCTCAATGATTACGTTTAATAATAATAATATTTATTACCCTCATTAAACAGTATATGAAAGTTTACAAACAAAAAGCCTTAAGAGAATAAAGGGCTACATCAGCTTGCCCCTTAAAGAAGCAGCTTCTAGAGCAAAAAAACAAACAAATTTAATCAATTCTATAATAATGCAAATGGCTACTAAGACATTGATAATTAATAATGTTTTGATATTAAGAAATATAGCGAAGTATAGTAAGTAGATAAATGGAAATTTAGAGTGAGAAGAGAAAGCAAGGGGAAAGCGAAGAAGAGAAAAGGGGGGAGCAGGAGGCATGTTTTCTCTGATATCTGAGACAGTAAATCACTTTTACATTTTCTCTTAAATGTAGCTACCGAGAGAGAAAAATCTTTAATTTTGAATTTATTTACCAAAAAGGCCATTTGATATGAGAATGATTTCTTAAATGATTCTTTATTGTATGATGGTATTGTAATCAAATGTAATCTTCTAATGTTTAGATTATCTACATCAGTCCGGTAACTAATTTTTAAATGAAGATAAGGGGAGCTTTTATATTTTATAATCTTGTAGAAAAAGGGAGTAGAGTGCAAGGTACGCCTCTGAGCCATATTCAACCATCCCAGTTCAGGTAGTTTGTGGGATACTCTTTGTCTACCCCTTATGCTAAATATCAGTCTCAGACAAGAATTCTGAGCCTTTTGAACCCTTTTTAGTTCCACACTATCATAAAATGGGCCATATACCATATCAGCAAAGTTGAAGTGGAACAACACTAAAGCTTCGCAGAGCGTGGCTTTAGTATTTTGTGATAGGTAATGTCTATGGGGGGAAATTATTTTTAACATTGAATTTGCTTTTCTTAGGCACAGAGTATTGTGCTCTCTAAACTTAAGTTTAGAGGCAAACACTAAGCCTAAGTCCTTCACGGAACCCCTATATGATATTATATTGTCGCCTAGTTTGAGCTTAGTATTATTTTCTAGTACGTTTCTGTAGGAATCACTACAAAACAATATAGCCGTCGATTTACTAGGGTTTATCTTTAACAAGTTATCTTCAGAGGTTTTGAGAAGGCTGTTCAAGTCGGTATTCAGTCGGTTTGTTATAAGATCTGACAGATCAGGTTTAAAAGAGGCATACATTTGAGAGCCGTCGCTCTGGTGTTGTAAATTCTATTAGAATCTATGAGTAACATTGATTTTTCATACCAAGGAACTCGTTCTATGAACAGCTCCTGAACCACCGCTTTTTAAAACGTTGAATTACGTGCTGATAGTGGTGGCATGGGTAAGGAAAACAAGATCCAATTAATGTGGATACGCGGGCTTGCTTTGAGGACAAAGCATGCAGTGTAACAGGCACTGCCTTCATCAACAGACCCTGAGCCGACGACAATTTGTATTGCATATTGTATAACTAGGTGTATCACCTTGGCATGGAAAATTTGCCAACAGCATAATAGTCCAGAATTCCATCAAGTGTCCATAATTAGTGAATACTCTGAGGTTTATACTTCGGAACCCGGGTGAACTTATTCAGACTTCTGAGGGTTTTGGTAGAATGGACTTAAAATAGGAGCTATATATTAACTTTGCGCACTTTTATTTCCCACGCCAGTTGGCGAAGAGGTATTCTATCGCGAAAAATTTCGAAAATGAGATACTGCGTTTTTAACATGTTACATGAGACATTCATCACGTAAACGCATGTCACTTATTTCCGTCTATCTGTATGTCCGAATGTCAAGACATTCACAAATTCTCTGGCTTCTTGACACATTACCTCGTCCTGCTGTAATTTCGGAAATGAGATATTATGTTTTTGGATGTCATATGACATGTGTACCACGAAAGACCATGTTACTCATTTCCGTCGGTCTGTCTGTCGTTCTAACTGTCGGTCTGTTTGTCTGTCGGTCTACCTGTCTGTCCGTCCGCTGATCTTTGAACTGCCTATCACTTGCTCGGATTTGGATGAAATTTGCACACAAGCTCATTACTATGCTAAGGACGAAAAAGCTTTACTGTTTGCAAATCGGTCCAGTGGCGAAAGGCCAAAAACTAAAAAAATAAATATTGCTCATACTTCATTTTTTGACGTTTTAGAGGTGCCTGGTCATTTTCAGGAATTTTTGCCGGGGTTAAAAATGTTATGTTGGGAGTTGTAGGCGATGGAAGAGAATATATGTCCATTTTTTGTGCTAGCAATTTATACGTTTCCAACACAGGTAATTCTACGCACATATTAGTGATATTTCATAAATCGAAGATTTCCCGTACACTTGCTCTTTAAAGTTAAATTATAAAGACATATCTTCGATGTACGCATGCTGGGCTACTCTACGAGTGCTCGCCTCCCTGCTTTCAATGGCTAGGTTGGACTGAGCCATCATGCATGTTCGCCATGTTGGGTTTCAATCTACAATATCCTTGTGCTGGATTGCGTCTTGCTGGATGATTGGTACGTCGGTCAAGCAGTGGGCTAAATCGCATTTTTGGACTATGGATTGTATGATCCACTTAGTTCCTTTGTTATAGGTACATGTTCGTAGCAAATGTTTTTCCAAGTGAGACTAACTTGAGAACTGATGACAGCGTTGCATAGGAAGTGTGAGGTCAACCTACTTGATGCCATTATTTTCGGGACACTGCGGGTAATGACGCTGGTGAGCGTTACCGCGATCTGGTGCAAAGCAAAGTTTGACAACTTAACCTACAAAAGGTCATTTTTTTTATACTCCAACTACCACGAAGGCCTAAGGCCTAAGCACCCATTGGGTACCGTGGGGCTATAGGGGAATACATGGGAAAGGGGGGACGCCACACGGACTCTGGCGAGGGAACACGTGTGCATGCAACATGCACACATTCTGGCTCCGCCTACAAGAACCGCCGGGTGGTACCTCCGCGTTAGACAGTCAGAGACCGTCTACCACCTACCGACAATCACAACATCCATAGCCAAGAGAAAAATTTCTCCTGGGACGGTACTCGAACCCGCACAGCGCACGGCGACTGAGAGACCCAAGAGTCTACTACTGCGGCCTTTGCCTGTCTTGACGAGGCAAAGCTTCACTAGAGAAACGATGTATATTTTTCCAAAAATTGATGGAAAAGTAATCGAGAGGACCCAAGTTTGTGCGACTTTCAAAGATCGGTATTCCTGTGATATTATTTTTCATACATAATTTTCCAACCAAGAACTAATTCACACACAAACTCTATTTCACGAGTATTCATTACGTTATGACGTCTACTGAGGTGCACAGCTGATCAGCAAGTGACATCTTTATATTACTCTGTCACGTTGGCTATAATGAATCGGGTGTGTATCTGATAAAACTCAGGACCGTATTCAGAGTTGCTGTTCACATATATAGATACTTTTAGTGACTTTGAATTTTGACGATAAAGTATACGAAGTACACATATGTTAGAACACATAGAACATGTTTGTTAGAAAATTATCATAGTACACCAGGGATTAATGGATGACGAGGTAAGTCATCAGAACAGACTGTGTTGTCTTTTCCAGTAGCTGTAACTTTACATGTAGTAATATGATAGACACGTGTTTCTAGCTAATTGTCCGTCATCAGTGTAACATAATTCACAGATTCATTGCCCTTTAAAGTCATATGGTGTTTCAAGTTCTAGAAAGTAGAAGTGATTCTCAAAGTCAAAAACCATCTATCTTATTTTATTCCCACCTGATTTGAAATGTAATCATGATCATTAGCTGTCATTTTGCTTGTAGCATTTTTTTATGCAAAAGAACTTTTATAAATAACTTAATTGTTAGCAAATACAACAAAAAACAACAAAGCATGGCGCTGTCTACAAATCGTTGGCGGATCCGTCAAACTTGTGCGTCGCTGGTCGATATGAAGGATTTTGAAGTATTACTGGATACTCGGCTGTTATTCTACAATAATGAATTTTTTTTGTTTTTTATATTGAAGCAGCCGCGCAGGCAGAAGCCCAAATGTCGGAACACCGCGGCTGCTATGATGATCCCAAAGAAATTTTATTAATACGATTTTTGAACTGCCTAAGGTTAATAGAACTGGGAAAAGCCCCCTCTTGTAGATTATTCCACAATCTCGACACCCTCGGGACAAAAGAGCGGTCGTATCGGCCGGTTCTGGATGTACGAAGTTCGACACGGTTAGGATGGGACGCCAAAGTTAGGCGGGTCTGTCTGACAGGCACATCGTGCGACGGCATCATGGAAGAGAGCTCCGAGGAGCAAAGCCCGTTGGTGTAACGGTAGAAAAGAGCCAGATCGCCGACAGCCCGCCGATGCGAAAGAGTCCCGTGACTGTCTGCTAGAGCAGAGTCATCGATCAGTCGGACCGCCCTCCTCTGGACAGCATCGAGCATGGATAATGTAGTCGGAGCGGCAGCACCCCAAACGTGTGAGCAATACTCGAGGCTAGGCCTTATCTGGGCCTTGTATAGAATGAAAAGGTCGTGCGGAGAAAAGTACTTCTTAGCCCTAAACAGATAGCCTAGCTTTTTTCCAGCAGCTGCAGCTATTGACGAGATGTGTTCGTGCCAGATCAGGTGAATGGCTCTTTGGCAGAACTCGACCATCCATCGAAACCGGGTGAGCGCAGGGACGCTTCTTGTTCGTCAGAGTACAGTACTGCGTTTTGGAAGCATTGAACTGTACAAGATTGTTGCGTCCCCAAGCAGTGATAGCCTCCAGGTCTCTTGTCAGAGAGGAAGTCATCGCTAGTCTTCTTTTTTCCAACTCAGCGGCAGAGATCGGCTTGTCACTCTGAATTCCTGCATGTAGAGTGCTGTCATCAGCGAAGCTGTGGATTGGGTTGATCGTGCATTAAAGGAGGTCGTTGATATGTAAGAGAAACAGTGTCGGAACCAAGACCGATCCCTGGGGAACACCCGCGTTGACGTTGTGGGATGAAGAGGAGAACCCGTCAATTACGACGGATATCTTGCGGCCAGATATAAAGTCAGCCACCCATCTGCAAAGCTTTTCTGGGAGGCCATAGGATGGAAGTTTGCTTAACAGGGCAGAATACTCGTGAAACAGACAGTATGAGGTTTCTTTTGGCCAAATAATCATGCAGTCCGACCAGCATGAAAACCACATCATAAATTTCAGGTGTCACATTAAAATTTTAAAGGTATTTCAGAAACAAATCAATTATAAACTGTAATATGATGGAGAGTAGAGTTTACATTGGATCCCTCAGTATAAAACCTGTCTGATATTTGTTGAAGCCTTTCATTTTTGGAACGATCCTTTCTAAGTATTCATACGCAGATACCGAAAAGCACTTCGTTGAAAAAATTGAACGTGTGCTTACAGAACCTGACTATATTAGGTTTCTCCTTGAACTATGCGGTAATCTATCTTTGAGCCCTTTCATAAGCGTGTCGATAAAGAAATGACACTTAACCTGGAAAAGGCCCGCGTATTGTTATACAAATATCTGGGAGTGTATGGAGTACTATAAGACCCTTCACCTTTCGGATGGCTCTCTCGTGAGCATGTTAAGTACCCTTCTATGAAATTCTGCTCATATTCTCTGCCAGTATACTATAAATTTTTACATCAGTATTGCCTTCACTGCTTTTAACAAAAAATACTGAGTGAAATTGTGAAGTGAAAAATCAATTGATATAATTATTTACGGGCAGATCATGAAATTCATCGATCAAATGTATTATGTTTACTGTTGTGCTCAACCCTTATTAGCTTTACCGATTTATTTTTGAAATAAACGTTTTCTTCGTTTTGAAGTGTCTATATATAAACTAAAATGAATAAACCGGCAAAACCTGAGACGTGCAATACTAATTGAGAATATTACACGCATATTATTCAAATAACGTTGTAATGAGATTGCATAGCTTCCTTCACATGCCGTAGAGCATTTTCAATATCAAGCTTCACGTATCATAAAACTTTGGAGCTATGTATTACAAACGATATCACATGAATGTCCGCCCCTGGAAGCATTACAAACCTGGGCACTATATCGCTCCTTTGCATTTGCGGAACCAGAAGGCGGTGCATCTAGCTCCCCCTAGATGCCCAAGCCTGCCATTTGTCCAATAAAATGGTAGATATTGCTGTATCTTGGTCCAAGAATTACCTTGACTCCCTGGACCTGAACATCCCCCTAACCATAAATCCTACGACCAGCACTGCGCTTATAGAAGGTGTCCTTAAAGATAGGACTTTTCAGAAACAACTACGTTTGTAATAACAAACATAATACGCGATGAAACAACAGCGAGAAAGTAAAAAGGCAAATGCACTTGTGAGTATTGTTCAAAATTGTCTGCGTCAGCTTCTCAGACACTTGTATGTGCTCGACATATCCAAGCATCAACGTATGCATTTAGAATTGACTGCCTTCCCTAAATGAATGCAGCAGATCATATATATATATATATATATACAGGGTGACTTCGAAGTTGAGTCATTTATTTTAACAGTGAGTAGATCTGATCAAAAGAAATGTTTTTTTCCTTTACCATTTTTCTGGTAAAATTAAAGTAACAAAGTTATAGCCCTTCGGAAGTTTGAGTTCCGCCCTGTCTCAATAATGATATTATGTTCTCGTGTTTGGCAACAACAGATATAATCCGCCTTATCCGTTCATCGCATCGGAAACAAAAAAGCGAAAGAATTTGGAACGATCTTTTTACAATTATTTTCTTCAGTTGTATACAGTCAGTATCAGTCGGTAGTCGGTAACGCGTAAGTGAATAATCGTGTCTGTTGCGAGGCTCAAATCAAAAATGGCACATGTTTACGAAAATGCTGAACTTGTGGACATGGTTCTTATTTACAAAATGCTGCCGCGGCATCACGGATCTATGCGGATCGGTTTCCCAATCGAGTGCAACCAACCCCTCGTGCCTTTGTTAATGTAGTGCAAAGAGCTCGTGAATCAGGTGACTTAAGACCTCACAGAGGAGATCATGCCGGTGCTCCAAGACCACACGATCAAATAGAACTAGAAGAACAAATTTTAGAATTAGTAAGTGATGATCCAACAGTAAGCACCCGACAAATTTCAACTCAATTGGCGATTAGTCAGTATAAAACTTGGAAAACTCTACGTGAAAATCAGTTCTATCCGTTTCACATACAAAAAGTGCAGGCCTTACAACCGGAAGATCATGAACAAAGGGTTGACTTTTGCAATTGGCTTTTAAATAAACATCAAAATGATGACAATTTTTTAAATCAAATTTTAGTGAGTGATGAAGCCCTCTTTACTAGAAACGGAATTATTAATTCACGTAATTCTCACGTTTGGGCTATTGAAAATCCCCATGAAATAAGGGAAACCAATTTTCAACAGCGATTTGAACCAATCAACCTGTGGGCGGGAATTGTTAATGGAATTTTAGTGGGGCCTTTTGAATTACCAAATCGCTTAACTGGTGAAAATTATTTTGATTTCTTGCAACACAATTTGCCTGGTTTACTGGAAGATGTGCCTTTAAATATTAGACAAAACATGTGGTTTTTACAAGATGGGGCACCACCCCATTATGCAAGAAATGTGCGTGAATTTTTAAATACCTTGGCCGCCAAGGTCTCCGGACTTAAATCCTTTAGACTTTTGTTTGTGGGGTTGGCTAAAAACTCTAGTGTATAAAACACCGGTTAATACACGCGAAGAATTACGTGCTCGAATTGAGGAAATGAGTACAGTGATCAGAAATCAACCAGTGATTTTATTGCGTGCTTGTAAAGAGACATGGCTAAGACGCGCCCAGCTGTGCGTCGAGCAAAACGGAAATCATTTCGAACAGTTTTTGTGACATGCTTTTGGGCGCACAGGTCCGCACTGAAATACTTGTCGGGAGGATACTTTATAAAACAAGGTAACATTTTTTTTTTATTTTTTTTTATTTTTACACACATATTTTGGTTTATCTTCCTTCTACAATCATTATCTGAAAATTAATGACTCAACTTCAAAGTCACCCTATATATATATATATATATATAATAACAAAACGTAAATCGCGTAGGGTCCTTAAAAACGATCTGCATGCACTCGCGAAGCCTCGGTAGCATTCCGAAGACACTCACCGTAAATTAAAATAATATGGACAATACAGGTATCGACGTCAGAGTGTGCCACTTTTTTTAGAACCGATGTGTAAAGATTTTGTTTACAAACGCGGTCAGCGCCTGCATTGAGTACTGATTCGCATCGTACGTGTTCACGTTTGATCTGATCAAGGTGCAGGACGGGATTAGCTTTTCTCGGGGCTTTGGTATATATGTTACAAGAAAAAACTTGCTTATTTTTCTAAGAACTGTATGCCGTGTAGACGAAAATTCCATCTTTGAAGTCACCCAGGATAATATTCTGTTAATTTAATTATGCAACTAAGCTTAATGTTTTGTTGTTTTTGATTCTGCGCATTATTGTATATAAAAATGCTGAATCAACGGCGGTCCACTTCTCATCCTAGGTATGTAGTGTAGAAGATATGTTATTCTATCTAGGAATAAGCTTTATAAGCAGGTACAAGTTAATTTAGAACAGTATACAAAACCTAAAGGTGTATTTTTCGATTATTTCATGTTTATTTAAACTCTGGGAACACAAATTAGAATACATATAGGAAGCAAATAAATTCACAAAAGTAAGCAAAAACAAATCTATACACATCTATTGAATAAATATATAAGAGTACATGCGATATCTATAATAGCATAAGTAGGGCGTCCTATCCTGCCGGGCGGGAGCGTGTTTCTCAGAAAATTAGAGAAAATTGTTGTATTGCTATGGATAAAAATTATATAAATATTTATAACAATACAGATTGTGACATCATTGGGCCAGTTACCAAAGTTGAATTTCATCAAATTGTTATATTTCATATTTGTAGGCCCCCTTAAAAAGAGTTTGTTTCCAGTTTGTGGTCTAGGAGCAACACTGAGTCTACCGAAGAATGGGCCACCCTGTGTATGCGGTAAACCATGTGACAACATTCATAATGCACAATTCAATGAAATGTTACAGCTACATACATTCCAAATGCGTGTGTGAAAAACATGCGACTAACATATCTAAACTAACTCCTACTTCAAGTAAATTCTTTGTTGGAAATATCTCTCAGCCTTGTGGTCCGTCTAAATGCGCAATTTCATGAGGACATCAAGCGTCGAGTGTCAAGAGTCACCGCGAGAATTTGGAAGTTGAAGGCCATGATGCCTGCACGCATGACTAAAATAGCATCATCTAAAGAGTACTCTTCTCGCCTATAAACTTGTCTATTAACGGACAGTGGCAGCTATATCAAAGTGATCGGTAATAATCAAGGGATGTCAAGAGAAATGCACATGAAGAGCATTTAGCCGCGTACAGTTAAAGTAACAAGTTCAGCCTACACCTGCGAGGGTATAAACATCGAGCCACCTCTGAGGAATGGTTGTGTCTGAAAGTCAAAAAGCTTTGTTTATAGATTATTACGTACGGTAACACCTCGTATGTCGCAGCCGCTGTCTTCATAAACTTTTCATTTTTAACACGCTTTTGTTGTTAGCTTGACCTGTAGGTATGTCACTATTGTAACGAAACCACCGTTTTACTGTCCAAAGTCTAATTTATTACTGCTACACTGATTTATAACATTTGCACCTAATCTTTAACAAACGACTGGGCTATTATTCTAACTTAATTCCTCATTTGCTGTCCACTGGTTCGACTGCGTCTCGATTGTCACTAACTGCTTTCGCCATGTGGTCGAATACTTATCTCCCTATCGATGCGTCGAGAAATGTTATCGTTTTCCAGGTCAAGTCGTGAACTTCAATGGAAGTAGTCTCTTCAAGGAGACATCTGTCCGCTCAGGCTCCCAGCTGTACAAGGGCATGACACATGTACGTATATGTTACGGAATCTGTCAACCTAATTTTCACCAAATTCAAGAAGACTGGATAACTTGAAAATCATTATATTAGTCATATTCCAAGTTTATTGTTCATACTTGATTATTGTAGTTTTCCTACTGCAGTAACACAAACTTTCCTATTCTTGAAAATTATTCCCTACTTTTTGATCCGATTTGCTATTGAAGCACTTTTTGTTACTTTTTCAAACTATAATTTATTATTTACTATCGCGATAAACAATAATTGTTTATTATCAAATAACTGTTTAGAGGTGGTGCTATTTATTTTTGAATTATTACTTAGGGATTTTGGAAATCTTTCAAGTACGGTCGAAGCCTTTCGTAAACTAGATCTAACTTGATAGATCAATTTGAAATACAAGGTACTGGCAAGAAGGTACTAAATTTCGAAAATGAAATATTTTATTTGAATGTTACATGGGAAGTATATCATGAAAAACAATGTCACTCACCCTCGTTGGTATTTCGGTCTGCTAAACCACGGTCCCTCGGATTTTAATAACATTTTACCACAAAGTTGCCATTTTCTTGTATTGTTTAACTGATTTGCCAAGAACTGATCTTGTAATGTATCCAATTGTTATTTTTAATGCATTGGTCTGTTCTGTTCTTCCATCTTTCGCCATGCCATTGTCAACTTTTTTCACACACCTGTCTTTGAGCCGCATGCGTCCAGCTCAGCTGCTGGAATCATGTGTGAATACTGAAGGGGTGATACATTCAAAATGGACCATATTTTCTAAGCGAGCACTGAAAGAGGTTTTATTGTTAGGCTTACGCTTAACTGTCTGTTCGTTACCTTCAAACGACCTCTTTAATGAGATTTTGACACAAGGTGACGCTAAGGACGAGACTTCGAAAATTAATTTTGTGGAGACGGAGCCACGGACAAAAAATAAAAAACAGTAATCTCTGAAACATCGTGATTTTTTTTTACTTTTCGATCACTTACCACTAATTTGAATTTCTCTTTATCAATGGTAGCGTGCCGATTCCTAGGCCAAACCCTTTTTAATGACTTTCTTTTGGCGAATTTCTTTTCGACTCAGTATTGCGTTGAAATTTATTTGGACACTAATATTATAGTATTTTATTAACGACTATCTCAGAAGTTTCCTTATAAAATACCATTAGACCCTCGTAGAGTTGGTTTTCTAGAGTTCGTGCAATGGCAATCAGCAAATCACTCTATGGTTTCCTGTTAAAAAGTTACGTGTTTTGTATCAGTCACCTTCCTGTTGAGGTCGTTTGTTCAACTTCCAGATTCTGAGATATTAGATACGTTTAGTTGTTTTGGTTTGGTTCTATCTCGTACATCTTATGGGATTTTAACTTTCAGCGATAAGTTCTTTTTTATATCATCGGACCACGTGCATTAATGCATGTTCTGAAGAAGTTTATTCAATATCTGCTTCCGTTTAGTGGGAAAGCATTGCGGAGCTACCGTTCACGCTCCTCCAGCATCGTTATGTAGCTGCCTTATAACCATTTTACAGCTGCTATTGCTGGAAGCCACCCCTTCCTCTTGAGCAAAAAAAACCCTGATGTGAACAGGTAAAATATCATTTTAATTAACTATTTTACATATTGATTATTGCTGATAGAGTGTACTTGATTTTGTTTGACATTGTACGTATTCAAATATGGGGCAGTGCCTACATGGCACCTTCTTTTGGGCTTACTCCATACATTGATCATGATTTTGATTTTTGAACTGCCATATTTTTTTTATAATAAGGGAGTATATTAGTACATTTTTATCTTTTTTTGCCTTTGCTTTACTTTTTTGTAAAAGAGAATGTACATGGTTTTTCTTCAAGTAAATGTTTAAATGCGTAGTTTTGTCTCAGACAGAGATAGAGAGTAGATTTTCAAGCAGTCTTTCTCTCTTCAGGGTTTTTTGTACCATAAATTTTGAGAACGAGTCAGCAGCACCTTGTGACGTTCTCCACGTCACTGTTCACTGCTGGCATTGGTTTTTAACTCGAACGTTTGTGAACTGAGGACATCTCGGCTGCGCCTACAGTATATTCAGATAAGAGATAGACCGGATGTAAACAAAAGGTTCGGGTGATTTTCACGCTAACGCCGCCGTCTCGACGTAAAACAGGAGCCCTCATTGGTCAATTCGCAATTAAATGCCTATGCCGAGCGGCAGAGCAGTCGTATCAAGGCAGAGTCACATTCAGGTTCAGACGTGTTACGTATGTCGTGTGCATCATTGCAATTTGATATTTCTTTGGACGTTTTCGTTTGTTATCTTATTAAGTTGTTGAGTTTGTCGTTGTTATTGTTATACCTTGTTATTGATTGTTATTGTTATCAACTGCTTGCGCAAAATGCCCAGTAGTACAGATACTGCCGATGAAGTTGTAAACTCATGTAGTCCACCTAGGAAACGCTCTAAAAAAAGACACCTGAGTGCAGAAATGAAAGAGCTCATTTTGAATATATATAAGATCGAGCACGAGGAGAACGAGGCATCAACCATCAAAGAAATTGTTGTGAAGGTTTCTCACAAAGTTGGGGTGTGTCGCGCATCAGTGTTTTCTTGTGTTAAGACAATACAAAAAAAATCACACCTTTTCTGAGCCAATGACCAGTAAACATCGCAAAAGTATTGTTAAATCATTGGATGAAGCTGATAAGCATGCGATTAGGAGGAAAGTGCATGAATTCTTCTTTAGGAATGAAATACCTACTATAGATAAAGTACTGCAGGAGGTAAATGGAGATACAACGTTGCCAAATTTCAACTTTCCATGCGTTACTGAAGCATTTAAATTTCAAATGGAAAAAACGGGGTCGTAATAGTTTACTACTGGATAGAGAAGAAATTGTGCTATGGAGGAGGGATTATTTAACAAAAATTGGGAAATATAGAAATCAAAACAGGAAGATTTATTACCTTGATGAAACGTGGGTAAACGCAGGACACACTACAAGTAAAGTATGGGTTGATGATTCTGTAACTTCATCCAGGAGGGCCTTTCTAGATGGACTGTCCACCGGATTAAAAAATCCAGCAGGTAAATACGAGTAATAGACAACAATCGGATGTTTTTCAAACCTTGGGAACAAAGTTCTAAACATTAATTCCAGGGGGCAGATAAAACATATTACAAGTAACAAAACTTTTATAACTTTCGATAAAATGCGTGGATGTTTTATTGTCATTTTCATTTGTTAGAACTTTTTTAAGCCATGTTTTTATGTGTTTTCGATATTTCAATAATTTTTTAATATAATCTTAAAATATGTCGAATATTATAAACTTAAAAAAAGTTACTAAGTTTTATATTGTGTACCGTTCCTAATATTTCTAATCATTTTAATTCATACTTTAAGCTTTATAAAGTTATAATTTGTTAATATTAATATTTGCGCGTATTTCAGGTTCCTGATCATTCATTTTTTAGAGGTTTATAACTTTAAATTAAATTGTGAAGCGCTGAGTAATCATACGACGTTCAATATTCTTTCTTTCAATATGACTAAATAATCCCAATTATAGCAATCTGATACTCATGTCTCAATGTTTTTTCGCTGAATGTGATGAAAACATTTGAAAAAGGTTCGCTTATTGAAATAAATCTACACCAGTTAGTACTTCGATTTCCAGGTAAAGGGAAAAGGCTCATTATCTGCCATATTGGCAGTGAGGATGGATTTGTTGTTGACGGTCTGTGGTGCTTTGAGTCTAAGAAAACTGGAGATTACCACGAGGAAATGAATGGCGAATCGTTTGAACAGTGGTTTTCAAAAATTTTACCGAACTTAGAGGAAAACGCAGTAATTGTGTTGGATAATGCGCCTTATCATTCTCGAAGAATGGAGAAGGTCCCAACAACGGCTTCAAGGAAAGTTGATGTTCAAAATTGGCGGAATATCAAAAATACGCCATTGACGAAATGGCAGCAAGTCAAAATAAAACTGTGCTCCGTTTACCTCCATACCATTGCGAGCTCAATCCCATTGAGCTCATATGGGCAGAGGTTAAAAATTATATAGCTAAGCACAATACAACTTTTAAATTTTGTGACCTCAAAGGACTTTTCAAAGAAGCACTAGAATTAATAACAGCGCAAAAATGGGAAAACTGTATTAAGCACGTGAAAGACAAAGTTGAAAAGAGAATGTGGGAACTGGACAATATTTTAGAGGAACAAGTCGAGCCATTCATTATTGACGTTGGTGCTTCAGGCAGTAGCGATGATGAAAGCTCATCAAGCTCATCTTTCCAATAAAAGATGTCGTTCATCAAATTCGGTAAGTTATAAGTAATTATAAAGCTACTGTATTTTTTAATTAATTATTGACATTTTTGAACCCATTTTGGCAAAACCTATTCAAGAATCTACTTTCTGACAATGTTCAACCATGCACATTTTTTTACGTTTTGAACGTTTTAATTTGGTTACATATTTACCTAGAAATCAAAAAATATACTAATCAATATTCTAAAAGCAATTTTAAGAGATATTCGATTATTTTTAATTTAGGCTAATTTAAACGCCATTTTGAGATTATATTCGACTGTATTTCACCAAACATCAGGCGGCATCCGAAGCTGGAAATCTAAGCGAAAATTTTGAAACCCTTATGTATATTTACATCATTATATATTTCTTACCCCACCCCCACATGATCCTATATCCATCACCAATCGTATACACATCGAATTGTGCTAATTTACTACAAAGTTACGCAAAGCAGCATCTACTATCTAAAATATGTACTGCGTGACTCTTAATACGTCCCTGCCGAATGTTACAGCGTTCGATGATCACGTGGCCTTGTTTATGTCCGGACTATCTCTTATCTGAATATACTGTAGAGCCGTAACTGGAAGAAGACCACTGTTCAGATAAGTTTAGGTTTAGGCGTTAAAATATTTGAAGCCTTCGTACGTGTACCATGGTAAACGTTTTTCAAGGTTGTGGTCACGGTCTAATATTATTACTGTGCGGCAGTTTAATAATAATATCGTTTTTTTTTCAACTTGCACTCCAGTGGTGGAGCATACTATGTACTATTTGATTAGATGATATATTGTGATTTTTTTATATATCTTGTTTTATTTGGCTATCTGTATACAATTAATTAGGTTTCGTCATTGTTGATAGATTCTGTTCTTTTGTGTGGTGGTCAAGCAAAACAAGTTCCGACTAACATCTCGGCGATTTGTGGCTTAATCTGTCTCAAGTTTCTGCGCTTTATTGGGCTACGGCCTAAATTTGCACGCCACTAGAAAGCTGTTTTGCATTGACTGACTCTTAGATTTTATTTATCGTATTTTACTTATTAATTAATTAAAAAGTGAAAGAGGAATCACACCACCATTCCCTCTTGCTTATAAAAAAAAAATGCGTGGCAACACAGCAATGTCAATAAACGAGTTTCTGGCCAGTAAAAACGTATATGTGGCTCCTAATCCTCCTTATTCGCCTGACTTGAGTCCTTGTGACTTTTTTCTCTTCCCGAAGTTGAATAATCACTTCAATGGAACTCATTTTGGGACAGTCGAAGACATTCAAATGGATGTAACCGACCAGCTGAAGGCTATTCCAGTAATTGTATCCCAGCACTGCTATGAGGAGCAGCACCGAGTGGCTTTAGAAGGAATTTATTTTGAGTTATTCTGAAGATGACAATAGAAAATTATAATTATAAATAGACCGTGTATGGTCGATTTGAGCTTAGGAATAATTTGAATTTACAATTGACCCTTCTGATCTGATAAATGACAGCGAAATAGTTCGACCTTTACGAGACTTCAATTGAGCCTATATACATAATACATATTACTGACGAGGTACCATGTACGAGAGAGAAGCGCTCGGGTTACCAGGCAACATGGTGCTTCTATGTCTTTCTAACGTACGTATTGCACGCTTCTCGCGCTTCTCTCTCGTACACATTACGACGTCAGAGGTACTTGGACTTCTCTATTTCCAAATATGTTGTGTTCTTGCATGATATTTCAAGGATATAGATACATGCATTCGCATCTTTTGACAATATAGAAGGAAATATGGTCTTATTCTTCTATTTAAAGCACAAATATCACTAGTTTTTCGAGCTCTAATCTACAGTCGCGTTGATACGCGTCAAATGGCCGATTGTCAATGCTTTAACAACTTTCACGCGCTAAAGTCGAACATACTACCAGTCTTGGGTAGTATTCGAATACTCTGTATTTTGAATCCTCTTCAGAGTATGTTTGGGTGGTGTTCGAATACTAATCGAATACATTTGTGTGTTTGGTATTTGGTCTTCGACTGAATAATTTTTGGTCGGTATTCGATATTCCGGATTCTGAATCCCAATATTCGGATACCCACTTTGTAGTGAAATCTCGGTATTCCAATCCTATTTTCGAATAATGTTTGGCTACTTCTATCAATATTGCGTTACGCTTTACGCAACTTAAGCGTGTTAAAACACGTTCGCGGTGGTTGTGGATGGCAGAAACAAAATAACTACGCAAAGTTATTTTGTTTGTGTGGACGATGGCACTTCTGAATTCGCAATGACGAGGTAGCTTAAGGAAATAGGTTAGATAACGTATTCACCCCTTGTGCGGTAGTTCCATTCTGTTTTATAACAAGCATTAATACGTTGTAATTTGTGTGTGATATCAGATAAAGCAGATATATAAGAATGTACGTTTATTTTTAATTATGTAGGTTACATTGTTTAAGATTTATATATTTTATTATTAGGTTTTATTCTAAAAATCAAATAATGTTTTTATTATACAATTAATTTTTCTAACCTGACTGTGACACTGTGTATCAAAATGTTATTTTAAGTTTTATTCAATATGGTCATGCATTTTCAATTTTTTTATATATTTTTATAATTCATGTACCTTCATAAATAAAAATCAAGATTAAAGTGCGCATATGTTTTTTAAGTTCGAGTATATAAAAGTTTACTTATTTAAATGAATCCAGGTACTCAAAACAGCGGTATTCGAATACCTTTTATTGTTGAGTTTGAATCTTGAGTAATTCGTGTTCGAATATCGGATTCCAGTGTTCCATCCAAGTCCGCATACTACCATGTATCATCGAGCACGTGACCTCTTTTGAAGCTTGATGTCCTCATGAAACTGCTACTTATAACTAGCAGTATGCAAAATAAAGCCTACCTAGAGTTACTCCTCTTACTACTATCCTTCTTTCCGGCTTGAAGGTTGGGAAGATCTTTCTGTCGCTTTTCCGTCTCCCTCCATATCCGCCAATAAAGGGAGCACATGACAGAGACTGGAACATAGAAGGCAGCGATCGCTGTACCGAAAGTGATGTAATGGTTCGTTTCGATGAACTGGATGTAACATTCGTCATTCGGCACAGTTCGTTGGCCTTCGATGTAAGGCCAGCTGTAAATCCACGGTGGCCAGAGAAGAAGGCTTATTCCCCACGCACATCTGTAATGGGGAGAAGTAATAATATTATTCACTAAATCTACAAAGAAATCATCATAAGTAAATTAATATAAAATAGAAACAGGCGCAATAGTGCATGAACCAATAATTTCAAGCTGTAACTGTAGAACACAAATTATGAAAAAGAGCAAAAAATAGTCACAGTAGATTATGCATTTACTGGATGCTAATATTTATGAGTTTATGAATTTCAGTCTTGGGTATAGAAGGTAGCCACTTTTTCAAATTTCTCTTGGAATAATTTCCGAAATGTAAATGTTTTAAGTCTTTAGGTATAATTTCATAAAATGTTGATGCGTACTTAAATAAAATATACCTATGCTATATAATATTCTCTCACGAAATCAAGAAACTCCATTAAATTACACTCCAAGCATAATGCTCGTATCTATAGAAAATCTCGTGACCACCTCATATGATTTATTCACTGAATCAAAGTAGTTACGTCACAACGTCAAATAATGACAGTGATGCACATGGTTGCCACATTAATTAGATCCTAGGACGTTTCACAAAATCCACTTTATGTCTTCGATAGCTTACCGCAACCAACATTACGGAGTGTATGTTTTGTAAACGCTAGAGCTAGTATAAATTTTATTTACTACGTAATACTTCTCTTACGGACTGTAAAAGCAATATTGGAGCTCCATGATCTAGTTCGGTCTCAAATTATTTTGTCAAAGAAATTACGAATTCTTTTGCTTGTCGGCCCAGAGGTTTCTTAAAAGGACACCTCAAAATATATATATATATAATAATATTTAAAATAACAAAGCAAATATTGAGGCAAAAAGAACGAAAATTTACCACAAATAAACAACAGCCGTTGGTATAATTACCTGACAAGCTTCGCGACAATGTTACAACACAGAAGACTGTTACCAACATAAATGTACCCGGGAAATTCAAACTATACGTAAAAATTTAGGATGTATTTTGCATTAAGGCTGGCATCAAAATTTACTAAATATGACGTAACTGCTTTGTTTCAGTGAATAAACTATATGTACACATTGCGTCATCGCGCTGTATATTACATGCTTTTAGGGCCGTATCGTCAGTCGTTCCTACAATAATTGTAGGACGCCTTTATGACCTGCTTTTTCATAGTTTTCTACTGTTTCGTGTCAGCGCTCTAATTTGAGGTTATGTTACAAATATCTATTTGCATCAAATTGTTCATGCTTTTGATTTCTGTTACCTGTTATATCGGCCTTAAATGTCTTAAAATTCACAAAGAAAACATAGCCTCACAAGAGCGCTGATGCTGACACATAGCAGTAAAAATCTAGAAATTCCCCAGCCTTTCTGAAGTAAAGGAGAGAAAAGACTACGAAAATCAAGGAGGCCTTAAAGGCCTCCTACAATTTTGTATGAGCGACTGACGATATGCCCCTTAGATATCCCTTGGATCTACTACAAAGGATGCAATATTTACAGCCGCGTGGTGCATGGCCAATGAGACTGATTGGTATGCGTTCTGTCTGCTGAAAATATTTTTCTAACGGCAAATGTACGGAGAAATTTATGATGTGTGAAATATGTCTAAAAGGTGCATAGAATGAGCAGGGTACTATATACTAATATCAAAAAATTGCAATATCCTCGGAAGAATCAAAGACCGAAGTTTGAGCGATTTTCACACAAAGCACAGTAGTAACTTTGTGTGGAAAATCAGAACAGTACTTTCCAAGACATAGGCGGGTCAAGGATTTGCGGACAGACCGACAGACAGACCGAAGGAAATAAGTAACACGGTTTTTCGACATACAACATCCGAAAAGCATAATCTCATTTTCAAAATGTTTCACGACTACAATACTTCCTCGCCAGTAGATGTGGCAAGCAATAGTTTAAGGGCTAATATCCAAGAACACTGTTTTGGAAAATAAACAATCAATTAAAATTTTATTCTTGAACATACAGAATATATTTAGAAAATCAGATACCTACTTAGTTTTTAATTCCCTATCGACAAAAATGGCAGACCTATATTTCTTCTACTCACTATCTACTTCTTTACCATCTTCTTATTCCGAAAGGCGTCAATAGCTTAAGCCATTTTAGAAGTACCTACTCTGTTTCTAACTAATATTAATTAGTATCTCGGCAAGAGAATTCATCAGGACTGTTTGGCTTTGTGTTCATAAGAACCTTTTCCGTTCCAGAACTGACCGGCATGACCAATCCTTTATTCCTAGGATGATGAGACTGTGGAACAATCCGCATAAGGAGATTTTTGCCAGCTCTACTAACCTTAGGTAGTTCAAACATCGGATGTCTTCAAGCTCCATGTAGCAGTCACGCTGTCTCAATATTTGGGATTCTACCTAAGCTCAGTATAGAAACAATGACGTCAAGTAAGTTTACTCTGAACTTCCCATGAATGCCGTCATCGGTTGATAAAGGATTATTTTAAGGACAAGTTAGACCCACTGCTGGCTACGAACGTGTATAACATAGAAATTGAATGGATCAAGTCCGTTAAACAGGTCCGTAGTCATTCTTTACCTGCCCTACCAGTAGGCAGCGCCCCCTCTCCCTGATACCTATACCCTGTCAGATCGACAGCGCGGCAGTAATACCAAAACACTCACCAAGACCGGCACGCCGCCGGAAGCAGACGCTTATTGAAAACAACCCTTTTATTCAATTTTAAGGTCTAACGTACGGGAAAAATTTTCAATTATTTGCCTTTTTCTCCGCCGCCACGGGACCGATTTCCAAAAACTGCAAAGCTTGTTTGTCCTTGATATAGTATTAACATTGTCTAAAAATTTCATCCTAATCCGAGCAATACTTTCCAAGTTATAGACGGGCCAATGGTTAGCAGACAGAGAGACACATTACAATACAGCCTCGCTAGTGGGAGTGGGAAGTAAAACAGATATCTTAACTCTTTCCAACAGCCGCCTCGATGTACATGTATAAAATGTATTTGTGTCGTTGGTAATCTGAACGCCGACAAGCCGGAACGAATGGCTTCTTAGAGAACTCTGTAATCGATATCACGCTATATTAACAAAAAAGTGAAACAAAACATTTGTTTTTGTTTCACAGCCAGCAAACAGTCAATCAATATTGAGGCATTTCATCCCTATGGCCAATGTAAGACAACTAGACTAAATGTAACACCGTACGATTCACTTCTTTGGGATGGCAGAAGATTTGGCCCTAAAGGACCACTTAAAAATACGTACAACTGGCCCAAGTGTTATGCACTTAGTTGATCACCCTTCTTCCGATACGAAATATATTAAAATATTGAACCAAACTTAAACATATTCATAAACTCAAAGTTTTTTAATCAAAACAAAACTCTTTCGTCCTGTCTCTGTCTCAAGTCGCGAGACACTGTTCACTGAAACTTCATTTTAGAAGTGATTCTAGTGAAAATTTTAGTTCCATAAACACACACCGTAACATAACCCTACAGATAATATTCTTAGGCACGTCAATGGGCCAATGACACCATTTGGCAACTGAATGCATGTAATTTTAGAACCAGGAAATTGAATTCCTTTTTTTCGCGCAGATTCACAGCTCCAGATACGGACCACCGAATAGTGTATTTGTAAATCTGAATGAATAAATGGAACTGATGTTTGACAATTCAATTAACCATCAACTTAGCTATACCTACTACGACCAAAAATACTTGAATAATATTTAAATGTTCGGACATGTTTTTCCAATAAGCGTACTTCGTCGTTTTTTCGTCTTGTGTTAACCACCTGCTGATTTACTCGCCTTTTTCATGACTGTGTCTTTGAGAAGACCTTTACCCTTTATGTCTTAGTATGAATTGTATACCAGAATAAGATAACAATTTTTCGAGTGCATATGAGATCCTATAAAAAAATATCCTTCACAGCATTGCAAATTGCAACCAGTTATGGCCTCACATGATAACATCCATGAAAAACAATTAGCTCATTCAGATAGTGACGGTCGGACTAGCCATATATTTCTTTCACACCGAAGCAGCCGCGCAGCCAGAAGCCTAAATGCTAGGGCACCGCTACTGTTATGAGGAGCTTAAATAAGCTGTGAATCAAATGTTTGCCACTGACTAAGGTTAGTATAACTGAGAAAAACCTCTTTGGGTTGATTGATCCACAATCTCGATACCCCAGGGACAAAGGGGCGGCCGTATTGGCCTGTTCTGGATGTACGAAGTTCAACTCGGTTAGGATTAGAGGGTGAAGTCAGGCGAGTTGTCTGGCAGATATATCGCGCGGCAGCATCATGGAGGAGAGCTCTGAAGAGCAAAGCCTGTTGGCATAGCGGTAGAAGAGAGCTAGATCACCGATGGCCCGCATGAGCGAAAGGTTCCCGTTAGGGAAGAGTCATCGATCATCGAGCTGGGTAATGTAGTCGGGGTGACAGCACCCCAAACATGTGAGCAGTACTCGAGGCTAGGTCCTATCTGGACCTTGTACAAAGTGAGAAGGTCATGTGGAGAAAAGTATTTCTTAGCCCTAAACAGAGCCTAGTGTTTTACCAGCAGCTGCCGCTATTGACGAAATGTGTTCGTGTCAGACCAAGTCCTCGTGATCTGGACCAACCAGAATCAACAGCTCTTTGGAAGAATCCGAATGGGCGCTAGGGCGCTTCTTGTTCGTCAAAATAGAGTACTGAGCTTTTGAAGCATTAAACTGTACAAGATTGTTGCGTCCCCAAGCAGGGATAACATTCAGATCTCGCGCCAGAGAGGAAGTCGCTGCTAGTCTTTTCGCCTACTCGTTGACAGAGATCGGCCTGTCACTCTGAATTCCTGCATGTAGAGTGTTGTAATCAGCAAATCTGTGGATTAGATTGTTCGTGCAGAAAAGGAGATCATTTATATGTAAGTGGAACGATGCCGGTGCCAAGCCGATCTCTGCGGAACACCTGCATTGACGTTGTGGGTTGAAAAGGTGAACCCGTCAATTACGACGAATATGTAAACGTTGTAGAATGTTATGATTTAAAAGCATTACTTTTGGAAAGCGCCACCCGTTAGCGGATGCAGAATTCATGTTTGATTTCGATAGAGTAAGCCGTCATTGGAATAGTTGTTGAATAATGGATAAGCAAATGATTATGCAATACCTACACCGACAAAATAGCACCAGAATCCGCGGCATCTAGCTGCCTCAGTAGTCAGCCGGCTGACAACGCGAACTGGGTTACAGTTCCAACAGGCAGCTTGCTGCTTACACTCTCGCAGTGGCCGATTCTGGTAATAGATGGCACTTGGTGCTGTCTTATTTCGTCAACTGAACGGTACACTCTAGAGTTACCATATCACTCGGAACTCAAAAATAAAGATATACAAAGAAAGTATTTAGTTCAGTACTTTGGATAATAAATAAAAAAGACTAAGAATAAAAGCCATGGAAGTGGTATGGTCAATTCGAAAGGATGGATGAGCAACGATGGCCAAATCGACTGGCACAATGGATATCCGCCAACCGCAGAAAAAAGGTATACCAAGAGGATCGTGGAGACAAGAAGCACCGTGCACTGAGCAATCGAAGACGCGGGTCTTATAGCAGAGGACTGGAAAAACCGCTTTGGAAGCTGGGATGCTTTAGGTTCGAAACCAAGGCAGATCTGTTGATGATACCCGCGACGTTGCCAAATCTACAGTTTTTCGAGGCCACGCCATATATTTTGAGATACACAAAAAATATTTTGCGAGAACTAGTTTATTTATGTTCAAAGTAGTCTTCTCCAGGATAAATGCACTTCTGTAGCCTGACCTTCCACAAATGAAATGCTTCTAACCAGTCACTTTTTGGAGTGCTTTCAACAAACTGATTAATTGCTAGATCGATTTCCTCTTCGGATGTAAATTTTTGAACACGCAGATTATTTTTCAAATTGTTGAAGAGCCAGAAGTCACACATTGCCAAATCTGGCGAATGAGGCGAATGTTCTAGCATTATGACGCGGCGCTGGCGTAAAAAGTCTAGTGTAAGTGGGACAGTGTGGCTGAAGGCATTGTCATGATGCAGGATTGCACCTCTAACTTTCACAGCTTCGAGAACTTCTGGCAAACATCTGATGACGTACCAATTTGGCGTAACTGTACGCTGTTCTACATGCTTAATTGCTTTTAATAAGCCAGTACTGCGAAAGAAAACGGCGTACATGACTTTTCTCATGGCACTCTGCTTCTTTACCATTGTTGATGTAGGGTCATCATCATGAATCCACACACGGCTTTCCTGACGTGTAGGAACGTCATGAAACGGTATATAGGTTCCATTACCTGTTATTATTTTTGAAAGAATACGATTACCGCCATTGTTTAACATTTCCAATGTTTTCCGATTAATCCTAACACGATTCTACTTTTGGAAATCAGTAAGCTGATGTGGCACCCATCTCGCCAAAACTTTTTTTAAATGAGAACGATCATGCAGAATGGTGTGCACTGTTGCGGATCCTAGCCCAAGAGTTGCCTCTATATGTGCAGCGAGAATCTTCGTCAATTAGCCGCTGAACTTTAGCAATGTTTTCTGGAGTTACACTAGAACATCGTCTACCACTACGTTTTACATCAGCCAATCAAACACGCCCTCTCTTAAATTCGGCATACCAGCGAAACACACTTACCCAGGACGGAGTTTCATTACCAAATGTCTGTTGTAACCATTCGGTACATTGATGTTCAGTTAAACCGACTTTAAAGTCATAGTAAATCATAGCGTGATAACTCTCTCGACAAAACTCCATGTTTCGTCTTAAATTTGTTTACACCACGTGCACTATAAGACGCTTGCAAATGAACGGAATAACGGCGACTTACTAATACCGAATTGCTCTTTCTAATAGTGCACTGTTCCCGGGCTTAGGTAGTATAGTTAATGCGCATCTCAAAATATATAGCGTGACCCGTATATGTATTCTGAGAGACATTCTGAATACTATTTATTCAACATACATTGACGTAGATCTCATAGTTTCCGAAATAATAATAGAAGGTATTTTTTTTCAGCTAAGCAACGACCGGTATGTAATAATTTAACTGAAACCAAGGTCTACGTCAAAGTATGTTTAATAAAAAGCATTCAGAACTTGGCGCAGAATACAAATATCGAATAAAATGTATAGCATTCTAAAAGAAAAACATTCCATTTTTAAAAAAAAATAGATGAGTCATTCGTCAGATATTCGATGCGTTCCAAACTTTTGTTACAGTCTGTATAATACGTGAGTACAACTGCTACAAACATTTGACATTACTTTAGCTGGAGGCCATATGATAGGTATACCTTTGACAGTTAACTACAGTCATTTTTGAGCAAAAAAGCAATCAATTTGAAAAGCTCCAGCCTGAGGGACATTTCGGGTATAGCTTATTACATTATTAATGATAGAAAAAACATGGTGTATTTTAGACTTCTCCATGAAACCTTATATTCTGAATAGAGTAGAATTGTCCTTTGTCCACAGAGACCAAGCCTACATCGTGCTGAGGAGTTGTCAGATAGCTGTGCATGATTGGCCATTAGCTTCCCAACCCGGATCTTTCAATACAGCAGTCCCGCATTTCTATTTCAAACATGTTTTTTCTATCATTAAATGTAAAAAGCTATTTCCGCAATTTCTTTAAGGCTGCAGCTTTTCAAATGCATTGCTTTTTTGCTTAAAAATGAATGTAGTTAACTCAGGCAAACAAAGTAATGTCAAATGTTTGTAGTAGTGATATTCACGCAGTTATTTTGCACAGATGTATCAGAAAAGAATCACAGAGCAGAGATGAACATAACGTTATCGAGAAGCTTAATTAAGCTTTTTTTCAAAAACACGGAACACTCTACTGCAGTAGATGGAAAGAATAATAGTTACAACAAACGGATATCCCTAACGATGTCATCAAAATTATTTGCCCATCCGACAAATACGCGGTAAAAATAATCATACCAGAACCACCAACGCTACGGAGGCTAATCTGCCGGTGGGCAACATTGCAGAGCAAACCATGTCACAATTCGCAGATGATTTGTGCGTGCTAAATGAATCCAAACAGCAAAACACAGTCATCCTGAGACCAAAGTGGTCATGGAACAAATATTTAAGTACTATAATCGATGGGGGCTTACTTGAAATAAGCAGAAAACCGAGTATATAGTATTTGGACGCTAATGAACGGAACTTAAACAGATCAAGTTTGGCGGGAATGGTAAGCGAACATCCGCCATCGATCAACTACGATACCTTGGGCTCAATCTTAATAAAACAGTCAGCGAGGACGTACTCATTAAAGAAAGAATTCTAACGGCTAATCGAGCAGCTTATGCTCTGGCTCCAATCACTGGCTTCAGCTCAAGTGTTTATACAATATGTTTGGTCACGACATACCGATATTTGAGGGGGATATTTTTCAGCTATTTTTATCGACAAATCCACCCCCTATAATGTCCTACCTCACCCCTCTAAAAATGGATGCATACCGCTGCGAACGAAATTAGGGCTGACACGGATATGGTCTGCCGCTCAACACGACACATTGCATAACCAATAATGGAGGACATTTTGAACATGTCCAAACTCTCTATAAGAAACGTTGATTTGTCATTTTTATGAATAAGAAGTTTGAAAACAATTTGCGTTTCATTACACCCATTTTGACCCATGTTAGATAGCATTTATTGCTTAACGTAGAATACTTAGGATAACAAAAAGCTGTAGAATTAGCATAAAAACAGACTAGTTTTTGAATGGTGTGCGGAAATGCAGAAAATAATCAATTTTCTTCCATATTTTTTTCTGTTTTTTTTCTGTTTTAAGTATGTTTGACGGTTACTATCTAAACAAGTTTTTCAATAATCGCTAGGACAACATGTCATCGTTCAAATGACACCAAATTTATCATTCTGTGACACTTACGTGCTCAGTTATTACAATTTTCATACATGCACAACCGTAATCGTAACGTAAAAATAGAAATGGCAGCCATTTCAAGGGGGATGAGGTAGAACAGTGTAGGGGTTGGATTTGTCGATAAAAATAGCTGAAAAATACCCCTCTTAAATATCGGTATGTCGTGACCAAACACATTGTATAGAAGTAAAATTGAAAACAAATGAGGCATACATCTACCCGGTACTAACGTTTCTACGGACTTAAGAAGATATATAAAAGAGCTGGGGAGTTCCCCCACTGCATCCCCGATAACATACTTAGGGAGATGCTACAACATGGCATGGATGAGGCGCACAAGAAATTTCTTGAAAACACCGAGGATGACAAATCAATGAAGACTATTCTGACGAAAGTAGATCATCCAATCAGCCAGCCCAACCAGGGATTTCAAATCCAGCCTCCAAAATTCAAGTCTCCTGTGCATAATAGGTATCTCATAATGATAGTAATACTTTGTAAAAAGGTTTTATCTCACTTCTTCTATCCTCCTCCTCGTATTTCACCCCTTTCCTAAGACGTACATACTTTGAATGTATACAGAAACAATATATTTTTGTTTTTGCATTGTTTATATATAAGCCAAAGACAGCATATGCAATATATATATACATGTATATATATATATATATATATATATATATATATATATATATATAATGAAGGTTTTGAATTGAGCTGAATTGGAAGAATATAGAATTAATTGTGCTAAAAGGCAGGACACATAAAATGTCAAAATCAATCAGGCCGGTGGTAGCCCCTGAATTAGACATTTTTGTATGTACATTGTTATTTTGTCATATGTCAAAATCCATCAAGCCGCTTAAGCTATAATCCGTGAAATAATATAATATAATAATAAATTTGAATAAGTTGATTTATTTTATCAGAATACGGATTTTTTTTGTAAAATTATAATATACCCAGCGTCACACGCATTGCCAGGATGAATCCAACAACATCTCATATACCAAAATCCGTTGAGGCATTTGGCCTGTAGCTCGGAAATAGAATTTTTTGCCCACATGCATACGCGCAAAAAAACATAACCCTCCTTCTGAGGCAGTTGGGTAAAAAAAGGCGAGTCTTTATAGGAGTAAGAGAATTTTCCGGTCATGTTCTAAAATAAACTAACCATAAGAAATACAAAAACGTACCAAATCAACAATATGAAAACTGATATAATAAAATCGTAAATATGAATTCCGCCCCAGAACGCTCGGTACAGCATCAGTCGCGGTATTTTTATTTCAACCTTGTTCTTTCTATCACTAAAGGTAACAAGCTGTTTCCGCAATTTCCCCCTGGCTGCGGCTTTTCAAATTGATCGCTTTTTTGCTTAAATGCCCTCCCGACTGTATCAGGTTACGCTTAATGCATCTACCCTGGAAGGAAGAAAGGAGGATAGGACACAATGTAAATATAAGATCTGTGTATATTTGGAAATACGAGCATAAAGAATGTGTTTGGTGGGAAAAAGCTGACAGGAATAAGGTCAAGCGTGCGAGGGGCAAAGTCGAGAAGGTATATCCGGCTCTCGACCATTCAATTTAGTAGGCAATTTATACCTAATGGGTATTCTTAAAATTGGCTCTACAGATGATGTGGTTATTGTAAAAATAATGTAAAATTTTCTAATGATACCAGCACTAAAGGCTTAAACTAGCCATGATACAAGGTTCCGAAAAAATTTGCTGAGTTAAATCCGGTCCTTCCTTGCCAGCTGAAAACATGCAATGCGCGTCAGCATCCAGCCTAAGCATCTCGCATGTATGTCAGCTCTTGGTTTACAAATCAGATTTGAAATTGAATGGAAATTGTATGGTCCTGTAGCAATAACTAATTAGTCGATATGATGTTTATTTTTAGGTGAGTGTATTCAAGATGCTGTCAATGCCTCCCAGCTGCATTCAGATCGTTTTCCTGCACTTTTCCGAATTGCCCTAGATTTGTTGATACAAAGAAGTAGAGTCACAGGTCGTTTACACGTAAGTGAGTGTTGCAGTAGCCAACCACAAACCCATATTAGTGAAATGCAACGGCTATAACCTCGAACAGCAGAACGGTACTCAAGACTTCTTTTTGGGTACTTTCTTCAAATTTTTGTTTCATTTTTTTCACTGCTATTTCACCTCACATCAGTTTCGTTATTTTACGCATAGTAGTTCCTGAAAAGGCAAGTCCCAACTTTCAGAACAACTTACAAAGAAATAACTATATCCCAATATATGTTATCTGGTAGCTCATTCTACAAACACTATTAAAAGGCAGCAAGACAAGTTCTCAGCTAGGAGTCAACCGATCGACATAATTTTTTGAAGAGCGCGTTGAGCCAACGTAAGTCGGTCCAGCGATCCAGAGCTTAAAAGCCGTGGACTAGCTTTGACAGTCCGCAACATTTAATCAACACAGAAGCCACAAAATCTGATAACCACGGGAAAACTGCAGCCAAACAGAAGCCAGAAAATCTGATAACCACGGGAAAACTGCAGCCAAACTGACAGAGCCACCACATAGCTACCGCTATTCAGCATTAAAGCTAGGACAAAGAGCATTTTAGTATAACCAAGTTATATCTATGCTCACCTGTACATGATATATTATAATAATTTTTATACTAGGCACTAAGATACTTACGAGCGAAGACGCAGCGCTGGAATGTTATCACACGCCTAGCTAAATGTTCTCATATTACATCCTTACCATCTTTTACTGTACTGTACTCGATTCATGTGTGAGGAAATCTTGTCACATTTGATCTAACCTTTATGTTTCACGTACGCTACGTGACAAAGTTCCTATAGTCCGTCTTGTACCGTTTTTGGAAATAAAGTTTCTCAACAACAATATTTTCGGAAGCATTAGTTTAACTAGGGGCTCAATCGGGATCCCTGAGCGTGTCGTGAATAGTGCAACGTTCCCTTGACATCCGGATTCAAAAACAATCGAGCAGATCATCGGGAAGCCGAAATCGTCAGCCATAGACGACCACGCGAACAATATTCTCAGAGGGATCCTAGCCAGCAACAAGCAGCAGAGCGAAGGTACGTACCAAGAATCAGCAGCATCGGGCTAATGCCTAAAGCTCTAGAACTCTGAAAGATATTTACCGGCGCAACTAGAAAGGAGGACTAAAGGGTAGCAACTTTAACTGTACAACCGATCTGTCGTAGAACCTAGTGGGACCGAAGAACGATGAAAAGAAAATGGAAGAAAAGTATGTAATCTTATTTCTGGAACCCTATGGCCGAAGATTCTTCCGCTAAGGCATTAAGTCCAAACCAAGAATGGTTTCTACTTAGAACCACTAGGTGACGCAACACTAATAAGTCATACGATTATTTTTAATCTCAGCTTAGTAGCTATTAAGAAGGTAGTTATAAAATTATATCCAACTGTTTCAAGATATCAATCTTAGACGGGTACTGGAGGACTTAAATAAAAGTATTATTAATGTAAAGATGGAATATTTAAAACTATCAGCTTATCGCTCAGATAAGAGAAAGCGTCGAGCTATGATTAACGGATTTGGCAGCAAAATAAGGTACGTGACAGGAAATATCGTCTGTTTGCTACACATATCCCAAGCCATATGAATTTGGTTTCGTATAGCCTCCACTGTGGAGGGCGCAGTGAATTTTGCAACCTTTTTTCCATACATGTTCGATGGGGGAAAGGTCTGGAGATTGAGGAGGCCTCTGAAGCAGATTTACTCCGGATGCTTCTAAAAAGTTTAAATTAACACGCGCGACATGAGGTCGTGCATTATCCTGCTGAAAATGTGGATCTTGCAATGTATCCAAAAAGGGAAGCAGATGTGATTGTAAAACTTCGTGTACATAGCGCTGGGCAGTCATGCTACCCCGAATAAACACTAGTCATGACCTGCTGCCGTAAGCAATGACACCCCATACCATAACACCCACAGTACGATGAATATGCTGTTTCGATGGAATATTTTCCACGTCTCCTCCTTACTCTTGCACGGCCAGCTTGTAAGCCCAAACAGAATCTGGACTCATCGCTGAACACGACTGAGTTCCATTCCATATTCCATTCAAGTCTCTCCCTACTCCATACCAATCGTTTCTAACGATGTTGTGAGGTCAGAGGTAGTACAAGATGGGGACGGTATAAAAACAGCCCAAAAGACCTTATTCGGCGATAAGCTGTCGTCATTGTTATTGCCCTTCCGATAGTATCAAACCACTGGTTTGCTACTGCCCTTGTTGTGGAAAATCGATCTCTAAGTGCTAGTTGACTCAAATAACGATCCTGTCTGACTTTGACGTCCAGTACCTCTACCTCATCGATTTCGCAATGGATTGTTATCACGCGCCTAGCTAGATGATCTCATGTTACATCTCTATCATGTTTCACTGTACTGTACTCGATTCATGTATGAGGTGTCACTTTTATTCTAACCTTCATGTTTTACATATAGTCGAAATCACGAAAGATGGCGATTACGTCATGATTTTAGTCTGTAGTAAAGACATACGACAGCGATTTGTGAATATATTTAATAAAGTTTCTGATATGTTAGACAGAGACAAACAGAATTTTATTGTCTAAACAAAGTGTATTGCTAATTTGCATGTATCCGACAAAGATAGACGATGTTTTCATGTTGCATGATCGATCATATTTGAAAAATGAATAGTTAGGTTATGTTAAAGCAGGTTATGTTGTTTTTGAGTAATACTTTGGTCTTTGGTGTTCCTGTCTTAAGGTATTCTACTCATAACTATTTTTTTCAAAACAAAAACTCCCCAGTAAAATTATTATTAAGGTATCACTCAAAACCATGAAATAAAATGAAAATAAAAATAATCCGTGAAATAACCTAACTTCGCAAAATCATAGTATAAATTTGTTGTCATTATGTTTCCGACTCGTGATTTTATCCGAGACTTACGTCCATCGATTACTTCTGTACAATTTATGGTATGACGTAACAGTCATCTTTCGTGATTTTGACTATATGCTCCGTGACAAAGTTCCTCCAAAGGTCCGTCTTTTTAAAAACAATATTTTCGGAAGCAGCAACTTAACTTTTATCTGTGGACCAGTAGAATTACTCTGGCTAATATTTATCAGACAACTGAATTTTACGCTCACTCAAGGGAGGACATGTTCCAACACAGACCGCACCAGTATAAACCAAGCTGTCGCAGCGCTCGCTTTAGCCTGACGCAGTGATAGGCAGTGAATAGTAGTACAGTGTCGGACTGTTTTAATTGATTTTATTATGAATCAAAAAGGTTCTATATGTGGATGACTGTTTTGACTCAGAATAAGGGTCTTCAAAATAACTTCAGCGAAAAAGGTCTGTTTCTGTTGTTCGGAAACTACTGCTCGGATTATAATACAATTTTGACCGCTGTAACAGAACACCTTAAATGCTTCCACCAATGGTGGTGCAGGAATAAGTAAAAAGGGATAATTTGAGAACGTTAACAAACATGATATTTTAAATTTTTTCCAAGTTGCTGATTATTTTTTTACATAGTATAACATTTCATGGGGTCAAGACTCAAAGCATGCAAAAAGTTGTTATATGACGTTATTCCACTTTCTCGTTATTTCAGGCCACGGAGTTGTTCGAAAATTCTGAAAATAGACATGCCTTGAATGATTGCACATATCGCTAACAACGCTAAGAATTTCTGTGTAGCTAAAGCGCCTCCGAGCCGCATTTGATCAATTTGTGTGTAATGTGTAAATAAGTTCACAAAATTCGATGATTTATGTGAAGAGGGTACATACATGTATAAGTATAAATATTGATGCATTTATAGGTAGAGATATTAATGTGTGGGGTTCTGAAACAACTTACCGTTTCGCTAATATGTGAGGCTATAGACAGGTGAATTGATTACGTCATCAACAAACGCGTGCGACCATGCTCAAATATGCTATTAAGCTATTAAATTATGGCATGGATAATTTTTGTGAAAATTTTTCTATTTATTATTGACAATTCAGACTGAATTACGATGGGATTACATAGTGACCACATGTAAATATGCATTATATATAGTCTTGTTGATCTTTTGTACCTCATGCATTTCACAAATTACTTTGATTCGGCCGGTAGCGAGTAGAATTAAAATGATAGGGGATAAAAGCGTTTAGTAATTTAATCGGAATACGTAGTCATGCCATAAGTTCTGTCCCTCGTTTTCAAACAAGTGTAGACCTGTTAATACTTGTCCGATTGTTTACATTGTGGTGTCAGTTGATTAAGCGCTTTTCGGGTAATTACATATACCTCAGTTTGTATTGATCTCTCGAAGCATAACGATGGAGTGGGGCAAGGCAGAGAACCGTATTGCAGTGATAGCTTTACATAAGTGTAATCACAGTGCTAGTCAGATTTTTGAACTCTTACGCGGCCTTCAAATATCGCGTAAATTTGTGTCTAGGACCATTCAGCGGTACAATGAGACGTCCTCTGTTGATGACAGGTCAAGAAGCGGAAGACCTCGTCAAGTAAGGACTCCAGCAGCCATCAAAGCCGTAAAAGCCAGGATTCAAAGGAATCCACTCCGGAAGCAGAAGATCCTATCCAGGGAAATGAAGATTCCTGTCCGGACGATGTCGCGCATCATTAAACAAGACCTAGGGCTAGGGGCTTACCGGAGACGTACGGGCCAGCGACTTACGGCCACCTTGCGACACATCAGGGCGACAAAGATCCAAGAAGCTCTTGGAGAGGTACGCAGCTGGGGGATTCCGAAAGATTTTGTTCACGGATGAGAAAATCTTCACCATAGAAGAAAAATTCAACCGACAAAATGACAAAGTGTATGCAAGGAGTTCACAGGAAGCTTCGGAGATCATTCCGAGAGTTGAGAGAGGCCACCACCCTGCGTCAGTCATGGTTTGGTGGGGGGTGTCCTACGAAGGGGTCACTCAGCTCCATTTCTGTAAACAGGGCGTGAAAACAAAAGCGGCAAACTATCAGAGCGACATACTGGATCCTATCGTCAAGCCTTTAAGTGGTACATTGTTTGCCAACCAACACTGGGTCTACCAGCAGGATTCCGCCCCCGCTCACAAGGCTAAGAGTACGCAGCGCTGGCTGGAAAGCAATGTGCCAGAGTTCATTGCTGCGGAATATTGGCCCTCAGGGAGTCCGGACCTCAATCCTTTAGACTACAAGTTGTGGGACCTGCTAGAGCAGTTGGCCTGCTCCAAAGCCCACCGTAATATCGAGTCCCTGAAAGCGGATTTGATCGGATCAGCGGCAGCTATTCCTTTGGAAGCTGTGCGTGCAGTGATAGATGAGTGGCCCGCGAGATTGAAGCAGTGTGTGAAGGCCAAGGGGGGACATTTTGAATAAATCTGTTTGATTATGAATTCTAAAAATGTTGTCGAATAAATAATATCTTTCATATAAATATACCTTATCTTGTTTCATTTTTATCATGAGATTATCATGGGACAGAACTTATGGCACGACTATGTACAGTTTACATCCAAGTATTAGCAATTAAAAAAAATAAAGCACGAAACGATGAAAACGATGAAAATTCTATGTTTATCCGTCACTCTGGGCAGTTTTAAGCGTGACCTGTGGTAAATTTCTTCACCTTTGACCCCATCTATATGTATTTCTGTAAATTCTCATTTCGAGATACAAAGGGAAGAAGAATATTGTCGATTGTTTCAGATGGGCTGATAATTGATTTTTTCACTACTAATCTGAGAGATAATAATAGTAATAATAGACGTCTTTATTTATCCACAATTGCAAATGTCAGACTTACATGGTGAAGTTTAGCATGCTGCTACTCTTACACGTAACCATACAGTTGCTATTATTCACCTGTGGGTAAATAATGATAATAAGGAAATCTCTAGCTAAATAATAAAAGTCTGTATTCGTGTAGAGCTTTTCTGGCTTGTTGGGCACATCATTTTTACTGCTATTAAATCGATTTTTAAATATTTCTAGAAATACAGAATTCATAACGGAAATTATTGGTGTTGATTTTATTTATTCATTCCATTATTTTGTCAGCCTGAAAGTTCTACTTCATAAATTATAGAAAATCTGTGGAAAATGAATATGCCGTACATAGCATCTTTGTCGGACTATATCATGTAACAGCAGCGTCTCTTGTCTACGTACCGTATTGTGATGCAAATATTTTGTGTGCTTTATTCAAAAAATATTACTGGGAGAGTTCCAAATATGTTATGTTTCAAAGTCAAACCAAATTAAATGGTATTTAACATACTATTTTCTCCTAGTAATATTCCAAATCTGAGTCTATTATCAATTTTTTGAGGGTACAGCGGAATAAAATATTCCTCCCGTGTGGTGTAGTAATATTTGTTTCGAAGACAACAAGCATCTAGGGATTGATTTTTGAGCTCAGTAAAATAGAATGCCCTCTGAGAAATGGTCTCAAATTCTGAATCTAGCTATTCTATTCCCTCATATCCAGAATTAACCTAAGAATGATGCTTTCGTCCGTCCGGCTTAAAAGCAGCCAATCATCGACAGCTTTTTTGGCTACCCATCAGCATCGTCTAGGCTTGCTGTCTCGTCTCTGGGTCAACGAACGAAAGCATCGCAACCATCATCTATCCAGGAGGGCCGGTATATCGAGATAAGGCAGCGCAAAGCCCTAACTAGCACTAGAATCGACCACTGCGGAGAGTGCATAGCTAGTTGTTAAGTCTCATGGTGACTGGTCTATTAAGCGCGAACTAAGATCTAATCATCGACAAATTGCATTATTTCGACTTCTCGGTTCCTGTCATTATTTGGTTTTAAGATTATCTTTCCTAAAGGTCAGAGTTTGTTAAGATCAAGGTGTCAACTTCTATTTTGCGAGATATTTCCACGGGTGTACGGCAAAGATCTATTCTCGATCCCATGTTGTTTAGACTATATATGTCTGATTTATATAAAACGCTCCTACACTGCAAGATTCACACATATGCAGATGACACTCTCTTGTATTTGTATAATAATAGCGGTCTTAAAGAATCGGTTATTAATAATTTCAAGTAAAAAAATAAAGATTCACAAGATAGTAACATTAACCTACATACTTATTGCAAGCAAATTGATTATGACTGCGGTGCGTTGCCCTTGAATAATATTTGACGAATACCTGACCTTCCATGACCATGTCCCCAGGTCTGTCCAGTGTTCTTGTGCAGACTTAAAGGCTATTTAGTTTTAAAAACATCTTATCTAAAAGTAAAAAAATAAAGCTCACAAATAATTCAGTCCTAAGCAAACTTGAATATGCTGATAGCGTTTATTGTCATTGTCTAACTCAACAGGAGGCTTTCCTACTGCGAAAGGTTCAAAACAGCTGTGTACGTTATATATCTGGGACACCTAGGACAGAAAGAATCCTTCAGTATCTCAAAGAAATGAAATACTTGAACATCCAATAAAGATGGATAGTTCACCTCATTTCAACTCTCCAAACCATTCTTATCAACAAGACACTGATCTACTATACCTACATAGTAAGCTATCTTTGAGAACCAATCCCACACATTGAATTTGCGCTATGTTGGACATATTTTGGATGTTCCGTCACACAGAACCAACTTACTAAAACAATATTGCTTCTACATGGCACCTTCACTATACAACAGTCTGCCTGTTAGTCCGAAGGCTTCATCAATGCAATCCTTAAGGAATAAAATTAAGGACTTCATTTCCAGTCATTGATAGAATACACGTATATTGATTGTTTTAATCTTTTCTGATGTACCCGATTTGAAACACTTTAATTAACTAGATATGCCTGGATTGTTTAGCGTCCAATACTTCGTCTACTTGACCATTTCTTGATTTTTTGACTTTTAGATGTTTAAGTATTTTACTGTAGTTTTGTAACAAACATTTCTACTTTGTATTTGTGCCTATAGGTATAATATCAGCTATTTCTATAATTTTTGCCCTGGTTAGGTAAACAAACGACATTTATTATTACTATTAATAATAATATCTGTACAGTTTTGGCAAATAGCTAGTATGCACTCTCCGCATTGGTCAAGTCTGGTGATAGGTGGCGCTTTGCGTTGACCGTGCCTCCTGGATAGAGGATAGTTGCGATGCTTTCGTTCGTTGTTCCAGAGACGAGAGACCAAGCCTAGACTATACTGACGAGTAGCGAAAAAATACGAAACAGCTGTACATGGCTGCCTATCTTTTAGTAGGATGGGCGAAAACATCATGTTTAGTTTGTTCAATGGTAAGTAGACCACATCTACTGTCCAGCCAGAATCATCTGCCATCTAGCGGTCTAATGGTGACTGGACTATTAAATGCGAACGGAGAATCTTCACAGCTAAAACAAATAGCTGCTATGCAGTTGTCGATTTTGGTGATAGATGACGCTTCTTGCTGTTATACATAATATATGTCAATGACTTTTCCTCCAAATCCTCAGTAATATAGTATATGATGATGATGATACCTCCTAGCCTGTTAATGGCAAAAACTTGGAGTCAGTGGTAAGAAATGCCAACAGAAGCTTAGCTGGTTCAGAGCAACGGTTCATTAATAACGGCCTGGTCTTAAACTACAAAAAGACAGTGTTTATGATATTTAACTACTCCAATATGCACGTGGACCATAGCCCCTTTATAAAATCGAGCGGTAAATCCATGGAACAAACGGGAAAAAGTTTTTAGGAATACCCATATCGCAAAACTGCAAATGGGATTCGCATATAAAGAAAGTTTGTCAAAAGATTAGCCCTCTCTGCTATTGCAAGTATCAGCTGAGTTTTATCGCTGATAAGTGAATATTGTTAATGTTTTACCATGCACAAATCCATTCTACTCTGGCTTATGGAACTGAAGCGTGGCGAGCCTCCTCCAAGTTACAAAGGCTTTTTATAATTCAAAAAAGAGCTATTAGAACTGTTTCGAAGGTGGGAAGGCGCTTAAATTGCACGCAACTATTCACAGCTTTGAAGATATTAACGCTGCCTTCAGTATACGTATTAAATATATTGATTTTCGTCAAAACACACCTGGACAATTTTAGCTCTATAAATTCTGGAATTTACAGTACCAGAAACAGAGAAATGTTGGAGGTGCCGGCACTTAGGTTGTCAACTACGGAGGAGAGTCCGAAATAAATGGCAATAAAACGCTTCAACAAACTACCCATTGATCTTAAATCATTACCGCTGACATTATTTGAAAAAAGAATCAGGCACATTTTACTGGATAAAGCTTTCTACTCTATAGAATAGTTTTTAATGTGTGATATAGTCTTTTAATTGTTTTAATGCATTATTTAATTTCAAATTATTAATTTGTTGATATTTTAATTCGTTTACATGTATATACACCTCGTATTTTTTATTTGCTGTTTTGAATATTATTTATGTATGTATGCAATTCTGTTCGTACAAATATTCAATTGACTTATCCTACATCACTTTGTGATCCACAGGTGAATAAATTATTATTATTATCATATACAGAATTAACCTAGTATACGTATACGTCAAATTTCAACTTACGCTATCATGACAGCAGCTCTCGTGGTAGTCCTCTTCGCCCGGTAGGTCAGCGGCCTAGTTACCGAAAAGTACCTGTCAAAGCTAATGATGAGCAGATTGAGCACAGACGCATTGCTTGCCAAGTAGTCAAGGGCCAACCACGTGTCGCACACAATTGGTCCCAGTGGCCAATATCCCAGCAAAGTATAAATGGTGAAGAGCGGCATCGAGATGAGGCCAATGGCGAAGTCTGCCACGGCCAGCGAGAACAAGAAGTAGTTGCTGATCGTCTGCAGTTGCTTGTCAATTTTGAAGCTCACCATCACCATTATGTTACCGACGACGGTGATTATCGACAGGATCACAGCTAAAAGAAAAAATATCCTTCTTATATTCCAACATCATATACGTTTAGCAATTTATAAACATCACAATGTTGAAACTACTATGATGGTATTAAAAGATTTAAGTAAGTTTTTAGTTAACTCCCGTGAGTACTGATCATGGTCAAAGGATTTGACTTACTAAAGGCAAAATAGACAAGTTTTGCAAAAAGAATTTTTTAGGCCATATTTTGATAGTTTGGCCAACATTATTTCATGGTTAACACAGTCAAATGGTCTGCTAAGATCACATAAGATCCTAATCGGGCACTCGCCTTCTTCAACCATTTTAACAAAAGTTCCATAAAAGCGATGCATTGCGGTTGACGTATATTTTCTGCTGAGAAAGGGGTATTGGTTTTCAGTCAAAATATTATTATTTAGAAAATAACCTCTCCATGAAGCAATGAAGTATGGAAAATGTTGATGGTATGGTCACTGGCCTATAATTACTCATTACTGAAAAATCCGCTTATCTGTATATAGGAATCACCTTGCCAGTGTTTAACGTGTTTGGGAATTCCGTTCTACAAAAAAGGTGAAGTCCATAGGTGAAATTTTATATGAAAGCTGCCCCCAAAGGTATTAAAGTCTGGATCAATCCAAATTAAAGTATATTGGGCCAAATCACATTGTCTTCAAATCGATGGAGCCCCTAGGCGCGCCTGATCTCAAAAACCTGTTTTTTTTTTAATAATTTCACACACAAAATGCGTGGATTAAGCTTCTGGGTTATCAAAGTTATGATACGATTTTTTTAAAAATGCCTCAAATTCGAACAATCGGTGAAAATGTGCTTTTTCAAATAAAAAAATGGACATGGATATATATATATATATATATATATATATTGTTTTTGAGACGTGGTCATTGTCGTTAAGACCAGTCAGGTGAAAAAATAAAGCTTCCGCGTTTTGTTGGGTACTTCGACAAAATTCAAGCAAAGAGGACTCTTTATACTTTATTAATCTCTAGTTTTCAATGGACTTTGCCATCTTTATCAGGAGCTGCAATAACATTAAGTAGAAATAGCAACTATTGTGCAAAATGATTTTAAATTAACTTACAGTAGTATATGTGGTTGTTGCTAAATGTTACTAACGTTTTGGTTAAGGGATACACCCAGTAACCTGGTGAATGCTTCTAGACACAAGACTCATCCGCACCAACAATAATAGTTTATTGGTAGACTGGTACCAGAATCCCATGGCCTCAGGCCGTTTCCTCAATTTTAGATCATACCATAAACTAAGGATTAAAATCAACTTGAAGCAGATGGAAACAAGGGTAATCAGCATCTGTGATAATACTTTCCATACTTCAAATTTACGGAAGCTATCAAAACTGTTCATCAACAATGGTTATCCGAAGGGTTTGATTAACAAGATCTTGTTCAACTCTAACAATTGCAATAATTGCAACCAAATATACATAGGTCCAGACCTCTAGATCTCTAAAAGGACGGATTGCATCACACAAAAGTGATTCTAGGCTTCACCCCGAGAGATGTGCTCTTTCATGTCATGTCAGTACTACAGGGCACTCTATGAACTACACAAGTATCAAAGTTCTTGATAAAGAAAAACACCTATCCAAACGTTTATTCCTGAAAATGTCCCACATTTTCATGAATGACAACTGTATGAATGAGAAGACAGATGTTAATCAACTGAGCGTCATTTACTCATATTTGCTAAACTGCGAAAAGTTGGAACACGTACATATCTCTCAAAATTTCGACTTTTCACAACCATAAATAGAACCTGTTTTTGGTCTATTCCACCCTTTCCCTCCAAAATTTCCATTCCATTCAAATTTTAATAATTGTTTTTTCTCATAATAAATTAATAATTGTTAATTCAACTTTCCATCTCATCAACAATATAGTTTGTTCAACTGCCTCTGGTCTGTTGACAAGTTCTTATTTAACATATCTATCTATCTAATAACACCATCTGAAGTGATTTGGCAACATAGCACACACTTTACATAAACATTTCGTTCTATCCATCGACACTGACACTACAAACCTTATGACACCTGTCAAATGTTTCATCCTACTTGTGATCCTGTGCCCAATATTTTGTGCTGCATCAGGTGGTTCATGATGTAATTTTAACTTTCGTTTTTAAATATTTTTAATCCGTTTTAATTTGTTCCTGACATATTAATCAGTGTAGTTTATATTAATTTTGACAAAGGTACCATGTATCCAGCATTCACCAGGTTACTGGGTGTATCCCTCAACCAAAACGTTAATAAAATTTAGCAAAAACCTCACATACTACTGTAAGTTAATTTAAAATCATTTTGCACAATAGTTGCTATTTCTTCTCAATGTTATTGCAGCTCCTGATAAAGATGGCAAAGTCCATTGAAAGCTAGAGATTAATAGAGTATAAAGAGTCCTCTTGAATTTTGCCGAAGTACCCAACAAAAGATATATATATATATATATATATATATATATATATATATATATAGATAGATATATATATAGAGAGAGAGAGAGCTTCCTGTGACTCTTGCCATTGGGATCTCGGAAACTGTAAGAAATACGAATTACAAAATGTTGCTTAGAAAGTTTCGAAATTCAAGGCACTTCCGGAAAGAGACGAAAAAACAGTTTTCCCAAAATCGTTTTAGTTTTTGACTGACTTTAATTGTAGTGAGATATTAAAATAAATTGCACATCAAAATTGCCACTTTTTCTCCTCTACAAGATGGCATAATTAGAATTCCAATATGACGTTTCGTCTCTTGTCCTCCAGCATCAACTTATTTTTTTCTTACAAATGCAATATTGGATTTTAGCGCAGATGAATTAAGTTTTTGATTTGGATTCCAAAAATTAAAATATGACATACATTGACATTGTCAAACCTTACTTATTTCATAAAACAGAATTGGCCCTGAAATTATCATATTCATATACCAGACCAAACGTCAAATTGAACACGTCAACAAAGTTTAGAAGACTGGGAAGAACAGAAATAAATCAAGCAGTCAGCAATATACAGAAAAGAGTCTCAGGCTTTGCCTACAACATAACGGACACTTTGAATATCTGCTATGATCTTCTTATTCTTTTTATTTTATTGAAGTTCTAATTATGCTATCTTTAAGAGGAGTAAAAGTATTGATGTGCAAGTTATTCTAAAATCCCACTACAAACAGAGTCAGGGAACTCTCCGGAACTTCTTTGAATGTCTAAGCCTTCTAAGCGGTATCTTCTTAATTTCCTGTCAACTGTTTCCCCATTTAAACGACTTAGTATCTCTTACAGTTTCCGAGATCCCAATGGTAAGGATAAAATTTGAAACACCCTGTGTACGTTAGGTTTTTAAGTTAGCCAACTTATGATATTCTTGGTTTAAAATGTCCAGAAGAAAATCATGATTTTGTTAGAGGATCTGAAAAGATGTACACAGAGGGTTTTCAAGTTTTTAGAATGCTAACCCAACCAAAAATTGAAAAAAGTCATCAAAAATGTTAGCTCGAATCTATAAGTTCCACAAATCTTTGAAAAATCACGCTTATTTAGGAAACAACAATGTTAACATTGGTAATTTTCTGAACATTTTTTAACATGCGCTCTCGTAAAAAATATTTTCGATAAAACGCGTTTTTGAGGTTAGGTGTTACCAGGGGCGACCTATCGATCTGAAAAATTGGCTAATTGGCTTTAGCCCTTGCTTTGGATCGAACCAGATTTGGATACCTCTGGGAGCAATTTTCAATAAGTTGTAATTGTGGAACTTTGCAAGACGATATACTCGCCCGCAATTGGTTTCCTGTATTCCTCCCATTACCAGCTACACTCCTATACCATTCTCAACAAAATTTTCGATGACGTAAGGTCGAGTGTCGCTGGAGCTTAGGCTGTAATATCATAGTAGAGTCATGTGGGGTAACTGTACGCAATTTCTAGTAAATTACTTCCAGAATAAAAGTTTTAGTTAATTGAAAAGAAATCAACGTTTAATCTAATGTAACAAAAACAAAACGTAAATTTTTAATTCTAATAATAATTGTTATTTTAATTAAAACTTTTAATCAACAAGAGAAATGCGGACACTTACCCTCATCAGTGGGAAAGTGTCCGCATGCCTTCGGTTAAGTGTACGCAACAACGACAAAGTGTACGCACAACAGAAACTTAACCCATTGCACATAGATCACAAGTAAATAATGCTACTCTCGTAACTGGTACAGGCTTCGTGCCATCAAGATTTACAAATTGTACACTCGATCCACACTTCAGCAGTATCTCCGTACTTTTCTCGACATAACCGGACAATAGTATTCTTGTTTCGAAGATTTATCTGTAGCCTTATCTTTCTTAATATTATATTTCTTCTTTGGATTGCTTTTGCTTTTCATGTCCATCTTTGGTATTCCAATCTTATTAGATTTTTGATCAATTTGTTTTTGTTTCTCCTCCAACTTAGTTTTAAAACGACTATCGGTGATTATTTCCGGCTTGCTAGGATTTTTGCGTCGTGTCTGAATGTGTATCGCCTTTGGTAATGGGATTATATCGATTAAGGAAATATGAGACTGGTTATCATTCGAAATGTTACGAAGAACAGAGTGCGAAATAATTTGTTGCTCCTGAAATTCTTCTATTATATCCATTGGATCTGAAAGTGCGTGTAATTGTTCATTAGCTTTGTTAATTTCAGTTGCAGCTTCCTTGTTCCGTTGGCTAGGTAGTGTTGAACTTTGTTGATTATCCACTTCAATAGTTACAATGACGTGTTGTTCAGCTAGTGATGCACTTAGATGTAATAGCTAAAGCTCGATGACTTTGCCTATCTTGAATTTCTACTGTAGCTACAGAATTTGAAGTAGATGGATTTTGAGTGACAGCTTCAGATGGACAACACATATCCGTAACTGAGGATGGTGCGAAGTCTGCTTCTGTAAACAGGGTGACATCATATGGATATGTACCAGTGACCCTGAATGCGGAAGCTACGTTACCAACAGTAGCAACTTTTTTAAAGGCTCTATCGAAAATCGAATATACTTGGTATTGATTTATAGATCTACCGAGATGTTGTGCCATCCATTTATCATCTTCTATTGCGTACTGATTTTTCAGAGGACTGTAAATAGCCCTATCCAAGGGCTGTAACTTGTGACTGCTGTGAGGTGTACACTGATGTTATTCTGTCAGCAATACAAGGTAGCTTGCAGACTAATGTGGCTTGAATGATTGTCAATAACGAGTATCACAGGATTATCGACAGTATAGTCCCTGAAATCAATCAGCCACTGCAAATATAAATTCGTGTTGATGAACCCAGAATCAGATATCATACCAAAACTTCCAATTGGAGCTCCATCCATGAGTTCATCATTCGTTCTTGTTCGAGGAAAAATAATTTACAGTTGCACTGACACAGCAAACCACGGTTATACTTTGTCCACGTTCTCCGAAAACATTTTTATTAAAATGTTTTTTCCTTTAAAGGAAATTACTTTAGGTGCCTTTTCGGGCACTGTGCTTATGCCAGTTTCTTCCATATTATATATACGGCCTGGAGGAAAGTGATGTTTTTCTTGACACTCTTTCAAGTTTGTATAAAATCTATTTACTTGATTAAAACCAATGGCTCTTGCTAAGCTCGTAGGTGTAGTTTGCTTTACAGCCAAATCCGGATGTCGTTTAATAAACTCATAGACCCAGTCTTTACCAGACATTTTTGTTGTTTTATCAAATCTGTTGCTTATTTTGTTTACTTCTGCAAATTTATAAGCTAATTTTCTTAGAGAATTAAGAGTGATGCCGTAGAACCTCTCATCACAAACTTTGCAATGATTATAAATTTCTTCCTAAAAACAAAATAAAGTATCAATTTTAATAGTTTCGTACATCTATAACAATTATTTATTACCGTACGGTCATAATAAGTAGTTAATAATAACATACCTCTTGTTCCCGCGTAAAAGAAGGTTGATATCTTCCCATTGACGTTGCAGTGGAATTAAGTTTCAAACGTTTTCTTAACGTACTTTCATCTATCCCAACAATTTCGGCTGCTTTGCATTTCAATTTTCCCTCTTCAATCAACTTCTTGGCTGTATTAATTTGCTCTTGAGTACAAATTTTCCGATCAGGACATTTTCTTATATATTTGCGACGCATTTTCAATCTAGAACGTAAAAATAATACTTGAAACATTGAATTTACTTCAGTGGGGTATGTATACGCATTTTATTACTGCGGACACTTACCCGCGTAAACTTTCCCCATCCCGTCAAAGCAAACAGAAATTATAAATAAAAATAAGTACGACTTACCTTAGAGAAAACACGCAAATACTAAGAAAATATTGATTAATTTCTTCAGTTCACAATCACTTTGTATATACAATTAGACTAATTGTAACATTTTCACCATGCAAATGAATTTCACGAACATTAATAATATATCTATGCAAAAATAATATCGTCGAATAATTATCCGCAGCCCTGTACGGCAAACCTGTGACGCACTACCTTCGCTTGGCGGTCAACAGGGAACTAAATGCGGCAGGTCTCGACAAGTTGTCAACCGTGGTATTCGCACGCTGTTCACTTCAGACACTTGCCCGCTGCGTACAGTTACCCCACATGACTCTATACCCCGAGAACCAATAATCCCCACCCTTGTTGAGGTTTATAATTTAGCAATAATTCATATCCGATACATTCACCGCCCTCAATCAATAACCATCGATCCCAAAACCACTAATTGTCACTGATTCCTAAGCAACTAGATATACACTGATTAAATTAGAGCGACGAAGGAAGCCTTAATTAAAACATCAAAAGCAACTGAGATGGCCGGTGAACTAAGTCGTTTGTGTCGAAGTGAAGATTTGACTACAGTATATACCAACTATTTAAGGTGTTCAGTACGAGTCTTTGGTTTGATCAGTTGTATCAGTCTTTTCATAGTGCGTATACCTTCATTTGTCTGATTATTTTGTGCGAAAGCAGCATGCAGGTTGCATGCGGAAAGGTTCCTATTAGAAACCTTCCGACCCCACGGATGTTTGTAAATTTATTTATTAGACTTTGTGACACATGATATTTAAAAAAGCTACGAGGAGGTCACGCTGCGAGACCTGCTCAACCTGAAAAGTTACAAATTTAGGAAGACATTTTATAAATGGTCGAAGACGATCCATCGACGAATACGTACGTAAGTTTCTCATAGTAAAGTGTGGAAGATAATATGACAAGGACGCTATTATCCTTATCATTATCAGCGGGTCCAAGCATTACAACCTGAAGATCATCCTAGAAGAGTTGCATTTTGCCAGTGGCTTTTAGAACAGTTCGGCAGGAATGAAGATTTTCCTAAATTAATTTTGTGTTCAAACGAGGCCTCAGTAACACGAAATGAAGTGCACAATTTTCACAACAATCATTTTTGGGCAGTAGAAAATCCGCATGCTGTAAAATAACTCATTTTGAACATAGACTTAAATGTTTAGGCTGGCGTGTTAAATGACATGCTTATTGGACTCCACTTTTTTACACCTCGGCTGACCGGTGAAATTAATTTAAATTTTCTTCTACACAACCTGCCCCGGATTTAACACCTTGCGATTTTTCCTGTGGAGCTATTTGAAAGAATTGGTGTATTATGATGGAGCAGCAAATACTCTAGAAGAACTTCAACAGCGCACTGAAAATGCTTGTGATTTAATTCGTGAACTCCAGGATTTTATTTCCGAAGCTTGTAAAGAGTCGTGAATTCATTGAGCAAGATTTTCCGTTAATTCAAAAAAATGGGGAAAATTTTAAACAGTTTTTGTAAAAACGGTATCCATTTAACTTGATAATGATTTTTTTTTAATAATTTTCGATAATTTAGACTAACTCTCTTATTATGCAACTTTATATAGGTGATTTTTCGTATATCAACTTCTTTTGACGAGTTCTACAAGCTGTTAAAATAATTATTCGTCATTAGTCATTATTCGTCAGAGCGGCCCGGTGGACCTTTGCTCTTAGTTAAAAGTCTCGTCGGTCTGTTAGTCTGTTTAAGAGGAAAATGGAAAGAAGGAAAGAAAGGAAGGAAGAAATAGAGCAAAGAGAAGAAGTAAGTCATTTGAAATAGCTTAAGCATTATTGCTTTGACTACTACTGTATCCCCAAAAAATAATTTTGGTCGGTTTTGTATACTGAAATAATTTTGGCTGGTCTGAATTTACAGTTTAATTTTGATCACAGTGCGAGGCGCGGCCTGGAATGTTTGCGAACTTGCTCGACTGTGTAGTCTACTGAATCACGCAACAGAGGGTTGCTGTGCGATTCCGCTTGATTATAACGCCGCTACGCCTGTTGTTTTACATAATCCCTTAGATATGGGATATCAAGATCTCTGTGAACGGTTTCATTTGACACGTACCAAGGGGCGTTAGTAATTGTGCGTAAGTTTCTGTTTTGCAGGACTTGCAGTCTCTGCGAGTGCGTCTTGGCATTTCATACAACCGAATCTTGTTGGACAAACTTAATTTTGAGTTTCTGCACAACAAAGGATAAAGCTGCCGAAAGGTAATTTGGAATTTTGTTTTCAAAATATCAGTATGTATTAGCCAGGTCAACCCCTTGTCAATGATGACTCCAAGAAACCTGACAGATTGCTCCCATGGGATACTAGTTCCAATCACTGATATCTCCGAGGGGTCATCAACCACCGATCCGCCCACTCCAATACATCCTCCACCGCACTCTGCAGCCTGTCGTGAACGAGGTTACCAGAACAAGACTGGGCTAGCAATGCAATGTCGTCAGCATAGAGATAGACTCCACAGTTGCTGGGGCAAGGGACGTCATGTATATAAAGTGAATAAAGGATTGGTCCTAAGACCGAACACTGAGGCTCTTACGGGCCGTATTTTTGACAAATCATATCGCTTTCTACAAATAATTTTAAGAAGAAAAGGTGGTTATTTGGATAGCTATACTGTCTCGGACAACAGTGGGTTTACACCTTTATTGTTTTTATGATCTTGTTTAGTTTGTATTATCTAATCATCGTACTTTGAACTCTAGCTATCTATATTTTACTGTTTTAGCCTCTTTGTTCTCATTAAGTTTTATTGTACCATGTTCTGTATGAAGACATTTTTGTATAAACGAGTATTCATTGCACAACTGAATTTATTCACTTCGTGGGGAAGAGTTGAATATTTTTTTCTAGTATCCGAATTATATATTATTATGTATTCCTTAGTTAAGACCTATTATTATTAATAATAATACTATTATTATTATTATTATAATTATTAGTTTGTTGTATTTCCCTTTCCATCCTTGTTTTTCTTCAGGTTAATACTGTATCCAGATGTGATGGGTATGAGTTTTCACTTTGGTGTTTTGAATGCACTTCCATTTGGGCTTGGTGAAGCTAATAAGGAGAAACGTACGTCGCTCTGGTTACCTATCGTTATTATTTCTGCTTTTGTTATTTTATTGTGGACATGCTCATAATTGTCCTTTGGTTTTCATTTAATTTTACGCAAGCCTACTGGTCTTTCTTTATAACAAATACATGCAATGATTCGAATGAATGGATATCTATGCTTACCAATAGTTCCTATTAAGACGATCTGCGTGACAGTGTAGTTACCCTCGTTAGGAGCATCGATCATAGACGTGTTCACCGCCGCAGTTGAGTTCATGGTGTCACAACGGCCTCCCACATGCAATGCATGGCCGCATCTTGATGCTCCCTCTTTTTTCTGTAATAAAGAATCACATATATATATATATTTATATATATATTTATATTAACTTCATTATTCAGCTCAATTTTTATCAGGTTTTTTTAGGGTTGCCAGACACAGGCTTATCATTTCCGAGACATTTCAAAGGGTAATGGAGTCGAGCGGTAGTATTGTATGAAAACAGATAATGTAATTAGCCCTCGACAATATTTTAACATGTTTTATTTTTAAATGAGAAATAAAAATACTTAGTTTCACGTCCTACGCCACGATTTGTCTGTCTGTCCTCTAATGATTGACCCCTCGATTACTTGGAAAGTACCAGTCAGATTTTGATTAAATTTTTACAAGTTTACTACTATGCCAAAGTCGAAAAAGCTTTATAGTTTTCAAAAATCGATTCAGAGGCGGCGGAGCTAGAGGCAAAATATAAAAATCGCTCAAAATTTGTTTTTTGACATTTCAGAGGATCCTGATTATTTTTGGAGGGATTTTAAGGAATAAACAATTTGGGGGTAAGGACGTGGTAGGAGGTGGCAAACATGTGTACATTGATCCTTGAATCTTAGAATGGTGGAGAAATATTTCTGATTCCGATGCATGTGTGTAGCAGTCGGCCTCCGCTGCTCGACTGTATGTGAACTGATCGTCATCCACGCCTGATGTATAGGAATTTCTCTCAGTGGTAGGGGGAGGGCCATCCAGCAACAAGAGGTAACTTTTGTGTGAAAAAGTAACTGCCTAGAAAACTTTTTGAAGAGCGGGGAGAGCATATTTTCTCAGGGAGCCAAATCCTAAAGTGCCCCAAAATTTTACAAAAAGACATGCAAATTTCAGTTTTATGAGTATGTTGGACTAACTTGATCCGTTTATTTATTGTTATATATGTTCGTAGCCAGATTTTTTTATTAGAGGGGGGATGACAGCGTTGCGTAGGAAGTGTAGATACTACCACACTCTTATTATTTAAAGTTACTTGACTGTCTCAATACCTACCGTATATTTCTATAATATTATAATAACGTAACCAAAATTGAGTACCTCGCATTTATTTATTTGAACTTTGATATATAATCAATATAGTTTGATTTTATCATGAACATAAAAAAATGACGCCAGTTAATATCAAGCATGAATAAACTGTAAACGAAAATTAACCATTACCGAATGGCTACTTAATACCTAAGTAAACTCAGGTACAAGGACAACCCGAGTTATCTTAAAACAAAAATAAAGAACTATTCTTTATCTTATGGAAATAATACTCTTTCCAGGCTAAAAACGAAAGAGGATCATCTCCTATTCACACATGCACACTACAGCGGGATAGTGGAGTACGAGCGGATTGTGTTGTGAATGGCGGTCGGAAGCGGATGCATGTACTTTGTATCACTTGACAGCCGTGCATTACCGGTACTGTCTTTTTCACTGCCCTTAATTTCAGAATTACTCAACGTGAAATACTCTTCGCCACCTAAAATGATTTTTCCATTGGCAAAGTGTACCCGCCTCAGTTGACGACAGCACCTTGGTATACAAAGGAGTTGCGCTTGAGAGTATTTGGGGCACTTAAGTCTATTTTGATACTTAAGACCATTCCTCCTCAATTCCAATGATATTGTACTCTTAGAAGATCTGTATTGACGAGCCAGTCCATTGGTTGAAATTCCGAATAGATTTTTTGCTGTTCTCTCCAATCTCTCTTACCTCGGTGCACTAAATGCACGTGGTCTTCCACTTTTTGGGAGATTCAGCTATTGCTTGATGAATGGTTTTGCGTAAGATGTTTTCATTCTGGAATATTCGACAGATTTCAACCTTGGGTACCCACCCAACCAACTCGTAGATACTGTTTCTTATTTCTAATTTATACGACATCTTGAAGCGAAAACTTCTAAATAAATAAATGTCAACTGACAGTAACGTAAGTAAACAAGCTTTTGTTTCCAAAGACAACTTGATATTATTTTGTGATTGTTAGAATTGAAGTCAATCAATTTTGTGCCAAAACATTAGACTGGGCCGTATTTTGTTGTTTTTTTTTTGTACGCTACGGATTCGTTTTGTACTTGCTAACAACCTTTTCATTAGAAAAGTTCCATCACATGCAAAACAATGCTACAAGCAAAAAGGCTGCTAATGATTATGACTACATTTCAAGTCAGAACTTGAAACCCCATATGATTTTAAAGGACAATGAAGCAGCCATATTTGAATTACGTCACACTGATGACGGACAATTAACCAGAAACACTTGTCTATATTACTTTTATACTGCTCGCTTTTCACAGCTACTTACTTATTTCCTACTCAATAAATCCCAGATGTACTATAATAATGCTCTAAAAAACATTTTTCTGTGTGTACTTCGTATATTTTATTGTCAAAAATCCCAGTTACAAAAAGTATCTAGATATGTAAGCAACAGCTCTGAATACGGTCCTGAATTTTACCAGATATACACCAGACTCATTATTGCCAACGTTACAGACTAATACCAAGGTGTCACTTGCTAATCATTTGTTCCCTCAGTAGACGCCAAAACGTGATGGATAATAGTCTGTAGTGCTGGCAAATCTGGTATCTTTTTGAAAAAGCTAGTAGGCATTCGGCAGGGGTATTATATAAAAAACCTAGGAAACGCCACAAAAACCAACGATATGTCGTCTTGCAGACTAGGTAGTTTCTAGGGTGCAAATACTTCATTCCACGTTTGATCGCTATGATCATCCATCTATAGAAGCATGACATGCATTGTTGGTATATGTTTTGTGAAGCCGAGTAGTCTGTAGTGTTTATCTCCGAGAAGATGTGGAAGCAAGAAATTTGGTTGAGTAGCAAGATTGCATCTGGATGATTATGTGTATTGGTCTGCATGTGTATAAAATCAGTGATATTTGATATCTGAGAAAATTATTACCGAATATGCTGCCAATGAAGTATATCTATTAGCTGTGCCCGACAGGTTATTCATATAGTAAATTTGCATATGTAATTTCCAGAATGAATAAGAGAAAGTGGATGCGCAACTAATTTCTAGCAAGTAACTGCATTTGAGACAAGAAACCAACGGAATTATCATCAACACATATTATTAGCACACAAATCCTCACTATGCACCTATATACTGCCGTTTCCTTCCGGCTACAGTATACAACTTACAGTTTAGACGGAGATAATGCCACCTCTGAAGCAAATGATACATCACATCAGAACGAAACATTGATAACTGAAGCAACGTTCAGGCTACACGTACACCTGCAAAACGAGTTTACAGGTGTGTCGATCAGCTAGTGCTAAGTTAACATTTTGTAGAAAATCCTACGTCATGTCATAAAAAACCAACCTAATGTCATTTTTCAAGATACGTCATAAATAAAGCTTTATGGATTTTGGAAATTGATCTAGTAGTCAAGGAGCTACTCGTATTAACAAAAAAAATGCAGAAGTTTCATTTGTCGTCAGCTCAGAGACTTCTGCTCATTTTAAGAATTTTGAGGGGGTGACAACTGCAGTTGGGAGCTGTAGGTGTGCATAAAAATGTGACATACCTAGTATCAGTGTCGTTTACTGACATTCTGTTATGGAATAGCTTCTAGTCACTTCGCACCTGTTAGACATAAAGTCACACATATTCTGCATACGTTTGTCATTGCAACAAGAATACGATTTATTTTCTATGGTTTAGATGTAAAGGTTTACGATGTATCGTACTTAAGATTCGACTCCATTATAGCCTTTCCCTTTTTTCAATTTGTGGTAAGGGATCAAAAATTTCGACATCTTTCTAGCCGCGTTAGGGCGTAATCGAAAAAAAAATGTTTAGAATATAACCCAAACATTATACTTTCATCAGCCCGACCAACATACAGCAATCCATGGACAGCTGTTTCATACTTCGTGGCTCATGAGCATGTTCTGGGCTTGGTCTGTCATCTCTGGGAGAACGAATAATAGACCGTACCTCCTGGAGTGGCCAAGCCTAGACCATGCTGATAAGTAGCCAAGGAGCATGAAACAGCTGTCCATGGCTGACTCTCTTTTGGTCCGACGGACGAAAACATCATGTTTAGTATATCCAATGTCAAGTACACCACATTGTGACTAGTCTATTAAACGTAAATCGAGAACTTCACAGTTCCAAGAAATAGCAGCAAAGCGCTCTCCGCAGTAGTTGATTCTCATAATAGAGGAAGTTTTATTTAGATATAAAATGTTTAAGTGGGACAATTGTCAAATTTATTTAATCACGAATGGCACCAAGAATTTTCGTGTATGTAAAATTTTAAATTGATTTGTATCATTGCGTGGAAAGTACTGAAGCAATCTACTTGATTACATTTTTAAGAATTTTAATATATGTCTAGTCATATCGCCAAATTATATACATTTCAAATGTAAGACATATTTTACCTTCCCAGGTTGAGAAAGATAGGTATTGTAATGGGAAAATGTTTACACCTTGAAATTTCCGTGAGCTTTGTCTATCAATAACGACGGTAATTTGTCAAATCTAGTTTCCTTCCGATAAGTTGTAGAGAACCAATCTCAATTTGATGTCTAAAGTAGGAGAAACTGGAAACCTCATTCAGTTCTAGAAAGTGCAAAATCACGTTCCGAACGAAGGAATACCCTCCAGTATATTTAAAATCTAGCCTTTTTCTCGAGCCATCGCACCGCCTTTACCATTTCCTATCCGTATATTTACACCGACACATAGCAGAATCAATGAATATTACATAAAACACCAACGAGCGCCAGTGCTCTGTGGATGTGTGGATGCAGGACAGTTTTCTTTTCCGGAAAATACGGTGTATAAATTTTTCACTGGCGAAATTGAATCCAGCTCTTGGCTATTTATGCTTTATGCTGCTTGCGCAAGCATTCCAGGTAACGTCAAATATTCAGAATGCAAATGTTTGATAGATGCAGCCCGCATGACTTTCGGTTAGAGCGACGTTTAAGCAGGTCTTATGTGGACACAGGAAAGTTTTTTTTCCTACCAGCGCACATTACATAGGTCTACAACAACCAAAAAATTGGCAGAAAACACAACTTCTGTAGTACCCTCACGAAATTTGGTACAGAAGGGTTTTTAACATCGCTGATTCCAAATATGCTGCCAAAAAACAAAAATTCTTCCGTATCCATTATGGCGTCGGATCCTTGAGATAAGTTGATATTATGATGTTTGATAGGAGATAGGATCATTATAAAATAACACAGAAATAAAAAAATTCGATATGATTTACTTCTTAAGGAATCTGCGGTTAAATTGGTTTAATTCTGCAGCTTTCAAATTTCCGTTCAAAAGTTTTCAGTCTTCTAGCTTTTTTTCAGAACTATCAGCGAAACTGGATTTTGGTCGGCATTCAGTGATTGATTTTCGTGTGCTGATTTTTCTTGTAAATTTTACTGTACAGTTGAACCAATCTTTATATTTGATTAAAAAAAAGGACATGTTTCGACTGACCTCCAGCCACTTCTTTTTAAATTTTGATATAAATCTTGCAATATTCCTATTTTCGGTATCGAATAGCCTTTCTTGATCGGTTTGCTTCAAAATTTCGGCTTGCAATTTATGAAACTTTAATGTAGACGCTTGTATGGAAAACCATGCAGCATGTTGAACAAATCACCATAAGTAAAGATGAAGTCGGAATCTAAAAGTAATGCAATGTAATGCAAAGGGTCGATACGAGCATTTATTAAAATTGGTTAAGATTGAAAGTTAACAAAATCTCATTCTACATTTTATTTGACACTGCTTCAAGGTTCCTAAACTTAATCAACCCCAATGGAGACAAAGGCGGAACCTTGTTGAAAACCCTTCTGCATAGTAGTACAGAAAAAGTGACAGAAAAGAAATAATTCATTATACCCACGGTGTACGTGAATAGAATAATTAGGGGTGTACCGTGTACTCGAGGCTTGTACAGAGTGAGGAGTAAACATATAATCTCACCTTTTCTCTCTTTGGTAGAGCTCGGCCGTCCATCAAACCTGTATAAGCACAAGTCCTGTGTTTTGGAATTATTATTCTGTGCCAGATTCTTACGTCTCCAAGCAGTCATAATCTCCAGATTTCTCGTCAAAGGTGAAGTCGCTGCTAGTCTTCTCTCCAGCTTCTCAAAGGAGGTCATTAATATGTAATATAAACAATATCGGAACCAAGATCGATCCCTTAGGAATCCTTGCGTTCACGCTGTGGAATCAAGGAGAGAACCCGTCAACTACAGTGTATATTTTGCGACCAGTGGGGAAGTCTGCCACCCATCTACAATGCTTCTCTGGGCGGCCATATAATGGAAGCTTGCATAGGAGGACAGCATGCGACAACAGATCTTTAGAAAGTATTAAAATGAGCTGAGCTGTCTGAATGAGTTTACTCCACAGTTACGGGACATACAGGTATGCTACCAGGTTTCCAATTGATCGCTGGTGCTGGAAGCCTGTAGTGTCAAAACAAAAAAACTCCAATTTAGCTAGAAGCAGTTGATGATTCAATTTGTCGGACGCTTTGGAATAATCGATTGAAACTGAAATAGAGGCTATATTTTCTTGAGTTCAAATAATATTATCAGTGATGTTAAGCAAAGTGGTGGGAGTAGTAGGTAGAGAAACATTTGCGAAAACCCGATTGATTATCTGGGAATATCCAGCATGGTTTGACATAATCGATCATATGTTGTTGCGCTAACTTTTCAGAAACTTACGACGGTAACGAAGAAGGCCTCATATCAGATAGAGTTTCTGGGTTACTAGCAGCATCCTTTTCCTACGCACCGTTTTGTGATGGTCACATTGCATCGGCTTTATCTGACAGTGTTGCCGGATGTTGAGGAAATTATCAGATATGCTATATATCAAAGTCTACTTCCCAATAGCGTCCCTCAGGAGCCTGTATTTCCGAAGGTAAGCTCCATTATGTTTTGTGTTCTGGTAAGGTATGGCATGTATGCGGGAGGATGGCATGTTATTCTGGGACAACCTGTATAAAGCCGGTGTTCTGCCAGTCACACAATATTCGTCATTGCCGATATGCGCACAACCCTTTTAACTTTTTATATTGTTACTTGATCGGCTAAGATTTTTCAGCTAGCTCTTAGAATATGAATGTCGAAATCATTAATTACCATAATATGCTACATCAATTGAAAGAGATTTACTGTTATATTTTATATGGGTCATACAAACACTCTAACAACGATAGAGGATACGGCCTAAAGAAGAGACGGCTCGTGCCACATCTACTGTTGAATATTTGAATAGATAAAGTTGGTAAATGTGTGCTAATCGCTTGTCCGTTTTGCTCGAATCATACTGTATATATTCAAATGCCTCCTAAAATTGAGGATTCTCGGTTGCCTTGATTTCAAGGAACTATTTAAACTTCAAAGGGGTCTAACGTATCCCTAATTAATCGTCAATTATATTTCTTGTTCTACGGAGGCCTCTGGAGTAGCTCTAGAAACTCCAAAGTACCCAAGTTAAATGTTGTAAGCAATTTTCGTCCACTGGACATGAGGATCTCTGATAATATGACCAGTTTCCGTGAAACCTATTTAATCCGATTGTTTGGGATAATCGAAACACTTTTATGAACAAATTAGTTTACGAGCGTAAGTGTACCCAAATTTAACTTAAAAAATGGCGCTGAGTATGTTGACTCTGCACATACCACACAACGCTATCCAAGAGTTCTTATAAAATAAATAATAGTTTGAAAATACTAAAAAAACACTTTTGTAGCTAACCGAACTAAAAAGTTGATAATAATTTTTATTGCAAAGAGCTTATATTACAGTAGTAGATGGTCAAACAATCAATAATTAATAACCTCAAAATAAAATTATAATAAAAATTAAGTTATTAACATAATAATTAAATTTATATACTAAATGTTACAATCACTCTATTAGCAACTATCTATGAGAGGATTGTTATGAAATTGTACTTAAATGCACCTCACGCCTTTTACTCTTTACTCTCAGGCCTACCTTCTGTTTTCATTGCGCTTAGCTCATGTATTGAAAATATTTCAATTTTTTAAGTCTCAAGGACAAGTATATACGGAAATATATGTAAATATGTCTAATAGGTGCGTAGAATTGCCAAGGTTACAAGCGTGTATATATACAAGTACTAACGCCAAAAAATTTAAATGTTTCTTTTTTTTCGTTTTCCACTGAATCGGATTTCAAAACCTACTTTACTACCTACTCTTTCACCCCTGGGATAGTAGTAATCTTGTTTCAAATTTCATTGTAATCTGGGCAGCACTTTCCAAGTTACTAGAGAAACCAACGATTAGCGGACAGACCGTTAGACCCACATACTGTCTGAAACGAGTGACATGATTTTTTGTGGTGTGCAGTCTGGAAACGTCTAGAAACATAATATCTCATTTTGGATTTTTCGCGATTACAATATATACTTCAACATTTGGCGTGAAAATTAAAAAAAAAGTCCTGCAACCCCTTATCTTTCAGAGGGGCAATCCAGGTAAAATGAAATACCAACAATGCAATAGGTACTTCGAAATACCGCAAAACAACTCATGAGAAAATTATCGAACTTTGAATATTTGGAAATATTTGCAATTCGAAAAATATTGAATATATAATCGTGCATATCTGGAAGATTTTTCAAATTTTGAAATGATGACACCTGTTACAGCCTACTGTAAAATGCAAGTATCTTTAAAGTTCCTTAAGGAAGAAAGGAGATATAATTCCTCAAACGGCACTCAGTGCTCAAGGAACACCTATAAATGTGACTCTTAGTCCAGGAGATAAGACTAGTCCTCTACGGCGGATACCACCTGTTGATCAGTTGAAATGTTTTTTTTAAGTATGGAATTCCTCTGAAATTACTGAGAGTTAGGCTTGGCAAATACGTTGGATAATCTAGTAATAGGCTAGTTTACATTTTCTTACGTAGGTCTTAAATAGTTAATATTTTTGATCAATTAGACCAAAAAATAAATAGGTACTATATTTTTTTCAGACATAAAAGACCGAAAAACTCTAATATGAAAATACACTTTTCTTAGACAGGCTGATATGTTTGGCTCATGCTAATGTGTTGTGACGTCATACCATTTGTAAACAGCATCTTACAGCAGCATAAGCTCTCAAACTTTTAAGCATATAAAGATAACTTCTACTAGTTTACATAAAAAATATAATAATTATGGATATTGCATCGTGCGACACCCTAAGAGACTAGTAAATTGGAGTGCCGAGGTGAATATATATACGCAGCACTGTGTATTGTTTATATTCGGGACATATTGTACATTTTACGGTGCCAAAGTGTCAACTTTCGGCAAATGTGTGCTTTGTGCTTTTACGAATCCGACGCTCATGATTGTTTTTTCCAATAAACGAGGAAACGCTAACTCTTTATGTGGAGTTTCTGAAAAACATTTAAAGCAGGCAACGTTAGTCGACGAGTGACATACGGATGACGCTTCTTTGTTCACAATTTGTATCACATCATGGCCGATAGTGTTTTGACCGTTTTGTATTAAAAATAAAAAACATTTTTTTTAAAATTTGACATACATACATATATATATAAAAAAGAGGAAAATAATGGGCAAAATCCGCAAAAAGAAGGAAAGTTTATTCGAGCAGAAAATAGGATAGCTAACGCGAGCAATACGTATTTCTGCTGATTGGCTTTATCAGGCCCGAAATGAATGCACATATGCAACCACAAAAGTAGATACACATACCCATACATCCGGATACAAGTGTAACCTGAGGAAACGATGATGGAGAGGGAAAAAATGACACACGAAGTCCCCAACAAGAGCCAACCTACACATTGTAGTATGGAATGGCTAGAAGACCTGGAATTTTCAAGGCGACATCTAACCACAGCCACGCGGCCGGTTATAGCCACTTGCTGTGGTACTTCAAGCCCAAAGGATCTACAAAGAGAAAATGATCATGCGGAGAAAGGTATATGTGCAGTCATTTCGGGCCTGATGACGCCAACAAGCAGAAATACGTATTGCTCGGGTTACCTATCCTATTTTCTGCCCGAATCCACTTTCCTTCTTTTTGCGGATTTTGACCACCATTTTCCTATTTTTTGTTATATACCTTTCTCCGCATGATCATTTTCTCTTTATATGTATATATACAGGGTGACTTTGAAGTTGAGTCATTAATTTTCAGATAATGATTGTAGAAGGAAGATAAACCAGAATATGTGTGTAAAAATAAAAAAAAATTAAAAAAAAATTTTTACCTTGTTTTATAAAGTATCCTCCCGACAAGTATTTCAGTGCGGACCTGTATTTGATCGTGAGGTCCCCTGTGAGGTCTTAAGTCACCTGATTCACGAGCCCGTTGTACTACATTAACAAAGGCACGAGGGGTTGGTTGCACTCGATTGGGAAACCGATCCGCATAAACATGTGCCATTTTTTATTTCATTTGAGCCACGCAACAGACACTATTCACATGCTAACCGACAGACACTGACTGTATGTATAACTGAACTGAATAAAATACTTAATTGCAAAAACATCGTTCCAAATTCTTTCGCTTTTTTGTTTCCGATGCGATGAACCGGTAAGGCGGATTATATCCGTTGTTGCCAAACACGAGTACATGATATTATTATTGAGACAGGGCGGTACTCAAACTTCCAAAGGGCTATAACTTTGTTACTTAAATTTTACCAGAAAAATGGTAAAGGAAAAAAACATTTCTTTTGATCAGATCTACTCACTGTTAAAATAAATGACTCAACTTCGAAGTCACCCTACCTGTATATACAGGGTGACTTTGAAGTTGAGTCATTAATTTTCAGATAATGATTGTAGAAGGAAGATAAACCAAAATATGTGTGTAAAAATAAAAAAAAAAATAAAAAAAAAAATTTTACCTTGTTTTATAAAGTATCCTCCCGACAAGTATTTCAGTGCGGACCTGTATTTGATCGTGAGGTCCCCTGTGAGGTCTGAAGTCACCTGATTCACGAGCCCGTTGTACTACTATTAACAAAGGCACGAGGGGTTGGTTGCACTCGATTGGGAAACCGATCCGCATAAACATGTGCCATTTTTTATTTCGTTTGAGCCACGCAACAGATACTATTCACACGCGACTGACAGTGATTGTATGTATAACTGAACTGAATAAAGTAAACATCGTTCCAAATTCTTTCGCTTTTTTGTTTCCGATGCGATGAACCGATAAGGTGGATTATATCCGTTGTTGCCAAACACCAGCACATGATGTTATTGAGACAGGGCGGTACTCAAACTTCCAACTTTGTTACTTTAATTTTACCAGAAAAATGGTAAAGGAAAAAAACATTTCTTTTGATCAGATCTACACACTGTTAAAATAAATGACTCAACTTCAAAGTCACCCTGTATATATTGAGACGTGGTCATTGTCGTCTAGACTAGTTAGGTGAAACGATAAAGCTTCCGCCTTTAGTTGGGTACTTCGACAAGATTAAAGCGATGAGGACTCTTTATACTTTATTAGTCTCTAGCTTTTGACGGACTATGCCATCATCATCAGGAGATATAATAGCATTAGGAAGATATAGCAACTCTTGTGCAAAATGATTGTTGTTGCTAAATGTTATTAAAGGTTAAGTTGAGGGAAACATTCAGTGACCTGGTGAAAGCTGGATCCAAGGTACATTCCTTGAAATGGGTAAAAAGCACACACAGCTGTATGTCAGGAACACCTCACAGAGGATTAAAAATATTTGGAATGAAAGTTAAAATTATTACATGTTACATCGTGAAACAACCACTTGATGCTGCACAAAATGGTGTAGGACAGGAGCATAAGTAGAATGAAACATTTGACAAATGACAGAAGGCTGGTAGTGTCAGTGTCGATGGATGGAACGAAAGTTTGTAAAAATATGTGCAACGTTGCCAAATCACTTGAGAGGGTGTGATTTATCAAGATATATTAAATAAAAGCTTGTCAACAGACCAGAGGCAGTTGAACAAACTATATTATTCATAAGATGAAGATGAGAAAAACATTAATTATTAAAATTTTGAATGGGATGGAATTTTGGAGTAAAAGGATGGAATAGACCAAAAAACCAGATTCCATTTATGGTTGTGAAGAATAAAAATTTGGAGAGATGTGTAAGTGCTCCAACTTTTCGCAGTTTAGCAAATATGAGTAAATGACGCTCAGTTGCTTTACATCTGCCTTTTTATTCATACAGTTGTTATTCATGAAAGTGTGGGTTATTTTCAGGAATAAACGTTTGGACAGGTGTTTGTCTCTGTCAAGAACTTTAATATTTGTGTGGTTCATCAAGTGCCCTGTTGTATTGACATGAGATGCCAGAGCACATCTTTCGGGATGAAGTCTAGAATAACTTTTGTGTGATGTAATCCTTCCTTTTAGAGATCTGGAAGTCTGACCTTTGTATATTTGGTTGCAATTGTTACAATTGATGGAGTTCAACGAAGGTATCTGTCGTTTTTTAACAAGCCCAATGTCCCCGTCCTTTTGTTTTTTATACTGAACACAAGTTCGATCTTAACTACGTTCTTTCTGAAACACCTTGTGGCTGCAACCTCACCGACGAGTAAGTTGTCTGACATTTTAAATCTGTCCTGTTTTCTTTGCTAGCATCACAATTGTGTTTTCAGCATCCTGATGATGGCGCCATAGAGAATGCCGAAAGCTTGATTTTATCGTCAAAAGAGTCAACTTAAGCCTAAGTTTTGCCAATTTCCCAATCAACAAGTAATTGTATTTTGTACCCAACTAGTCGTTGGCTTTGGCAATGACTACTTCTCATATATATATATATATATATATATATATATATATCTTGCGCCTTCAAGAATTGAAATCGGTATAATTTGTTTTCCTCAGGCACATACTGTAGGAACGCCTGCTTGGCGTAGGGCAGCCGTAGCAATATAGAAAGTACAGCAAGGAGCATTATCCTGATGAAGCAATACGCCACTTGTTAGCTTTCCCGAAGTCTCGCTTTAAAAACATATCGTGATTTTTAGTTTAAGTTAGTAAAATCGTAAATCTTGTAACTTATCGTACAATTTTTAATGTTTCTTAGTTGTTAGTCGTTATCGTTATAAGAAGCTGTACGTCTTCCAACATTCGTCACAGTATTTTGATGAGTTTCAGTAAACGCCATAGCCTTTTACTTCCTAAGTCACTCAGCGAGGAGGTATTGTAATCGCGAAAAATTTCGAAAATGGGATAATATGTTTTTTGGATGTTAGATTACATGTACATGACGAAAAACCAAGTCACTGATTTCCGTCGGTCTCGGTCTGACTGTCTATCGGCTAATCCCTGATCGCTCTATAACTTGAGAAGTTAGTTAGTTTTTGAAAATCGGTTCAGAGGTGGCGGATTCGTGGGCAAGGAAAGGAAAATCGCTCAAACTTTGACGTTTCAGAGACTCCTGATCATTTTCGAAAAAAGTTTTGCTGGGGTTGAAAAGTGGGATTTGGAGATAGTAAAACCGACTTCCAGATACCTCCAAAGGCGTGTGTATCCGAAGGAGAGCAATATTTCGAAAATCGCCAAATGACAAAATAGTCTTACATCCTGAGTTTCTGACCCATAGTTTAGAAACAAAATATTTAGTAAGTCTTGTATGGTAACTTTTGATGCATAACGTCGTACTTGCCTAGAAGTGAATTTACTGAGAATCCGTTCTATGACGAATTACTAGCATCATGTTCCTATATTAATCGAGCAACCTCGGCCTCGGGCAGCTCACACGTAGTTAATCAATCTGATGCTCGTTCACCAGAAGCAACTGCAGCCGATGTTCTGCGTTCCGCACTTCTATTACGCAAGTGGTGATATTTTTACACGGTTATCATACGCTTCAGTGATAGATTGATGCAGCATAGGTATTCTGCTGCTTCAGTTAGCCCTAAAAGGTCTCATTGAGCTGATTTACCGCACTGGGCAAAATATTCTTGTTATTTATAGATTCGGTTAGTAAAAATGTTGCATAAAACCTCAGAAACATTCTGAAAATGACAAGGAGATAAAATGTTAATATTTCCCTAGTATAGTGGTCACCAGCCCGTCGATCGTGAGGTACCGGTAGCTCGCAAAGATAATTGTAGTAACTCACAACATATTATATTTAAAAAAACACAAAAATGTAAAACCCTTATGGGCTTACTTAGATCAATACATATACAGGGTGTTTGAAATTCTACCATCACCATTGGGATTCCGGAAACTGTAAAAGATACAAAGTCGCTTAAATAGTGGCAAATTTGCGTAGTTAGGTAGTGGGATTTCAAAATAAAATGCACAATAACATTGTCGCTTTTTCTCCTCCACAAGCTGGCATGATTATAATTTAGTAGGCTTTGAAATTATCAGACTTTCATGTGTTTAGAATGGAATATTTTAAATCACCTTTATTTTTTACTGGCTCTATTTCAGGTGGTATTTGAAAATAAATTGCATGGCATATGAATAGAGTTTTTGATTCTGATTTCAAAAGGTCATACATTGACACTGCCGAACCTTAGTTTTTCCAGAAAAGCTGAAGTTTCTGGGTGGGCTTTGGATTTATCAAATTTCATTTGTTTCATCTACCAGACCAGACCACAGAGCACTACCAGAGGTAGGTTCTATTAACGTCAACTTGGGATTCGTATTGCTGTGATATTTAGGATTTAAGGGCTATCAAAAACATTGAGTTTTATCAATACAATCTTTAATTCTAGCCCAAGCTATTGGCAATGTAATTCCTTCAGATCATCGATGTATTTTCTATAATAATTCTGTATTTACACTTGGACTTGTGGTTTGGTTAATTGTGTTTTTTACCGCATACAGTGATTATAATTCCAGCATATAAGTATGAATATTACGGTAAAATTCTACCCAAAATTCATGAAGCATGACTTGATTGAATTCAATTCTTCGTCCGCAGTGAATCAGCATTTGTTGAACCAAAATTGTAAGTATTCAACACTACACAATACCATTAATCAAACATTTGGCTACTTTTTCAGAGAATACGAAAAACCATTTCATTCCTCAAACTATTAAGAACAGCACGTATCAAACTTTAAAATGCTATTTACGTATTTACTTATACATGATGAATAATAATTGATCACAGATTTTGATTTCATAAAATGTTTAGAATATTCCTGAATTCCTTACCTAATAGTAGTAGTAGTTTATTGGCATTTTACACAAGGCATGCTTATGCAAGTCGAGAATTTTATAAATATCTAAAATGTAATACAGTAGCTGCTTATTACATTAGACGAGTAGGTACATAAAAAGGGTACAGACACGTTAAAACGTTAAGTGTTTTTTTTAATGTTTATGATAAAGAATGAGTGACTTAGACTCATTAAATGTGCCCAAGTTGAGGCAGTGAACAATTACTAACCAAGCCTGGGGCATGTAGGGTAAGAAGTGGTCATTCTTATCCATGAGCTTCTCAACCAAAGTATACAGGGTGTTCCATAATTATTGCGACAAAATGATAGGGGTTGTAGAGGGCATAAAAATATGCAATTTTGCCTTATAAACCCCTGTTCGTAAATATGCCGTTTGAGCACTACAGTTAATTTTACCTTAAGAGCTCATAGGAGAAACAAAAAATTCACCAGCTGCAAAATGTTCGTCTAGCACATTTCATGGTCTCGCTTTAGTGTACGAAACTCCTGTTCCCAACCAACAAGAGCTACTGGGAAGAGTGATGGCCGCGTCCGCACATGTTCAGGACATACCGGGGGTATGCCACAGAGTTCGCCGATCATTGAACAATCATGCACAGCTGTGTATTGAGCAAGGTGGAGGACACTTTGAGCAATTACTGTAGGTAAGCTGTTTCAAGAAACTGATCTTTTTTTTTTTGCTGCAGCCCAAACGGCATATTTCCGAACAGGGGTTTATAAGGAAAAATTGTTCATTTTGATGCCCTCTACAACCCCTATCATTTTGTCGCAATAATTATGGAACACCCTGTATATGTAATTGGTTCTCACTATTACAGAGAAGAGTTAGGCTTTGTTTACAAAATAACGGACAACATTTTGAACATCTACTATGATTATTGTTGTTATTACCATCAATAAGATTCCCATTTTGTATTCAGGATTTACCATACCTTTTTATTTCCTTATAATTTTCATCGAACAACAAACTCATGGCCAACACATTACTGAATGTAGGACTGAAAAGTCTATTTAAGTGTACAGGGTGGCCAACTAAAAATGCGAGGTACTGTATCTGGGAACCTATCCATCGTAGAGGCTTAGTAGTACCAACAGAAAAACCTGGAAAATATTTTCAAGTTTCTGAAATGAATGCTAGGGGGTGTAACTGGAATCTTGAATCTAAGAAAGTGATGTTTCTGTGAATTCCGATATATTAACCTAACAAAAAATACCTGATCTTTAAATTCGGTGATAATCTGAACCTTTTTTGTTTTACAATTTTAGCTGTTTCTCTAAAATGAAAGTGGTATTCAAAGGTTTCCGTGAGCAACACCCTGTATCTTCGAAAGATGGGTGATTGGGCTACGTATATTATAATATTTGAAGTTTTGTTAGTTTCACATGTGGCCCCTAGAGGACTTTTTTCGACATTCCGACAGAAACGGTTAATTTTCTCAAAAAAATTAAATACATTGGTATGATTTTTGTGATTTTTTTATGAGAAAGTGTTTTAACAGGCTCGCGAAGACCGCATCTCGATATCTTGTTCCTAACCTAAAATTTAGGCCAAAGAAAATTGTATATGGAAAAAAGGGACAAAGGTGGCGTATTTTCCAGGCTTCGCCTCCCCACCACTACTACTACTACTAGTTCATTAATTTTCCACCCACGATTATCAGGATATACATCAGTAGGAGTAGCAATTAGTTATTTGGTTATTAGTATCTTATCAGCATGTTGAGTAGTAAAATAAAAACGTAACAGGATGCGTTGGTGCATCATTTAGCTTAGATTGGCTTACGTCACTTTCGACTAGGTAACTTGCTATTTATTCCAAAAGAAGGTACTCAACATACTGAGATGGTTGGAGACGACTGCTCTGATATATAAATGGTAAAACCAAAGCGAACATATTGTAGGCCCGTATCGTCAGTCGTCCCTACAATTGTAGGGCGCATTTATGGCCTCCTTGATTATCATACTCTTTTCTCTCCTTCAAAAATTTCTAGATTACAGTCGTCCCGTGTCAGCGTCAGCGCTCTCCTATTGTTAAGATATGTTTTCCTTTTAAATTGTAGGAAATTTCAGGCTGATAAAACATGATAAAACTCAAAAGCAAGCACAATTTGATGCAAATAGATGTTTGTGACATAACCTCAAAATAGAGCGCTGACACGGAGAAGTAGAAAACTATGACAATCAAGGAGGCCATAAACGCGCCCTACAATTGTAGAGACGACTGACGATACGGACCGTAGACAGCTAACAGAGTATCAGGAAAATAGAGTGAACAAGTGCGACATTCGAAAGCTTATTAACCTATCCCCAACCAAAGAACTTCAAACTCAAAACGAGATCCAAGAGCCGCAAGACCTACATTATTTTATAAAGGATCGTTTTGGCTATGAAGAGTAAGTAAATTATGTAAGTACACCAGATATGCATATTGTACTAGATATAATAAATACACTGCTTGTGTCTTGAATAATCTACAATTGGTGGGAAACATACGTTTTGACTACGCACAATTGTTTTTAGCGAGTGTTGATCAAGCAAGTAACACTTTAATAATGTGAACTTCACTGATTTGTGAGATTGGTATCCAAGTCAAAAAGTGTATTCCTAAAAAATGATTGATTGTTGTATCAAGTGAAGTCTTTAGGTAAATATACTATATTTACAAATCTTTTCAAGGTCGAGATAAATACGAAAACAAGAATGATTGAAATTTGCTCTAAAATAACATATATTTGTACATATGACCACCTAAGTACGTTTGTTTCAATTCGCCCATTTTAAAAAACAAAGTTGTACTGTTTGGATTTAGGCTTATGTGGGTTGATGTATCCATTCACGTACAACCTTTTTCAAATTGTGCCGCCAATAAATTTCTTCGAATTTAATTTTGTATTAAAGGAAATATATTGGCGGGGGAATTTTAAAAGGGTAGTAAAAAATAAATGAAGTTTACTGGCTTTCACCTTTTAGTAAAATAAGTGCTTAGGAGTCAAAATTTAAAAAAGACAATAAATGAAGTTTACTGACTTTTGCCTAAGTACGCCAGAATGGTGCAGTTGACGTTTAAATTCCTATACGACACATTAAATGTTGCTCAACCATTTCAGAATATGTGATGGCCTCAGAGTACTATGTATACAGGGTTATCCAAATTAAGTGTCCACCATTAGTAACTTTGTTATTAGTGAAAATACAAAGTTGTTTGAATTAGCAAACTAGTAGCATTTTTAACGCTGGTAAAAATGAGAAATAAAAAAAAACAATTGAGAGTCGTTATTTTGATTTTTTTCAGTAAAATAACATTTTTTTAAATGGAAACCCCTGTATATTATATTTTTTTCTGTTAAAGCATCAAATTTTAAACAAAAAAGCTTACAATAACTTTTCTCCTAGGTTACAAATTGTTGAAGTTATGGCCTCCAATCTGAAACAATTAAATTGTATCGACAAACTTTATTTTCAACATCAACTTATAATCTTACAAAATACAATAACAATTTTTTTTAAAGAAGATGCTCGAAAACACCACCTTGTTCTTCAATACATTTTTGGGCACGTTTTTCAACTGCTCGAACTGTCTTAAGTATGGTCCTACCATCTATCTGGGTTATCTTTTCCCTAACTGCAGTCTTTAACGCGTTAAGGTTATCGTACCTTCGCTTGTAAATTTGGTTCTTTAAGTAACCCCACAAGAAGTAATCAAGTGGGTTTAGATCTGGTGATCTGGGAGGCCACTGTATTGGGCCATTTGTTCCTATCCACTGATCATTAAAAGTAGTACTTAGAAAATGATAAGTACCTCTGGAGTTGTGGGCAGGTGCGCCATCTTGCTGAAAATGCAGATGATGTCTACTTATAAGATCCAATTCGTCTAAGAAATTAGTCAGAATTTCTGACATAAATTCCACATATCTTTCACCAGTTAGGGTTCCCTCATAAAAGAACGGGCCAACAATTTTTGAACCAATTATACCGCACCAAACGTTGAAACTGAAACGGACTTGTGGGCCTCTTGGATGTACTAACAAAAGATTTTCTCTTGACCAATAATGGTGGTTTTTTCTATTAAACATTCCAGAATTTGAAAAATTTGATTCATCTGTCCATAAAAGGTAACGAAAGTTATTTACATTTTGGCGACAGAAGCTAAGATACCAATGGCAAAAAACAAGTCTTCTCTCTGGATCCCCTGCCAAAAGCGTTTGAACTGGTCGGTACTTATACGGAATAAATTTGTATTTTTTTAAAATCCTTTGAACAGTACCATAACCGAAATTAGAGTCCTTGAGAATATCTGCTATTGAATTCTCACGATAAGCTTCAAAATATCCAATAACTGCCATTTCCGTGGCCTCGCTTATTATGAATTCTTTTTTTGCCCTTGTTTTAGCAAAAACATTTTCGTTGCCCCTAAATTTTCGATAAAGTCTCAGAAAATATCGTTCATACGGTTGAATGCGAGCGGGATATAATTCACTGTAGTATTCTCTTGCTCTCAAGGAGGATTTTCTGCACACTAAATAGCATTCTAACATATCACACTTTTCTTCATGGGAGAACATTTTTCTTTAAATTAATGACACAATAAAGCTTATAAACAAGTATTTACACTAATGTTTGACATTATTTGATTTTATCATTGTTTTCCAAAGCCTTCTAGTTGCGAGTATGTCCAGTTTAACAATTTGTCGCTTATCTTAATGCTGTCAAATCGCGAACGCCATGTTGTTTTCATAGCCGTCTTAATATTATAATACTGCAAATAATTAAAAATATTTATCGTTATTTTGACTTTATTTTTGACTTTAGCGGAAAAGTCATTATGAACTTTTTTGTTTAAAATTTGATGCTTTAACAGAAAAAAATATAATATACAGGGGTTACAAAGTTACTAATGGTGGACACTTAATTTGGATAACCCTGTATACCATATGACATCTCATTATAATTGTGTATAATATTTTCATGGAATTCCAGATTATAATGGAAATGAAAAGCTTAACAGGTCAAAGACCCACCAGTGAATCTGGCTAATTTCTAATCAGTATTAGACGAACTTAGTGAAAAAACAGCAGGGTGGAGTAGCGTCATTTGTTCTTAGTTAGTAATGCCAGCAAATCACGCGACGTTTTATATTCCACTGGCATATGTATATGTGGAACGTAAGATAGTGTATATTTTTCATATTATGACTGGAATCCTAATATGGATGAAATAGAAGGTACAGTCGTAACATAAAGCAATAAAATAGGTATTCCTTGCACATTTTCGACTCAAAGACAGCTAAAGCCGTCTATTTGTCTGAAAGAAAATACGTATATTTTTCAACTGTTTGATTTCTGAATGTCATGTTATTTTATTGGTAAGTTACTGAAAATCTTTTTACTTGAGAGAAAACATTTAACTCCTTTATATCGACAGGAAAGTTCTAAGAATTTATTTTTTATTTTTACATGTACTGTTTGCTCTAGGAATATTGCCATTGTCACCCTGTATATATGCAACCGAGAAATTGACTTCTTATCGTGGGATAACCTGTAAAGACGTTTAGAATTCCCGAGCCAGCATCGGCGGACAAATAGAAAATAAATGACAGCACCATATTTAATGGACATTACGTTGAACCACGTATGTAGCAAAGGAAAAGTTCACTAACATCTCGGCCACCTTGTTGGCCTTTTTCAAAGTACATACAAATTGAACATTGATAACGGAAATATACTGGTATGTGGAGTATAAATTCTGTTGAATGTCTAGTAAACGTTAAGATTTCGAAAACAATGTAAATTCGCCGAATAAATCAACACATAAAATTTTTGTAAACAGATAACTAACATCATAACCAATGAAAATCGACAAGTAGAAAAATCACTTTCCCCAGTTGCAGTGCGGTAACTGAATGTATTTTTGTCCGCCGATCAGTATGAATAAAATGTCCCATCACTATCCTAGTCATGACTCAGTGTTGTGTTCTTTGGTCAAAACAACACTGTTGCCAGACTTATATATTTGTGTATGCTTTAGCGACTTTTTTCTTTACTTGTCCGCTGGCGATTTTCAGCAACATTTGTGGCTACATTGGTAATTCCATCATGGTGTGCCTTTTTGTTAAGTTGGCAATGGCAAACTATGTTGGTATTAATGAAATGTCAAGCAGCAGGACAATTGACAATGAGCTGTCACAAGTTACCCGCTAACCATGCTTGTCACGTAGTAGGTTTTAAAATCTTTTCAAATAAACTTAAGTAAATTTAAAGCCTGTGTCCACTTATCTTGAATGCGCCCTGCTAACACTTTTTTACAGGTAAAAGTCTTTTCAAGTACCAAATAGCCTAGCCGTTTCTCAGCAGCTGCCGCTATTGACGAGATGTGTTCATACCAAATCAAGTCCTCGGTGATCTGGACTCCGACCAGCCGAAATGAACGGCTCTTTGGCATAACCCGGGCATCTTTCGAAACCGGATGAGCGCTAGGACGCTTTTTGTTCGTCAAGGTACAGTACTGTGTTTTGGAAGCATTAGAATGTACAAGATTGTTGCGTCCCCTAGCAGTGATAACCTCCAGTTCTCTCGTCAAAGAAGAAGTCGTCGCTAGTCTTCTATTTTCCAACTCAGCTGAAGAGATCGGCTTGTCACTGTATGTAGAGTGCTGTCATCAGCGGAGCTGTGGATTGGGTTGATCGTGCAGGACAGGAGGTCATTGATATGCAAGGGGAACAGTGTCGGGAAACACCCGCGTTGACCTTGTGGGATGAGGAGGAGATCCCATCTATTACGACGGATACCTTGCACTTAGAGAGAAAGTCAGCCACCCATCCGCAAAGCTTTTCTGGGAGGCCATAGAATGGAAGTTTGCATAAGAGGGCAGCGTGCCTCAGCTGATCGGTTGCTTTCGTGATATCAAGAGCAACGACATAAGCCTCACCATAAGATTGGATTAGCTTACTCCACAATTGCGTGACGTAAACTAGGAGGTCCCCTGTGAATCGCTGGTGCCGGAAACCATACTGCCTATCGCTAATCAAGCCGAGACGTTCGAGGTAGTCCAGAAGCTCGCGATTTATGCACCTCTCATCACCTTACTTATAACAGAAAGCAGCGATATAGGCCTATAGTTGTAAGGGTCGGTCTTGGATCCTTTTTTTTTGGGATGGGTAGGTCATTTTGCAGTTTTCTGCAAATATGCCAAATTCATAAGATATCAGGAAGAAACGCAAAAGAAGTTGAGCAAACTCCGCTGCACACCTCTTCAGTACAATGATAGGAATCAAGTCCGGACCAGAAAGTTTGTTGATGTCAAGCGATAAGACCACCCATCTTACGGTCTTATGCCTGAATGTTACTTCCCGCATAGTGTAGGGAACTCTTCGAATCGGCCGCACTTGGGCGTTGGGTGGGGACGTCCATGGTGGAGTTGGCAGCAAAGATCTTGGCAAGCACTTCCGCCTTAGCGTCTGAGTAGTTTACAGTTGTTCCATCCTAACAAGTAAGTGGTGGAAGGCTACTGTGTGTGAAGTTCTTTTCAATCTGCTTGACCAGCATCCAGAAAGACCGACTGCCATTGCGCTGCGACCTTGCCAAATCAGACATATCTTTCATCCTTTTTAAAGAAGTTGAGCAAAATCTTCAAATTTGTGAATTTAAAGAGTTTCACTTCATACGTTGTTACTAAACATGCCCAAATCATCAGTAGCTGCCGTGACTCATCACCCCGACCACTGCGTCCCCACGGCTAGGCAACCTATATGTTAAATTTGTGTTGATATGGCAGCTGATTATGCTATAAATCATATGTTACAGTTTTTATGCACTAATTACAACGGTTAGATGATACCAAAAATATTTCCATAAATAGGAGATCTATCCCATTCCAGTTCTAACAATCTACCAAAGATGGTAATAATCATGATACCTAATAAATTTTTATGAAAAATCCGCTGTGCGTAGGTCTCTCAGAGCTTTCTTATATTTCCTCATCAATTTGATGATACAATACATCTGCCAAGGATGATCATAATCAGGATAGTAAACAATGATGAAGGTCCACTGTATGTGAGAATTTTCAGATACTTCATTAGCAATTTGAAGATACAACAGACCATGATGGATTCCACACTTTTCAAATATTCTTCAAGATTTGATATCAGTCTAGCTCCAACTATCATAGGTACTATGTTTGTGTTCTTACTTTAAATTCAAAACCAGCAAATGTAAAAGATTCTTTAGTTCCTACGCACACTCCACCTCGGGACGTGATCGTTGTTAGACTTGGCAACCCTGCGAGTGACCGATGGATATCCCAACCAGTCAAAAAGGCAACAAAAACAAGAAACATTATTTTTGATTATGATTTTTTGAGTTAGAAGGCATTTGTCAGAAATTACTCATAATTTTTTGTCCATGTCTATAGTAATTGCATAATACATCGTGGAGATCTAGGGATTGACACGTTTTACACATATCGGTGTTTTAGGATGGAGAGGACATAATGTTTTGATTGCTTTGAAGAAATTCATTAACCCACGAATTGATAATAAATGGTTACTATTATGATGTAAAGGAAGATGAGGAATTGGTTATGTATTTTATATTCTATTTTCTTGCAAATTCAGCACATTTCAACAGGTATGTAGCTATAATGATAACATGTAAACACTCAGTATGTAGAACTGAACAAATTCGAGATTGCCTTGCATTAACAGACATTCAAACATGTTCAAATTTAATAGCTATAAAATCGACCTATTATTTGTCGCATTCCCATTGGCTGAAGAGATAACCGACCTATTATTTGTAAATTTATATGAAAAAGCAAAATACATGAAAGTTGTCCTGTTTTCTCTGTACAAAAGCATCATGTTGGAATCAAAAAGTGCTCTTGTTTATAATACAATCGCTTTGTATCTTTGAAGGCATTAGTAAATTGGCAGCCAACTTGAATGCTTGAGAAATTTGGTTACGTTATTAGCAGCGCCTCCTACACGTTTTGCGGATAAAACCACGAGCACAAGACTAGTATGATATATTTCGTAGACTTTAGAAAATGTTAATGAATGAAGTGCGGTTCCTAGCGCCATTCTTTGAGGGGCATGATATTAATCCTTAAAAAGTTATAATGGAACTTGTCACATTATCTTCTAGATTCTATATGAATCGTGTACTAGAATGGTAACAGAAACAGGTATTAGATATAAGAAAATACATTTTATACTTATGTTACATGGATTAAAAATCAGAAGCCCCGTTACTTGTTGCAATTCAATCCTGTCTTGTGAATGGGTTGCATTCAAATACGACATCTTTTCATGCACCATCAGAACTAGTTATAACGTTGGCTGGGTCGAAACTGATACCAACTTGAGGATAGAGACACGAAGCTAGCAATGTTGCAAGTTTCGGAAGTAATTTCGAACCCCCTCCTGCAGTTCCCCTGGTCCCAGTCGATTGTTGATAATCAACACTTTATTGACAAATCCGAATTGGAATACTAATTGATTTTCTGGATTCTGTCTGGCATTTCCAATAATGACAGCACCTTGAAGAGTTGTACTGTAATAATCTGTTATATGTCTGCAAATGAAGAACTCAATTACGTTGCTCCAGCATCCCAAATTCCGTCAGAGGTAGGTCAAATCCTTTGTTGTCTCTCATTCCGAATTAATTGTACTATATCATCAGTACTGATCGGAATGACGGATCTTGTTTCGTAGAATATCTGGCATATAGTATCGTGAGGAACGTTTTGTATCTCCTCTGACCTTTAACTAATTAGATTGAAGGTCTTGAACGACGTGTGAAATAACCAGATGGCGCGCTTGAGCATGCGGGTTCGAACCCGCTTCTGTTGGTAGTAGAGCGAGCAAGTACCACGGATTTGATATCGGGAGTAGAATATGTGCAGGTATTGCTCAATAAGTTAGTAAGAAATGACGTGTTGTTCCTTTATTATCTGTATCCTCCCATAATCCCCAAAAAAGGTCAAAGGGCCTCCCAACCACCAACAACACTACTAATACCAGCTATTAAGTCCTAGGTTTGAGTAAAAACCAAATCCGATGTGCCTCCCTAATTCCTCCTCCACTTTGATCCCCCTTTCGCGATTACAGTACTTCCACTGGCGTAGGAAGTAAAAGAATACTAGACTAGACTAGTATTAAGAGAGGGTCCAAGAAAGCTGTACTAGTTTTTGTCCTTGTTTAGGATCATAATGGCAATGACTTTCAGAAGCATTTTGAACAAATAGCTGATGAATTATTCGAGTAAGATTTGTAATGGTCTACTCAGTAGCGGCTGGTACTGGTTGTATGTTGTGAGGTGGCGAGCACTAGCCGATACGATCCAAAACTAAGTTAATTTGTTGCTGGAAATATATTAAATTCGTAGTGAAATTGTAATAAATGTAGTAGAGCCTTGTAGCTTCAATATTAAGAATATTATTGCATGAACTCTTAAATACGCGAGTTTCATATGTTTCCAACAACATACTAACTTAGATTTGAATTATCTTAGTTGGTGCTCGCCGCTCTAAATGTAAATTGTACTAATAAATAGTTTACATACATCCCACTCTTTCTAACATAGATATTGCACGCTTCTCGCGCTTCTCTCTCGTACACATTACGTCATCAGCCAAATTTGAACCTCACCGTGTATGTTTCAATATGACGCTAAATGCGCTCATGTTTCCATTATTATTTAATTTGTGATGAGTCTTGTAAATCGGTCTGTTTAGTTTTCAGTATCGATGCTGTTAGGACCGCTCTTCTCATTTTAACATATTTTTATTTCATCTGTTACCAATACTTTGATAAGAACACACACACACACACACACACTATTATTGGTGTATACATAACAGAAACACAACATAGATTTAAGCTAAGCGTAAGGTAGGGGCCACCTATTTAAAGATTGTGTGACAACCCCAGGTTGTATATATATATATATATATATATATTCCGCCTTTTGTTGGGTACTTCGACAAAATTTAAGCAAAGAGGACTCTTTATACTTTTTTTAATTCTCTCTAGCTTTCAATGGACTTTGCCATCATCATCAGGAGCTGCAATTACAATGATAACAGTAGCAACAAAGGTGTAAAATGAATTTAAATTGACTCAACTTACAGTAGTATGTGAGGATGTTGCTAATTGTTGTTTACGTGTAGGATGAGGGAAACGTCCAGTGACATGGTGAGAGCTGGATAGATTGTACAGTAGTCAAACTTATATAAAATATGACAAGAACAAGTTAAAAACAGATTAAAAGTTATTTAAAAAATTAGAGCATTACATCGTGAAGCCACTTGATGATGAGAAGTGATTTGGCAACGTTTTGGCACACGCCCACAATTCGTTCCATCTTTCAATACTGACATTGACATCCTTCGGACTTCTGTCAAAGGGTTTCATGTCACTCATCATTCCATGACCACTAATTTGTGCAATCATCAAGTGGCTTCACGATGTAATGCTCTAATTTTTTAAATAACTTTTAATCTGTTTTTAACTTGTTCTTGTCATATTTTATATAAGTTTGACTACTGTACAATCTATCCAGCTCTCACCATGTCACTGGACGTTTCCCTCATCCTACACGTAAACAACAATTAGCAACATCCTCACATACTACTGTAAGTTGAGTCAATTTAAATTCATTTTACACCTTTGTTGCTACTGTTATCATTGTAATTGCAGCTCCTGATGATGATGGCAAAGTCCATTGAAAGCTAGAGAGAATTAAAAAAAGGATAAAGAGTCCTCTTTGCTTAAATTTTGTCGAAGTACCCAACAAAAGGCGGAAGCTTTAATTTTTCACCTAACTGGTCTAGACGACAATGACCACGTCTCAAAATATATATATATATATATATAAGGAGTGGAGCATCGAAAACGAAACACGCATTTACTGGCAACACGTGAGCCCGCTAGGCGGGGGTGACACCAACCCTAAAATCTTAAATGGAAAGGGGGGGTCGAGTGATACCTTATTTTAAAGGTCTTTCAATTCCCTTTATAATGATGTAAAATACGTGAGCTTCAGTTCAGTAGTTTTGAAGGTTTATTGATTTAAAGCTTAAAGTAGACTTCAATAGGTACAAAGATGAGCCATCCAACTTGCACATACCTCTTGCATCTTCTGGCCTCCAAAAATACCGAATTGCAACATTGTATTAGCACGGAAGACGGTCTAAAAAGCATGATTGATACTGGCAGATAATGTCCGAGCAATAATTTATAGATAAAAGGTACCGCATTCTATAGAGGCGCGTGGCTTGGTTGTCTCCAGTGGCGGTGGGCTATTGCTGTTGATCAGGTGTAGGCTTAATTAAATTCCTAATATGGTGTGATTTTCAAAGCAGATTACGTCTTTATTTGTAATATACAGGCTTTTGAAAAGCAAAATATTTCTTTCAAATTTCAATATTAAGCATGTTGTTGATTAATTCTGATATGATAGGTTGGATGTTTGGTATTGAATAGACAAGCCGTAAGTGCTAGGCAACCGAACATAGTTACGTTTGGAAACTGAACATTCTCATCTAAAATATAAATATGAAAAACGTTTAGTTTACGAAATTAGCGCTGGCTATTTATCCTTCTTGCAACTAATTTCATTAGCTCTGAAAAGTATTTCACCAGTATTTACTTTAACCACTTTCTGTGTCTATACAAAACTGCATTCTGGTCTACATGCTTCTTACTTTGTAGACATACTGGTAGGTTCATCCACTTTAGACAGAAATCAAATATATAGAATTTTTGCTTTTCCAGAAATCCTCCCAATGCTAATACAAACAATTATGATTAGTTATGATTTGTTAATTTCATTCATCTGTGACTTCCTAGTTTAGTCCGATTACGGAAATTTGAAATGTGCCCATAAAAATGATTTGTAGGAGCCACTGTTGTGTTTGATTTCGCGATAGTAATTGTTTCCTGTAGATTGAGATATTGCTCAACCAGTGGTGTTATCCAGGAAAAGATCTGGGGGGAGGCTCAAGATCCAGGGTGACACGAAAATTCCGTCTCGGGGCGGGGAGGGGTGTCTTGGAGATATAAAACTGCATAGCAGAGGGGGAGACTCGCTTAGTCCAGGTAGCTACACTTCACAGAAGGAATAACATGCTGTAATATGTAGAAGAAGCGTAATGAGCTGTTGCGCTTCGGGGGGGTAGACTCCGAGGAGCCCGAAAGCCCTCCCATGAATACGCCGCTGTGCCCACACCAGAATAGGAACAGAGGCGAGGGGTCTGTGGGCCTAGCTCAAAGAGTTCCGCGCTTCTTTCTAATATCATTGGGATTGCACCCAGCCAGCGGCGGCGACGAAGTAAATAATAAATGAATAAGTAGTCCTTCTTCATTCAATTTACAAATTAATGCATTAATCAAAGAAACTATCCTGTTTTTAGTCATAAAATATTACCAGACATTTGAGAAACAAAATAGTATTTTAAATTTCAATAAGTATTAAGAGTAATCCCTCCTAGGACTTGGTAAGGGACAGAAAATGCAATAAGATTCCATGATTACCTGACCAGACGAAACCACATATATTATGTTTTAAATTACTTGTTCTAATTTATTTTAAGAAATATCCAAAAAAGCCACCTTGGTGTCCGAAACGTCAGTGAAAAAGTAATTCAAACATATGTAGTTTCGTTTGCCCAGACCCAAACCACAAAATGAGTTTTAGGTATTACAGTAAAATACAATAAATAGACTCTATATATGCATTGCGCGAAAATCCCCAGTTTTGGAGATCTTCTTTTGTGGTTTCTTTAGCATCACCCGAAACGGTAAAAACATATATGAAAAATTCTTGAGGTTTCGTTCTCAGTTTCCCTCAAACACACAAACACACGCACTTGGTGTTCGAAATATATTGCATTTTAGCTCCCTTTTCTTGTCCTGGAAGAAATACGTCGTGACCCTGTGTATACCTCGGTCCCTCATAAGATGATCTTGTTATTTGCAGACAGAATGAATTCGCAACAATATGTGGACATTTTGAATAATAGTTTTATCCCATCATACCGGATTCTCTATAAACAAGGTAGAATCAGTTTTGTGCAAGATAATTCCGCCGTTCATACGTCACACATGGTTGCGAAATTATCTTGCACAAGAGGATTACAATGTCATTGCCTGGCCAGCAAAATCTCCAGACCTTAACCCAATAGAAAACCTGTGGGATATAATGGTCCAAAATGGAGCACTGGCGGACCGCTCCCCAATAGGCGGGATAATCTAGACACCCATTGTAGGCGGATATGGGAATCCTTCCGGGGAACGGATGTCTGCAAAAACTTGGTGGACAGCATGCGCACTAGGATGCAATCCTGTATAGACGCAGAAGGTTATCCTATCGCATATTGGTAAGATATTTTATATAGCGTATTGTATTTATATATCATGCATTAAAATTGGCTCCGTACAATGATTACTCGAACCGTTACGAGTAGTATCGCATAAACATGGTGGAAAATACAAAAAATGATTTTGTCAATCATATGATACCCCCTTCTCGATTCTACTACCCCTAAAACACATTGACGGATTTAGAAGGCTGACTATTATTACCTCTAATCGCATACTAGGAAAAAAACTCGGGCTGATTTTTTGTTCATTTTCGTATTGTGCTTTTTGTCACTGGAAGCAAACTGTAGCTAAACTGTTTTCACAGCTTCTTTAAAAACTGACTTAGGCAGGCTTCGCCTTGAAATGATATTTTCAATTTGGGGGATGGGACGGAGATTTTTTTATATTGTATGTATACTGGAAATCTATTAACAATATGTATTTTTTTCAGAATGCTACGTGGCCCGTATTAGATTTTTGTAAGAATGCTTTTGTTTATTTGTTACTTTTGTTTATGGATTTATACAGAAACTGTTTTTTTTTTTTTGAGAATTCTAGATTGATTTAATACTTGTTTGTATTTTAAAGGATATTATTTTTATTTTAATTGCATGGATTTGACTATTTTATTTCATTATTTTATAATATATTATATATACTCCATAACCATTTGAATTTTTATTGAACCACTCACTACCTTATTATAACAATGAGCTGATAGATTATAATTTATTGTTTGCGCAACCTACGTTTTTGGCTTGAATGCCAAATATTTGACCTACCATAGAAAAATAAATTCATCTATCAATCTCTGTTTGGGGACCAGTTATTAAACAGACCGTCGGTAATGGGTAATCAGTTGAGCAGAAACACTTCGTTCTGCGACCTGTCTTTATGTAGAGCGTCCCTCTTTTTTCCTGTATAATTTATTGCCGGTTTATTTCTTTCATCTCCTTTACCGCCATCTGAGCAAAAGCTAAACATACACGGTAATGTTTTCTGAAAGGACATGCGATAAACAGGTTACAATAAAAATAAGAGTTTTGAGCGTAGCAACTAGAATCCTTAGAGAAATTTTACATGGAGTACCCTTCAGAACACTTTAAGGAATGTGCATATTTCATATTTTCAAGTGTTGTGTTCTGAAGATTTATAAATAGGAAAATTGATCATTATCTTAAAAATCGCCGCAAATCCTTCCACTCAAATCTGCCGTTGGTAATAAAGGAATCATCAACTTGAGCATTTTATAGACCAATTGCGTATGAGTGAAAGACGAAAGGTAAGAAATCAAAGGCACTGGCTGTAATGAAGCTTCTCAAACGCTGGGAGATTTTAGGTACGGATTCGCGTCGTGTATCGGCGGAGTGTGGGTAGAGACTGTTGATTATGATTTGTTCACCAAAATATTCATACAGATCATATTCTGGCGGAATCATGCATATTATTAGCGTGTATGTCCAGCTTTACATCCACCCTTCAACTGGATATATACACCCACACACATATCGATATACAATAGGTTTTTTTTTGTTTATGATTTACTGCCTGGAGTCGACCAAGATATCCAAATAAAGGGAAGAAAGGTTACAGGCGGATGGTTCACCTGAATGGGTTCCCTACTTTTAATTTTATTGATTTCAACAGTAATGCGTAGTTTGGCATGTCATAGAGTAATTGAGTTTATACAGGGTAATACATATTATTATTTTTTCTGTCTAGACGATATATGATAAATAGCATTTTCTGGAAAATAGGTATGAAAAATAGAGTGCTTTAGCGTTCCACCCATTGGCGATAACCCACCTGTCGTTCTGGTTTCCTTGGCATTGTGCAATATCAGTAACTACTATACTGATTCTAACAGAGGTTGGAATGGATTATTGTTCGGTCACAAGTTTGAAAATGAGTGTAAGAGCGCTAAACTTAGTAACCAGAAAAGAAAGCAGATTTTCCAAACTGTGTACTTACATCCTAAAAGCTTTTTCAGTATAGATGAAAACAATCACTTTGTTTTTTGAATGTTCGTATTTATTTTTCAGCGATCATGAATAATGTAGACTGAAGAGTATAAAATTAAATAAAGAAATGGAGCATCACATCTATTTTCTCGCAATATACTTGAACGATCTACTTTGGAAATGTTTGGCAATAATCATTGATGTAGAATGCAAAACTAAATAACAAATTTGTATCGTATTTTCTTCTTTTTGGTACTACCCAGTCATGAATGACAAAAATCTAGTTGTTCGATAAAAATAGTTCCAGCACGATGTAATTTAAAACTAACAACTTTCTAGGAAAGCATAAAAGAACGGTGGGCCTTTGGAGTCGCTATCGAATGATCTTATAATCGTCCAAGTTTGCCTAGTCGCAAATGAAACCTCATAAGCTAATAGTGATGACATTCCGGCAATCACGGTGGCGTTTTTAAGCAAATACATAAGTTATTCTTTGCATTTAGTGGTGTTACAACTTAACCGACGATGTCTCAAATTCCAAATATGTTAGAATAACAATAGTCGCCTTTACATCATTAGCGGAATACCTATAGAGAAAATGATGATGATGATTGTCAACGTACCTTAGCCGGGGAAGTCGACTAGCACATACCGAATGATCAAATGCGTGAGTACCCAGGAGTTGCGGTTACATGAACATTTTTAAGAAGGAAAACAAAATTAGAAAGGACCTCTAAGACACCGATTTGAAGACCAGCTTCAAATTAGTTGTAGCAGTGACTACCTTTGATCGGAATGTAATGTTATGTTGCCATTAACATCACAGATTATCCGTTATGTCGACGTCCTTTCGAAGTACTCGTATATGATGGTTAGTGGTGACAGTACTCAGCACTGGAGGTGATACGTTACAAATCATTCGACTAAAGTATGTAGCACAAAGACCAGTTGCCAGGAATGTTGTAACTCTATAATTATTCAAGAATGTAGCTACAAAAGATACCAACCCCATTGTAGCAAAAATAATATTTCATCAAGTTTTACATTTTTTGAATTTTTCATTACTATTTGCTTCCTTTTGGGTCAATAGTCCTGTAAATAGGCTTGATTGATATACAACCCCAATCCTGATTGTTTAACTTCTTTTGATATATTTTTCGATATGTCTCAATACATTGACGTCATTTATAAAACCATATCAAAAACACAACATGGTTTTGACCAAATCGTACAATACCAGTGTGCCTATAGGAAGGTATCAACCACTGGGTACTGTATACATAGTAGCAAATTGCGTAGACGATGATTTGAATCATACAATGACAAATATAGACATTTAAAGCCGAATATACCATAAAATTCGTAAGATACAGTGTGACCGGCGTCATGTACCATTGCTATTGCAGGCATGTTTCTACTTTGCAGCCACTAACACCAGCTTATGCCCTCAATGACAACGTTTCTGAACTGAGGATGTCGACTAGCACGTACCGAATGGTCCTCAGTGATAGTGACCAGGGGTTTGGGTTATTTGTATATTTTTAAGGAGGAAAACAAAATTAGTATAGACCCCAAGACCGCAATTTGGAGACAAGCTTCAACAGAGTTGTAGCAGCGTCTGCTAGATATCTAATGCTATGTTTCCAGTAAAATCACATGATGTCCTGTATATCAACGTCCTTTTAAAGTTTATGATGGTTACTGGCAACAGTAATCAACAATGGAGGTGATATGTTACAAATCATTCAAGTTGTAATACTATCATTGTTCAAAAATGTAATTTCAAAAATCCCAACCCCGTCGTAGAGCTTAACAAAAATTATATTCCATCAAGTTTTACATGTTTCCAAATGATGTTTCGTCACCGAGTACCTTCTTGGTAAACTACTTAGCAACAAGAAATAGTCAATCTCTCGTTATACCGACTTTACATCATTATACAAGAAAAGCTTTTCATACACTGAGACCAAAGATTACAACAATCTACTGTAATTGCGATACTCAACTAAGTATCACAATTACAGTCTAATGAATTACAAGAAAAAATTAAAAGCAATGCTTCTTCTATCCACCTACTCATGAGATCAGAAATTCAGCTAAAATAAGACTTTATGTTAAATGAAATTTAAACATGTTTACAAGTATAGTGTTTACTATTAGGTAATTGTCACAAACTCCATGTATTTATTATTGTACGAGTCTATACTTGTTCATGATTGTCAATTTAATTTTTTCTCTGTTGTAAAATATCTTACACTCGGCCATTTCGACTCTTTAATTTCAAATTTCAATACCTCACCTTACTCAAAATAAAAATTCTTTTGTAAAAAAATGTAATAGAGGCAGGTTATTATTAGTTTTCTGTTGGGTCAATAGTCTTGCAAATGGGTTTGATTTATATACAACCCCAACTGTTTGATATGTCTCAATACATTGATACAGCTATTAGTTATAAAACCATAACAGAAACATAACATGGTTTTGACCCAACCGTATTGTAGCAGCGCCTAAAAGAAGATTGAGTGTCAACCCCTGGGTGTAAGCTATGATGCTAAGAGCATATTTGAGGTTTAGGGGTCATAGTAGCAAACACCGTAGAAGATTTGATTCATAGAATTAAAAATGCAGACATTTAAAGCTAGGCATAACATAAAGTTGGTAAGATTCAGTGTGACCTACCTCATGTACGATTGCTCTCGCAGGCGGGTAGGGATGCTGGTGTTTGCCTAGTGGTACATGTCTCTACTTTGCAGCCACTAACACCACAGTATGTCCTTAATGCCGACGTCTTTAGGTCGAGGACGTCGACCAGCACGTGCCGGACGGTCATCAGTGGTAGTGAACCGTCGTGAAGGTGTGATGATGAGTATCGCGGTGACGGCGGCCATAGTGGCGTTGACGGTGCGTGCTCCAGTCGGCGGATGCCATAGGCGTGGACTGAACACCGGAGATGGTCCGGGAGCTGAGCGGAGCACGGTGCCGCTCCGGAGTCGACGCCGACGCGCATCCGCCGGAGAGGAGCGTGATTTCGACGCCGTCGGTGCACACCCCGACGCTCAGCGTCGCGTGCCGCCGCGCCGGCCAGGGACGGATGCAGGATGCTGGGTGGTGTTGTTGCTGCAGCTCGCTCAACAAGCTACGCTGTTGCATCTTTAGTGGAGCGCCACATAGGGGCCTAAAACCCGATAAAGCTAGCAAAAAACAACTCCTGTGGCATCCTCACGAAACTTGGTACAGAAGGGTTTTGGAGGTCACCAACTTCAATTCTGCTACCAAAAAAACAGAAATTCAATATGGCGTATCTAGCATCTAGTGATTGCCGAATAAGAAAGATACGTTAAAAAAATACAGAAATATTATATTTTTAACACACTGAGAGAAAGATCAATTAAACCAACTAAAGTTTTAATCGGGTCAATTAAACAATTTAGTTAACTATGTGACAGCTAACAAGTTTAATTAATTCAATTAAATTCCGATTTCTGAAACAGTTTACTTGAATCTATGAAACTAGTTTAATTAAACCAGAACGCATTCGTTTAATAGTATTTATCAAACCGTTTACTTAGATTTATTACACCAAGTTATTTAAAATTAATGAACTGTTAAAATGAGTTGACCTTCTGGAAGTAAAACAATTCAATTATATGAATATGTATATATATAATAATAATAATAATAATAATAATAATAATAAACGTCTTTATTTCCAAATGGACTGATTATATAAAAAAATAGCCAAATACGGGCGAAGTTCAGCTGTAGCTGCTCTTCCACTTAACCCGCTATAAAAAAAGTCCGTACAAAAGGTGAGTGAGACCTACTTATTCTACACATTACAAATATTAAATGTATATGCATTGCCTACATTAATACATCTACTAAAATTAATCATAAACTTGTATCAATATTTTCCTGAGACATGGTTACTACTGCTGGGATAAGAGATATTTTTTTAATTGAGTTTTGAAACTTGAGATGCTCAGAGTTTTATATTGTACCGGAAGGGTGTTATAAACGGAACAAATTTGGTAGCTGAACGATCGTTCAAATTGGGCTGTTCGGAATATCGGCGGTGTCAGCAACCCCCTGGATCTTATATTGATGTTATGCACATCTGTTCGAAATGTAACTTTTTCAAATAAGTAAGTGGGGCTCTTATACATAATTATTTTATGATATAATGTTGCGGCATGCAAAAATCTTCTTGTTTCCATGTTCAACCAATTCGCATCTTTCAACTTATGGGATATTCGGTCTCGTCTTCTGATGCCATATATTAATCTGAGGCAAGAATTCTGCGCAACCTGAATTTTTTGTTTGTAAGTGGCAGTTAAGCATGGGCCATACAACATATCAGAAAAATTGAAGTGCGAGAGCACCAACGACTCACATAGATTTATTTTGACTTTAACGGGAAGGTTACGTCTGTTGCCGTACAATATTTTTAAAGAGGAATATGCCTTACGAATGAGCGAATTTACATGTTTTTCAAATCTTAAATTTACATCCAATGTTACACCCAAGTTCTTTGCTTCACTGACAGTTTCAAGTTGTTGTGCATTGATGTTAAAGTTAATTGAGTTAGTAACAGCCTGACGCGCATGCTTTGGCCCAAATACAATTACTTTAGATTTGCTAGAGTTAAGATGCAAACAATGTTCTTCGGCATTCTTTGTCAATAATGATAAATCTCTGTTGATGGTTGCACTCACAGTGTCCACATCACTGGGTAGAAAAGTATGATACAGCTGAGTGTCATCAGCATAGCAGTGCATTTTGCAAGTATTTAAGCCTTTGCCCAGGTATGAAGTATAAATTGCAAAAAGGAGTGGACCCATAATAGAGCCTTGCGGCACGCCTGATTTTAAGGCTAATACATCAGAATAACTTCCCTCCAAGAAAACCTTTTGCTTTCTGCTCTTTAGATACTTACTGAAAAAGTTGACACTATCCGAATCGAGGCCTATAAAATGCAATATATTTAGGAGTAAATTAAAATTGATCGTATCGAAAGCTCGACTAAAATCCAACATTATCAAAACTGTACACCTTCCCTGATCAGTGGCTCTGATAATGTCATCTGTTACATGTAGAAGTGCAGTTGTACAGCTAAAATTCTTTCTAAAACCAGATTGAATTGGAGAAAGCAAAGAAAACTTTGATAGATGTTCCATCAATTGCAACTCAACCGCTTTTTCTAATAATTTTGACAATGCTGGTAAAATGCTTATTCCTCTGAGGTGATTAAAATCTGAAGGATTTAGCTTTTTGGGAATTACTTTTACAACTGCACTCCCCCATGCTTCTGGAAAAACAGTTTGAATCAAACAACAATTTATTATATGCCTGATATAAGGAATAACATGTGGACAGCAAAGTTTTATTAGAAAGATACTCAAGCCATCACAGCCTGCAGCATTTGTTTTAATACCAGAGATAGCTTGATATATGAATATTTCATCAATTTCTTCAAATTTGAATTTGGAGTTTGTCAGACAGTTATTTTTGTAAAAATTTATTAACGAATCTGGAGGTTCACTTGGGGAGATGGAATTTATAAAAAAATCATTCAGAAGGTTCACATCCATTAGGTTAGGGGGCAATGAGTTACTAAAGTTATTTTTTAGCATCTTGTTTTGTTTTAATACCTGGCCAACATCAATTATTCCTTTATCTAAAACAAGTTCCTCCCGTAATAAGATAAGATCCAAGAGCGTTGCTGAAACACCCGATATTCGCGTTGGTCCTTCAATAATTTGTGTTAGCTCGAATACCTCTAAAACAGAATAAAAGTTATTAACAGCACTATTCAAGTCCAACAAATTTATATTAAAATCTCCCGCTATTATAACATCATCCACAGTAGGATATATCAAACTCAAAGCTGTCTCAAATTCGTTCAAAAAGTTATTTATTTCGACATATGGAGGCTTATAAACAACGCCAATCGCAAAACGTTTATTATTCAATTTAACAGTAATCCACAATTGCTCACTAAACAACTTTTCTTCAATTTGCATCAATTCACTATTAATGGTATGCTTTACATATATGAGTAATCCACCACCCCTAGTATGTCGATCAATTCTGTATAAACTAAAATTATGAATGTGCACCGCATCATCTTCAATTCCAGCATGTAACCAAGTCTCACAAATTAAAAAAATATCAAAAGATCGTATATATATATATATATATATATATATATATATATATATATATACGATTCATAGTTATTGTCGATAATCACTAGCTAAGTGAAAGACTTGTATGTGGGGATATCGACAAATTATGCTAAGTATACCCTTGTGACTTACAAATATCGGTCCAGTGGCGGTGGAGCTAGAGACAAGAACACGAAAAAATAGCTTCGCTCACATTTCGATTTTTGACGTTTCAGAGGCTCGTAATCATTTTCAGTAACAAATTTGTAGGGGCTGAAAATCGTTGCTTAGGGATTGTAGGAGGTCGGGAAAGGTATATCTCATTTTGTTGGCGGCAGTATATTATATGCCTATAACACCAGTTATTTTATGCACCTGTCAGTACATATTTCACAAATCCAATATTTCTCCGTACATTTGCCTTTATAACTTAGATAAATATTTATAGATGAGACACGCGATCGGGGCAACACAAAATGTCAACCCTGAAAGTATCATCCATTTCATATCCAAAGAGTTAATCAGTTAAGACCCGAAGATTACCCAAAGCACGTTAGATTCTGCTAGAAAATGTTGCGGCGCTGAAAAGTAGATGAAAAAGCTTTTGATATAGCTTTCGTCCGTCCGAGCACAGACGGTCAACCATCGACAACTGTTTCATGCTTTTCAACAACGAACAAAAGCAGAGAAACTCCTATCTAAATAGACCTTGTATTCTAGATAGAGGATAATTGCACAGCTCACGTTCATTGGTCTACCTGAGATCAAGCCTAGACTATGCAAACAATCGTCCATAATTTTGTGCACCGACATCCCATTTTAAGCGTACGGGAATATTAAATATGCATAATTACTATAGGTCGTCCACTGAAAATCTGCATATGCTGTGATAATCCAATTTCTAAGAATAACTCAAAAATCAAAAAAACTCAAAAAAAGCAATTTGTCGCTTGAATGATGAAGCCTATCAAGATTTTTTTAACAGATAGCCCCGACGACCTGCCTGAAGACATCGATTTGGAGACAATGGGGAATATAACATTACAAAATGATGACATTAGTAGTCAGACATTATTCCAACCGCCAATTGGTTGGCGACGGACCGATTGCATGGCCCCGGCTTGACTTTTTTGTGTGAGGCTGCTACAAAGAGATGGTATACGATGAGGAAGCTAGGTATTTAGCAGAATTAAATGCAAAATTAATGAATTCTGAAGCAATGTGGAAAATAATCGGATGGCAATTAAAAGAAATTTTTTTCGCCGATGTCGGTTGTGTATTGAACATGGTGGGCGTCATTTTGGAAACTATCTGTAAGAGGATTAAAAATAAATGAATTTAAATACTATATTCTTGTTATCACTAGATACTTTGCTTTTTAACCTAGCATTAAACCGACATTAAGGTAGCGTAGTAACTCCGATGAATTTTTTATGATTAATAGCTGATAAAGAAAGGAAGTTTTCAAGATACCAATAAACATGTTATTTACATTTTTCAAAAAATAAATAACATAAAGTGATTCCAAGATGAAGAATTAATTACTTGATTGAATAGAGCTTATCTTACTTCAGCCTCAAGTTTTAAATAAATAATAACGAAGAAAGCAGAAAATTAGCTCAATTTTTTATGAAGGTATGATCAGATTATACTCGGAACTCGAAACATCATAAAAAAATCGTAGCTCCTAAACTAAAAAAAATGGATCATATGTACGAGGATGATTCGAACTCCCCTTAAGGTGCTTCACCTCTGGGCTTCGGATTATCACCAGTTTTTGGGACACCTTGTATATTGGATTTCAAATTTTATTCCTAATACGATATTTAGGTAATTACTTATGTTATTCATATCTTGATGATCAACAAGTGTGTGGGAGTGCCTTAGATGACTAGATATAAATTTCCGTATCAGCTAATGTTAATGATGCGATCATAATTAATGATTCTTTCATATCTGGGCATAGTCGTTAGTCTGTAAGTTATCGAATATTACTACAAAAATAAATAATAGGTATCCAGAACTTTTTCATTGAGCAAATGAAGTCGCTAAAACAAATCGCGTGTATGAATGGACTATTTTGTCCCCTGACAATTTTAAAAGTCGGAATTTACTGTGTAATATTTATAGATGAAACCCGTTAATTCATTAAAATACCTAACTTCATCATAAAATAATGCACTTTTTCAAATGTACCCGCAGGATAATTCCTAATTTCAGTATGATTGCTCGTAAGTTTTTGACAGAAACATGCGAAAATCAAAGGGCAAAATTGTTATCGATCGCGATTGATGGTTATCGGTTTCAACTTGTTTACATATGGTATGTGTTTTGTTTATTTTGAAGGAAATTGCAGGTCATGAACAGAGTCGTGAGACCCTTTCGGGGCGTCGACGAGGCGAGGACACTTGACAGGGACTCGGTGGTGACCGCAGAGGTGACCTGTCGTAGCTTGATAATTAATAAAATCCCTGATAATAATACTAATTCACGCATTTTAACGGCTTATAACATCAGAAAATGGAATCGAACTCACTCGTCCTGCCAGCCTGCGTGAGTTTTGATTTAGTGCGATTCCGAAATCATGTTTGTTGCATAGAAAAGTACCCCAAAGTAAATAAATGGACATTTTCCGAGTGCGCCAGTGGTCCCAGTCCGACTAGACGTTAAAAACGTGTAATCAAACGTTTGGTCGAAACGAAATGTCCAATGGAGCAACGGACATTAAGCGTGTCCCAAAAAAAAATTTTTTTCAAACGCATACCCTCTAAATTTGCTCGAACAAAATAAAAATTCATGTACCTAGAACCAGGGCAACCCGTACCGAGTTGCATTGGAACATGTCAAAACTTGCATATTAGTCGCGCGCTAGCTAACGTATTGCAGTGCTCGTTTATTCTATTAGTAAACGCACTATTTTCATGCAGTCAACATGTCGAAGGAATCACGCAGTTCTAACATGGGAATATTTTTAATAGGGTACCTAAAGCACCAAATTACCGGTTCAGAACACTTCCCCCTAATGGGCAAGTATTAGCAATTTTGTTCTATAATATCCAGGAAGTGAAATTAAGTGTCAATGAAAGCGCCAACCTTACTATTCGTGAGTGCATTATTTAGTGAAAAAAGGCACGCTTGCCGACTAAATATCTACAAAACTAGTTACCTTATACCAAGTCTGGAGATATTTGCAAGAAAATGTAACCAAGGTACAAGAAGTATTTGAACAACTTCGACCTGAGTTTGTTAGGAACTTGGACAATCTGTTTGATATTGTGCATGCGGATGCCCTTCCTTAGCTCGTTCGACATCATCTTACGAACCAGGCTTACAAAAGAATTGACAAAACCATTTTGAAAGCAGCTTTAAAAAAGTTCTGTCAACATTTGACAGATGAGGTCTCTGTGTTATGTCTATCTGACGACGTCGTAGATGAGGAAACTAAAGTTAAATTGCTGCTTATTAGCCAAAAAAAGTCCATCAGCTCACGTAAACCCTATATATCATCGAAAGAAGAACTTTCTGGCCCACTTTGTGGTGCATCTGACGAATAAAATTTCCTTTGTCGTCTTTTACTGCTGCGATATCATATTCTAACTGTTAAAGTAAGCTAGCATAAACTGCGATTCTAGCAATAGATACTTATACTGTCTTGTTTCGATAAATCTCATACCTCAAATAGAGGTTAGTTACTATGCTTTCGTTGACCTGAGACTTGGCTTGGGCCTAGACCAGGGTTCCCAACCTTTTTTTTGTTGAGGCTCCCCGGACTATAAATTTTCATGCCCTCCTTTACTTTTTCAATAAATACAAAAAAGCGCACATTATATAGGTACAAAGACTTTTATTTGAATTCTAATAAAGGAACTTTAAAAGTTTAAGTAAACTAATAAATGTGTTTTATTTAAAAACTTTAATAAAATTAGAGTAGGTACCAATGAGACACTTGAGATTGCATGTTCTGTACCAGTTGGTTGATTCTAGGTTCTGTTTTTGCCAGAGCTATCATCAGGTCGCTATCGACATCAAGAAGATTCCGCTGTTTAGTTTTAATTAAAACTAGAGCAGAAAAGCCTGTCTCACATAAGTAGGTTGAAGGAAAAGGAACTAGTATTCGTAAAGCAAGAGAGGCAAGTGTCGAATTAACAGGCAATCTTTTGATCCAAAATTTCTCTGTTAAAAGAAGTCATCTTTCATGGACCAATCAGCCTTCATTTCTAGAAATTCTTGCTGAACTTCTTCTGGTAATTGTGACTTCCAGCGCTTGGACATGAGTTTTTATGTCAGCTTTTAAATTTGCGTCCAGTATGTTATTTTCAATTGCTTCGAACAGCCGAGAAAAAGATATAACATTTTCAGAAGACACTTTTTAATTCCAAAGTTGAAGCTTTTATATGAACCCCTGAATATAATCATAATTGCTTATTATAGTGTTGTTTCTGCCCTGAAGTTTCAAGATTAGCTCATTCAAGGAGTCAAATATGTCAGATAAATAAGCCAACCTGCATTGAAATGTGTCACCTTTGAACATTTTCAAGAAATCGTGTTTTTCTTTGAATTCAAGAAAAAGAATAACCTCTTCTTTCACTTCATAAAGGCGAGCCAACTTGTTACCTTTGGAAAGCCAGCGTACTTCTGTATGGAACAGAAGAACTCTGTAATCAGAATCGAGATCCTCGCAAAGTAAAGTAAATAACCGACTGTTTAAAGCGCTGATCTTGATGTAGTTTACAATCCTTATAGCCGAGTCCAAACTCTGGCGTAATTTCTGTGGCAATGTTTTGGCAGCCAAAGCTTGCAGATGAATAACACAATGTGTACTAACCATTGCGGAATTTTTTTCCTTGAGCTTTTTAGCTAAGCCCGATCGTACACCTATCATTGCAGGCGCGCCATCTGTGCAAAGTCCAAAGAGTTTCTTCCAATCCAAATAATTTTTTTCAACAAAATTTGATATTGAATTAAATGTATCTTCAGATGTAGTACCTGCTGTCAAAGATTGGGAGTACAAAATCTCTTCTTGAATGATATCTCCTCCGATGTAACGAACATAAACTATAAACTGTGCACAATTAACGATGTCGGTTGATTCATCGCAACTAATGGCAAAAAATGGCGATAATTTTACTTTGTTAATTATTTGTGACTTTATGTCTGCTGCAATGTCATCGATTCTACGCTTGACTGTGTTATTTTTTGTTCTGCATCTTCTCCTAAAATTATCTACGTGGCTTTTAGAACACATGGTTTTGTTAATTCTTCACCGATAGTATGTGGTTTCTTTTGTTTTGCTATCATAAAAGCTATTTCAAATGAAGCTTTGAGATGCTGCGATACACCTGTGTGATAACTTCCCAATTTATCCAGTCATCCAGTCTCACCTGCTTGAGTGATTCTGCATTTGAATAAAAAAGCTCTTTCGTCTTCAAATTCAGAGTAGGATGTTGTTGCTTTAAATGCCTTTCAAAGCGATTGTGCCTCATGCTATCATTACTTAAAACTTTCATAGGTGTATATATCACACACTAAGGCAGTTGTAACTCGTCTTTTTCTATGAAGGTAAACCCAAACTTAACGTAATCTTCGGAAAACTTTGTTTTTTTCGCTGCCATTTTGCACCTATAACAATTAAACAAATAAGTAAATAAGCAAAATACCTACATGTGATTACAAATTATATGCCCATTATTTCATCTTAATATCGTAATGTATTCAACAGTATATTGGCCACCGGCAGAGTGACGTAATAGTAATTTTAAATACATTTGGAATCAATATTAGGTACTTAAAGTTTGTCGTTTCAAAATTATTCCGCCACGTTGGTTTGATTGTGATGTGGTAAAAAAGTCCCAATGGTCGATCTATGAGCGCGTCTCCACTCAATCATCAATTTAGTAAATTAAATAAAAATGGTAACTGAAGTTTGTAAATACACACTTACCTTTTAACAGTGAGACACAATAATTTGACACACTCAAACAGATTTCTCAACAAAACATGCACATCGAAACGTCAAATTTTTCGCAAGTTTGTGGGAATGAATGTCACAGATGCTCATCCGCGTCTAGGTCTGGTAGGTACACAATTGTTTTCTAAGTGATGAAGGAGAGCGCAGCGGGGGTGCGCACGGATTTCAAGTTGTGACTTGTCGAAACTTATATAAACTGCGATTGACGACGCCGAGTTTTGAAACAGCGGTTGACAGAATAAGTGAATATGATATTTAATTCTAATTTTGTGCGTGTAAATTAAACATTACATTGTAATGTTATTTGTTCATGTTGTTTGTTTATTTTTTTTGTTTTTTATTTCTAAAATGCAAACGCTTTCCGCCCCCTTGACATCTCTCTATGCCCCCTTGGAAGGCGCGCCCCCCTGGTTGGGAACTCCTGTCCTAGACGATGCTGATGAGTTTCCAAAAAGCATAAAACACATGTTCATGGTTCACTGTATGTAGTCGGACTGACAAAACCAGTATGTTTATTAATTTCTTTTTCATTACAGAAAAAAATATCGAGGAGTTTGATTCAATTAAAAGCAAGTCCTTGCTCAATCGACTCAAAATTGATGACAGTTTTCTCGACGAGTGTCCAACTTCGTGGCCAGATAATGATTCTTTCCAACATGCTAAGAATAAAAGGGCAAGCACTGAGAGCAGTTAAGGATACGGCAAAAAAAGAGTAGTCGAGTTAACGCAAGACGTCCATGGCTTAATCACTGCTGTTAAGGAACAAAAACAATTTTTATTACGTTGCGTACAACAACACAGACAGGTATATCCTGACTGTAAAAAGAAAACTTTAGAAACAAAATTTAGTAAATAATGTTCATTTAATGATAAATATATCTAAGAAATATAAGATACAAATAAGGCAGTGTTCTATTTGTCGAATTAGAATTAGGTTTTGAAATCCACACATGGTTTTCCTATTAACTTTCAAATTCAAAGTTTGACCGAAAGACGGAAAAAAATTATAGGATATGCGTATCTCAATTCAAACAAACATTTGTTTGCCCTCATAGGCTGCGACACCCTAACGGCCATACGTAGAAATGTAGACGTGCGGTTAGCCATCTCCGGATAGATGCCTTGCAAATCATGTGTTTGGCATAAAAGCAAAGTAGATTGTGACATGTCTTTGGGGTAGAAACAAAATGAACTGCGATCTATCCAGCTTGATTTTTGACATGAGTACTGAACGGGTCTACTAGCATGCGTCGATGCGATGAGATGTATTGGGAGATGCATGGGTGAAAGTTTTGATAGTTGAGAGTGCTAGTTGTAGTTTGATGAGTAGACGTTACTCGAGTTTGCGATTGGATGTTGTATAAGTGAGTTCCTAAAATGATAAGTGTAGCTGGATGAAGATAAATAGGAGGGTTAAGGACACTGATAAGGTTGATCTATGGAGATGCGGCAAACAACTATATGATCACAAAGTGAAGCTTATAATGAAGGGCACTGATGAAACTGATGTGCAGTCAGGCATTACTGAACAATGAGGTTCTGCTAAAAAGTTGTTAAAGCGGACCGGGTGGAATTCTCTACATAATCGGATAGCCTAGTATTATCGACCCCTTCGAAGAGTGACAATGTATTGATGGTTATTGTTTTCAAGTTGTTTACATCCGGTATGTTATTCTTATTTTCAAGGAAAAGGCAGGACATAGAGAGGGTCGTGGGACCCTTTCGGGCCATCGACAGGGCAAGCACACTTGGCAGGCACTCGGAGTCGAGCGAATAGGCGAGTACGCATGATTTGACCTAACCGCCAATTTGATTAATTCACGCATTTTAACAGTTTATAACAAAATAGACTTACACTCTAAATAACCACTCACAGAATGTTAACCGCAAGTTTTTGAATAACACACGAAGTATTGTCTATCAAAAATTTTCATTGGAATTTCGAGCAAGCAGTCAGTCACTGCTTTCACACTTTATGCTTGGCTACAAACACTGCGTATCCAAACAAACGTAATTCGTTATAAAGCTGAAAGCTATGGAACGTGAGTCTTCTGATAGAAAATATTCCGCATGGGATGGTGCATTTACACTACTCGTACACTTTTTCCATTAGATTGCTGTAGAGTGGCAGCGTGTGAAGCGCGAGACAAACCGATATCATTCCACAAGCCAGTCGCACAGCACGGCAGAACTAAAGAACAAATACAGGGTAATGGCGTCAAGTCGATTAACTCTAGACTTCCTGCTCCTTAGTTGGAGAATTCAAAGAAGAGAGATTAGTCACGTCGTTTCAAAAGGCGGAAAACATGTGTGACTCATTATGTCTAACAGGTGCACAATATTACCAAGGTCAGCAGCGTCTTCATAATAGAAGGTCTTGCACTGACACCAAACATGAAACAGTTCACAACAATTTACTGCCTACAACTTGCAACCTATAATATTCAAACCCTCCAAACAATGTCTGAAAATGGACAGGAAAGTCTGAAACGTTGTAAGACTATATTCCAACGATTTCTATTTTTTGTCCGTAGTTCCGCCGCCACTGAATCAATTTTCCAAGTCTACAACTACCTAAACCTAATCGATAGAAGTATCGAACTCACGATAATATTTCAACTTCAGTTCACAAGTCTTCTGTTTCTTAAAGTTATCTGCATCACACAAGTTCACGTTTTTCATTTATGTCAGTTTGTCATTCCGTGTCTCCTGTATATCAGTGAGTAATAAGTACTGAATCAATCTACCTGACAAAATATTCAAAGAACCATCATAAACTGAGTAACACAAATTAAAGGGTAGGCGAAATGGGTGGGTGAATTTAAGGATCATAAAATTCAGAAAAATATATGTAGACATAAAAACAATTAAATATACCCAAATAATCCTAAAATGTATAAATATTCCCCTGTAGTGGTGTAGCGGTGTGACCGTCCGACATCGAGTTCGAGTTGATTACCTATTGGACTTGCCACAGTCGACAGTGGCATCCATGACGATGCAGTTTGGGCGATTTTTTACTTACTTACTTCGCCGCCACTAGGCCGATTTTCGAAAACTACAAAGCCTTTTCGTCCTTAGCATAATAGTAGCCCTCTGTGAAAAGTTCATCAAAATCCAACCGGCACTTCCCAAGTTATAGAAGGGTTAAGGACTAGGGGACAGCCAGACAGATCGACGGAAATGAGTGACATGGTTTTTCGTGATGTACACAATAAATGTTCGTTTCCAGTAAAGTAGCTTTTTTATTATTATAAGACTTCGGTCGACACAGTACAATTCGTTGTAGTACAAAATGATAACTTAGAACGGTCAGAGAATGAATGAATCCTGAATGCTGGAACAGCGATGTTTTGTACTAAATCTCAAACAAAGAAATATTCCAGAAAGCTCTAAAAGTAACACCTGTAAATCTTAGAAATTGATAAGAGTTGGAGAGCTGTGCAAACAGTCGTTATTCGAAGAAATGATCGATAAAAAACGGTCATCTTAAGGGGATGGCCATTCTAGCGTACTGCTGAATTAAGGAGATGGTCTCTTAAGGAAACTAGTTATGAGGATACCATAATTTACATGTCATATAACGCCCAAGAAACATATCTCATTATCGAAATATTTCAAGGATAGACAGTAGAAAGATGTGAGGTTTTTTGCGATTGTGCCTGACAATTCAGGATATTTGAATTTTGTTCTCATTTGTACCGGTTGAAGAACTCATTACACAAGATGATTTAAAAAACAGTGATTATATTTTCAGAACAGGAAGTATCTGCGAAAATGATATGAAGATTTTTTATAAACTAAAAGTACATTTCACATATAGGAAGAGTTGTATGAGCAATACACACAAAAATCTTCCTGGGAAACACCATCATGGACGGATAAACTGTGATATTTTAATCTCTAGAAGAATCAGACGTATTTCTTACTCAAATGACTCCTTTGAAACATCAATCACATTTGCCTTCCCACGCAACTGGATGGCGAGGAAGTATTATATTCGCGAAAAATTTCGAAAGTGATATATATAGACGACAATGACCACGTCTCAAGTTATATATATATAACCATGTCAGTGATTTCCATCTGTCGGTCTGTCTGTCGGATTGTATATCGGTCTGTCTGTCGGTCTGTTCGTTAATCTTTCTATAACTTGAAAAGTTTCGCCCGGAATTTGATAAAATGTTCATACAAGAGAGCGTTGTGCTTTAAGAAAATAGATCCAGTGGCTCCAGACAAAAAAAATTGCTCAAGTTTCATTTCAGGTTTTTGATTATTTTTAGTTATCAGCTAGCGACGTTCTATCGTTACAAAGCGTATGATCCCGGTAATAATGGGAAAATAAATTGTTAAAGTCCGAAATAGCTTGCAATCTGTGCGTACACGATGAGGTGTTAGCGTAGTACAGATTGTGGAAACCGAAACTCGTGGAGTCAGGGCGATGGTACGCACGATATAAAACTATTTTCAAATTTCTTTAACCTAAGTATATATTCTGAATATCTCGAAGTGAACCATAATATAATAATGATTTTATGATAATTCTTGATACGTACATATTCGTGATTCGAATAAGTAATCGGTCATAATCGTGCGAAGCAGTGAAAAACAAAAGATTTTCAAACCTTCAACAAAAAAATGTCATTTTCCCAAAAGTGTCAGAAACTTGGTAAACGTGAAAAAACTAAGTTTATAATCGATTTGATGCCGCTGTATATTGTGCTAATTACTCTTCTGCCAATAAAGTAGCGCTGGTTCTGTAGCACGAAGGCTTGCCAGATGGTCGGGAAATGCGAGAATGTCCGAGAATTTTCTACAGGTGATGCACGGCTGCCAAGTACATTATTAGTTAGCCATAAGGGATACACATTTTTCGTTTTTAGTCTGGAAAGAGTATTATTTCTATAAAACAAAGAATTGTTCTGTATCTTTGTTTTAAGAGAGCTCATTTTGTTCTTGTTCCAAAGCTTACCTTAATAATCAGCCATAAAAAGATGCTCATTTTTTGTTTTTAACCTGGACAGGGTATTTATAAGAAGATGAAATATCCTTTATTTTTGTTTTAAGGTAACTCGTGTTGCTTTTGTACAAAAGTTTACCTTATTAATCAGCCATAAATAGATGCCCAGTTTTTGTTTTTAGTCTGGAAAGATTAATATTTCTATAATAGTTCATCATTTTTGTATTAGGATAACTCGTGTTGTACTTGTACTTGTACCAGAGTTTCCCTTATTAATTGGCCACAAGGTAATGTTTAATTTTTGTTTTTAGTTTATTCATGTTTGACATTAACTGGCGTCAGTTTTTCACTAAATTTTAATTTAATTAGTAAGATTGAGTGTTGAGGTGTTTTTTATTTGTTACAAACTATATTGATTTTATATCAAAGTATATACAGGGTGTTTTCAAACTTGAATCATTTATTTTAACAGCTTGTAGAAGTCAACCTCAAAAGAAGTTGTTATACCAAAAATCACCCATATAAAAGTTGCATAATAAGAGACTTTATTCATCAATAAGTTAAAGCGAAGTGCTCAATTCTGGTTGGGTTATTATATACAGAATCTATTGGGACAGACAACTTTAAATAATAAGAGTGTAGTATTTGTTCAAATATTGTCGAAGGCTAATTGTTTGATTTCATTTACATTTATGACTCTACCGCCCGACGTTAGCCTTGAATTTTCCCGGAAATGATAATCCTGTATCTGAAAACCATAGTGGCACCACAGTATACTTCTCTCCAAATTTCACTAAGATCGGTGCAGGTGTTCCTGAAATTAGCATAATCCTGTTTGAAATAAAAAGCAGTACTATTTTGAAAAAGTTCAACGTTTCGCTTTGGAGTTAACGGATTCGTAACCCCCGTTTCTTGCGCGGTGTGTATGTAGTAGCGAGATGCAACTGCAGGTGCCAGCATCCCTTCAGGGTCGCTCCCCGTGTGGGAATGGGAGACAGGAGACGGGAAGCGACCCAGCAGCATCTCGATCGGCCGCCAGCTCGACGTGAAATCAATGAGGACCATGCGCAGCTTTACAGCCACAGGGGTGGACTTGCCACAGGTGCTGAACTGATTTTTAAACACTTTCATTTAACTTGTCTTACTTGTATGTATTATAGATATCGATTGCAGATAAGGTAACTGAAACTTCAGCCCCTTCCTGTTGACCGACTGATATGAAATATGGCAGACTTTTAAACTTCTAATGACAATACAATTATTGATATATGAGGTATTATAAATGAATGGAATTATTATTTTTCACTATTCATAAAGTGCATAAAAAATGCTACAAGCTGTTGAAAACCGTAGCCCGTTATCTTTATTAGTTATAAAGTTGTGGGTGAAAATTTAACTTTTTAAAACCTTCATGTTTATCTGGATTAGGCAAAGCGTTGAATCCATAGTAGTTGTGTCAAATGAATTATTCAAATATCTTTTCAATATGTTGTGCGCTAAAAGTCATTTTAACGCTAGAGGGTCTGATTTGAATCCAAAAAATAGCGACTTTGTACTTCACACGCGTGAATGACGATATTGGCATCCACCATGCACAGTGCACGTAGTACACTGCAGTGCGGAAGCGATTGCCGACTGTGATGTGCGACCACCGACGCCGACGCTTGTCCATTGGGGAACCACATCGCACGTAACGACACCCGGCTGTAGGGGACACTTTTAAGTTTTAAGGGTAAATGCACAGGGAGATTTATCTATGAAAAAATCGAGATATACATACTCCCACCCCTAATTATTAGCCCGTACAAAAATGATTCAGAATCGTCTGAAACGTCATAAAACAAAGTTTAAGCTATGCATTTTTTTTGTTTTATGGTCTTTTTAACGCCTCCACTGGACCGGTTCTCAAAAACTACAAAGCTTTTGCGTTCTTGGCAAAGTAATAACATTTTGTGAACATTTCATCGAAATCCGAGCGATACCTCTCAAGTTATAGGCGGTTATAAGATTCGCGCACAGACCGACAGACAGACAGACTGACGGAAATAAGTGACATGTTTTTCCGTATAACATCGAAAAAACATATCTCATTTTTGAAAATTTTCGCGATTAGAATACGTAAGTAAAATGTAAAACAGATATTTTTTGGGAAAAACTTGATAATTGGTGTAATAGGTTGGTTTTAATAAGTAAAAAGAAATTAAATCGCTTTGTTTGGAATTTGTGTTAGAGTTTGATAGGAGTACAATTTAAATTTTGGAATGCCGTCAGATTTCCATTGCATTATATTCGTAATTTGCCTTTGATTTGAGAAGTCACAAAAGAATATATCTGGTGGGCTATGCCAGGGTACTCAGAAACGGAACAGAATAGTCAAAATACTATAACTATAGCTTTCGTTCGTCGTCGCTATTTGGCAACTCCTCAGCATAGGCTTGGTCTCGGTAGACAACGGACGAAAGGTGAACAACTCTACTCTGATACCAGAACCGGCCAAGCCTACACCATGCTGAGAAGTTGCCAAATAGCACTAAACAGAGGCGGCACCTATCGGTCACAGTGGTGACCCGGCTGACAATGCAAACTGAGATACAGTTCCAAAGCTTGATGCTTTTACGAATTTCAGTGGACAAACAAATATCCTAAGCAAATTATTTTGGATTTTTCACGTGTTGAAGCAAGGTTATCCTAGGCATATGCGACTTATTAAAATTGTCTCACAAAATCCTTTATTCATCTTTGGATTAAAATAACTTTCTCTAGCGGCCTTGATATATACGAGAAAATGACTTTCAGGGCATTCTATATTGGAACGGTACTTAAATATTCCTTTTGATACGTATAACTACAACATAATAAGTTCTGCTTTTAGTCATAACTTTATAGCTAATAGATAACATATATTGGCCTACGGTTTTCATTCTGTGTAACGGAAAACAATAATACTTATGCATTGAAGTTTTGGAAAATTCAGAAATGCGACGATTTTGTCGTTGACCGCTGCATACCGAAATGAAAAAACTTAGCCTCCATTAGAAGGCCTCATTGAATCCCTTTTTAAATTAAATCAAGGTCATAAAAGTTTACACTAATTTTTCGAAATGATCTTCCAGAAACCATACAATTTACAAAATAATGTTATAACAAACAAGATCATAGATTACGTAAACTATCCAAAAAAACTTGGCCAAGACGTTAACTACGAATGTGGAAAGGCTGCGTTTCTATTCATGTGATTAGAACTACGCGCCCTAGCGGCAATTTTAGAAATGTGAACATAATTTCCAGTTATTTCTCGCTGTCACTTTTTCATATTTTTTTAATCCGATAATTCTAGGTTGACTGCTTGCCGAATTACATACATGCGCTTTATCGATGATCCACCCGGTAGATGGGTATTTCACCTTTGTGTATCCTAATTTAAATGATCACAATCTGCCCCCAAGGACATATAAACACAGCTTTCAACATAGCTGTTAAGGTACTTGAATGTACAAACATGGGCGCCAGCAAGGTTTTTTTCAGAGGGGGGATGATCAACAAGGGATAACTTTTGAGACAATGAACCTGCCCTCAAATCCTCTTGAACAGGGGAGTTAGCAAATTTTCCCAGGAGGGTAATCCATAGATCCTCAACAATGTACACAAAGCCATGCTCAATGAGCAAATTTTAACGTTCACGCGGATTCCCAGTCAATTGAATTTTACTTAGAATAGAGTGTTCTCTATCTAATCAATATTATGGTGCAGTTAGTTTATCCTTCTTTTCATATGTGCTCAAAAAATCATAATTGAAATACATACTTTGTAAGAGAGCGCATTTAAATCCTTTGTATTTCCCGCTGAATGAATGAGCCAATATGATTCGATTTTTACTCAAAAGACAGCCTTAGATCATGACAATACATTCCATGTCAAATAACCATTGACAATGAATAAAGTATGGAAAAATGTATATGTATGTCAAGCTAGAACTCATTACGACACATTTTTAGTGCGAAATTTCACGGTTGGTCTTGATGAAGTTTTGCTGCTTCTAGTTCATAGGAAAAAGCTAAAATATCTTGGATATACTTTTGGGAATAAAAATAGTTATGGTGTCGAAATGAAAGATTTGCAAAACATACCATTTTGATAAAATATATGCATTCATGCACATTTCCCCCCAAATACGATACGGGCTCATTGTATTTCCAATATCTATCTATGGTTACTGCCAATACCAGGGCTACATTCTCAGTACAAAGCGAGGAGAAACTCATTACGTCACAGGCCACACTGAGGAAAGTTATTTATTTCTTTTTGGAAAAATTTTGTTATCAGTAATAAATGTTTTAATTATTCGAAGTAATTAAATTATTCGGTTTAATTAAACTAAATTTAAGTTTCTGTAACCAGATTAATTGAAACTAATACACTATTAAACTAATTTGCTTGAAAACAGTAAACCATGTACCTGTTTTATTAAACTGCTTAATTAGTTTAGGAAATTTAGCTTATACAGAAAAAGTAAATTCAAAACTTCAAATAAATACTTTATAATGTAAAACAGTTACGCTGTTGTATATCACGGACTCCGTCCATTCGTGAATGATCTGGATCTGAAGCCTTCTTTAGTTTCAGAAAAATTAAAAGAGTTTAGCTTGTTAGCTGTCACGTAGTAAATTAATTTCTTTAACTGGTTTTCGTGGATAATTTTTGTAGGCAAAATATTTATGGTCTATCGAAATAAAAATTTTATAGAATATCCCATTCTCATAAAATAGTAGGAAAAACATAGACAGGCCCATGAGTAGCACAGCTACAAACACTATTTTTGCTCCAAATACAATACCAGCTTATTGTATTTCCTATGTCTATATATTTTAAAACAATATAATTCCTTGGTTGTTGTCAATACTAGCTACACGCTGTGAAGCCCGAAGCGGACATTATGTTCGGCTCGTTTTGTTTGTCCTGTGAAAGCGACCAAGACTTGAATGTTATCGCCCTGCTTTGTCCTCTTACATTCGCAGACTCACATGCATACAGACGTACACAAAACGGCTGGACTTATACAGAAAGTCAATCATTTGCCTGTAGTGCGCGTTAGTTCGTTGTAGATATAGCTGCTATTTCTGTAGAAATCATTGTCCCACGCTTAGAGCGGTGTGCTTGTGTTACGGTGGCTTATTTAGCTCGCTATTACGTTTGTTCTCATCGGTTTTGTATCGGAAGAGATAAACAAGAACGGCTATTTTAAAGGCAGGTTTGGAAGGGCTTTAGAACTCCCATGAACACTGGCGTAACTACGAGTTTCGAAATAACCGTCGAGTGACATTCTTAGGAGAAGAAATGGTGTCAAGTACACTGAGAAAACGTGGTCAATTAAACACTTTTTCTGAAAAATTTTCAATACCCATAATGAATTTTGTAATTATTCTATGTTAAGTAACTAAATTATTCGGCTTAACTAAACTGAATTTTCTGAAACCAATGAAATTGAAAGTTATAAACTATTGAACAAATTTGCTTGAAAATAGCAAACCATGTACCTCTTCTATTAAACTGGTTAGTTAGTTTAGGTAATTAAGTTTATGTAGAAAATGTCACAATTAATCATTTTTTGGAATAGTTTAACTGTTTATTAGAATCGGGTAGTCGGCAGAATTCGGCTCATCATCCGCGAATGATCGGGAGTATACCATAGGCGCAATGCCGATTGCGCACTTCCTCAGTTTCATTTGTGATTTTCGTGACGAGCCTAAATATTCGATTGTCGCCGTTGTTGGTGTAGTTGTTGTGAAGTGGATCAACCAGCCAACCAACGCTGCTAACCTGAGTACTATTTCAAAAAGATATGAGCTTTCGTGTTTGGTAATAACATTATTATGGAATCGGACGTTTAAGAAATTTTGGACAGATGAATCAAATACAAAAGGATATTTTCTTGCAAATGATGTTGATCAGTCAATAATAATTCCCTACATTGAAGAAATTCGTCAAGCTGTGATATGTTAAAATCGCATATCTGGTATTGAAAATGAACAATTGAATGCAAATGGATGTGTATTTATGTATAAAAGCCTAATAGTAGTAATAGATGTTCGTAGGTAAGTCACAAAATTAATCATTGCATATTCATATTTATATACTTATCGCATTTTTTTCAGATGTGATTCATTCTCACATACCCTATGAATTGCTGGATAAGAAACATTGTAGTGCAACTACATTGTTGGTGTCGGAGATGCCTGTAATCATTGTTGGACTTTGGATTATGTAGGGTGTCAGGCTACAAGTAAATGTGCAAATACTCTGAAATTGAGCTTAAACGTGATCTTCTGCTATATCTGATACTTTTTTATATTAGTGGGAAGCTTAGCCTATAGTCTCAAATGAGACTACAACTCTAAAAATTATTATTATAAGGTTGCACCGCACATCCAGGTGTAAAATTTTTAATTTTTTGTGAATTGGTGCATCTGTTTTGCAGATATAAACCATCCTGATGTTGCATAGTTGCAAACAAATTTTAGTAAAATTACTAATCTTCCTAGGAAGCGATTTATGCATCCAGGCACTTGAAAGCATATTTGACGAGCCGATCTTAGAGAAACAAAGCGTGAATTTGCTTTTTGTGGCTGATATATGTTACACTGCAATTTATAAATTCGTTAAAGTGCCTTCTTGAATATTGTAATTGACATTTGACAAAATCTCATGCCATGGGTTTGAGATTGAATACTTCATATAAGTGACAGCACAGTGGCAAATGATAACAATCACAAAGATAAAATTCCGGTGATGTAGCAAAAAGGCTATATGAAATGCATATTTTAACAGTTACGGTTATATCAGTTATATAGTTACCTTTACTTGTATTTTTTCAGATCTACTTGCATACAGCTCAAGGTACAAGATACTGTTCCAAGTCAGAATAATTCCAGTGTAAGCAAAGTCATTAGAGGAAAAAGAAGAGTCAGTGTATTTAAATTGGATGTTTCAAAAAGTTTGGTACCTACAGTTAATTTACATCAACTTTTAAAAAGTGGTCTAATGTACCCCGAAACTAGAAAGTTGTAATTAATTAGATATCCTTTTAGCCCTGTTTACAGAGCTTGTACTTTTGAAAATAGCTTACAATCTATTTAACATTTTGCTAGAGAAAAAATAGTTTTAAGAGAAAAGAAGGATTACAAATTGATAATCTATATTTCTAGATGTTTTGAAAGAACATTTTGTATTTCTTTGATTGTACAATGGAGAATAAAAAATATTTTTTTCCCAAAGTATTATTTTATTTCTGTACATATTCTTCAACTACTTACCAACTGAAAAATATAATACATGGAATTGCTAACGAATTCATGGACAGTATGTCAAAACGCATAAGTATCAGTAATCAAATTAAGTCTTTATATCTAAAAGGTACAACTAATAACAGAAAATATGAAAAATATATTGCCAAAAAAAACATATCCAAAATGAAAAACTAGAACAGTGTATTTCAATAATCTTTAATAGTTTTAGATCTACTTACATAAACTATATAGGGTGTTTTCCAACTGATTGTCAATGTTTAGGGGGAGACTTTTGGTTCCATTTTAAGAGGAAAACTTCATATAATCGAAGGTCCTAAGCCTTTTGAGAAAGATGGTGGTAAACTTTTCAAAAATCAATAATTTTTTGTTGATCCCTTTAAATACTTTATTAAAATTAGGCATATATGTACTATCAAGAAGTATTTTTAATGTACGAATTTTCTTTTAATTTCCACCAACGTAGTTCGTACCGATTTGACTTGCCTATTTTGGCAGTCCATGATAGTACTCAACTGATTTTTCTTAAAATAAAAACTACTCTTGAAATATTCTGTCCTTTCTAAGCAAATTTGATTGCTTAATCTTTTTCACTCTGATGCACGGTATTAAAAAATAAAATAACGATTCTTTGTGTGATCCTAGCATCGTTAGTATGGCAATGCGACAGACTAAACAAAAACCAAGAATTCAATTTTTTATGCCCGACCCACGATTTCCACCCAAAAAAAAAACAGTTTTTTTGAACGTGCATCAGGTTGAAAAAAAATCGAGTCATTCTTACTTAGAAGTAATTGAAAATTTGAATAAGAGAGAAATCACCGGCATACAATCACTGTCTATCAAAATAGGCAGTTGAAATTAAAACAAATGCCTCCTGACACGGGTACATGTATGAAAGATATCATTATGTGGTATTACAGATATTCATAATTAACGATTTTTTTTTACCGCCCGGTCTCGAAAGTTAAAACATTTAGGACATACGATCATAGCTTTCGTCTTGAAATGGACCCAAAACTACCCTCTTATATACAGACATTCAATTAGAAAACCCACTATATTGCAGCTACTAATACTACAAGTGGTAAATGCGATCTTTTGAGCCAAAAATTTCATATTTTCTTTAGTATCATAATCAGCAAACTCTGCTTTTGATATGAGTGTTTCAAATATCAAACCTGTTCAGTTTTTGATATTCCTTTCCCAACTAGAAAATGTTCTCCATTCCTATGCCACAGTTTTAATAAATTTTTCAAGATTCCAAGTCCAAGTCCAAGTACAAACTAATTGGAAAAGAAAGTGTATTCAAGTTTCCTCATTTTTTATATAAGACATGCTAGAGCATTAATATATGTTGGAACACATTTGATAAATACAACATATTGTTCTTTGCGGCTCACTGCATCGATCTCCTTGTTATTGATGATGTCACTGATGTATTTTTTAGTCCACTCCAGTAGCTGGAATCTCCATTATTGATACCAATTTAAGCCCAAAATGTTTACACAGCAGTTTAAAAACAAATCAAATTCCGTACTTCAGAGCCAGGTTAGGTTCATTTTTGCCTAAAATGGGTCTTACATGTTAAGTTCATGATAATGTTGTGGATTTTAGTTTGCTACTTGCAGCATCTATCTACCTGTAATGATAAGTGAATTCTGACTGCATTTATCTTAAAACTACTTACTAGGGTTTATTAGTCTGGCTTTGAGGTACCTACCATTTTCAAAATAATGGGTCTTTTCCGCTTATCTAGTCCTTTGAAGTGTTTGAAATTTGTTTAACAGTGATGAGTCACAATGTTCTTGTATTTTTCCCTTTGTAATTAATTATGGAATTTTATGCCATAAAGTTTTTTTGATTTTAATTCATACTGCAACTCTAGTTTTCTCTCAGTAATACTTCATTTTTGGAAATCCTACATAAACATGGTATTTTGAGCACCCTGAAATAGCGATGGTCAATAGTACGAGCTTTTAGCTTGACACTCTACACAATCTACAACGATTTGTTAAAAAGCATCTCTGACATCAACAATGCAATTTCACCTATCATACAATATTTCTTATCTGTGGAGGAACCAACATCTCATAAAGTCTGTAAGAATGAATCACATCTGAAAAAAATGCGAAAACTATATAAATATGAATATGCAATGATAAAAAATTACAAAAGTAACTCACCTACCTTCATCAAGGGAACAGCTTGGTTGTAAGCTATTGGGCTTTTATATAGATACTATAAACACACATCCAGTTGAATTAAATTGTTTATTTTCAGATCATTAATACCAGATATAGGATTTGGAAATACCACACCTTTTGGAATTAGTTTAATGTAGGGAATTATTATTGACTGATCAACATTACTTGCAAGAAAATATTTTATGATTCGGCAATAGATTCATCTATCTAAAATTTCTTAAATGTCAAAGAAAACATAATCTAACATCACAATTGTCGGCAGTAGAAATATAAAGCAGTCACACATGTGCCTGACTGAAAGATGAAAGATATTATTGAAATTAAGGCCATAAAGGCATCCTACAATTGTAGGAACGACTGACGATACGTCCCTTACTTTTGACTCATTTCTCAACAAATGCCAACCAAAGTGACAACGTTGTATCAACATAATAATAATACATACCGGTGGAAACATCTACCTTAATTAGGCTTGTGCTGCTTTTTGCAAATTATTTAAGAAGTACCATGTCTAGAAATAGTTTAACACCACAATTATCTACAAACTATGAGAATTGGGAGACAAACAAATCCTTGACTGGCTCCTTCTACCTAATCTGAATTCGTTGGTAGGAAGAAATAATAGAACCACTCATATTCTGCCTAAGAAACAACTACTTTCAAGTAAAAGAAGAATTCCTCATCCAAGAGAAAGGTCTGCCGTGGGATCACTGCTTTCACCAGTAATGACCAACTTATACATGGAGTGGTTGTCAATCGCCTTTAAAAACGGTGTTGAGCCAAAAATTTGGCTTTGATATGTGGATAAATATAACTTGTAGTTAACCAGCAATTACGAAAATCGAACGGGGGGCAAAGAGTATCTGAAACACGCAAACAAATCTCCAGCACCATCAAAGAAGATCTAATAACAAATAGCTACCCAAGACGACTGATAAAAGAATTCCTCAAAGGAAATAGCGCCAACAACACTAGAAATTCGCAGAATCTACCCCAGAATAAATATACTGAGTGACAAAAAAAGTAAACACCTATGTTCATCCGATTTTAATAATTTTTGGCATATATGTTCAGTGTCGCTTACTAGTAACATGATTGAATTTTCAGCTTGATTCGTCAACTGACTGCAGAAGCTAGTTCAATAATGTGTTGATGATCCACGATCTCTTATACACTCATTGACACGTCTGAGCATCGTGCTGATAAGGTGGTCGATATCCTGTTGGGGTCTCTCATTCCAGGCTACTGCAACTTCGTAAGAGCTGCTAAAGTCTAAGGAGGGTGTTGCAAATTCAAGAGCTTGCGACCTGTCATGTCCCAGACATGTGCAATTGGAGATATGTCAGGCGATCGTGGTGGCCAAGGTAAACGGTTAATGCTATCTTCATCCATGAACGCTAACGATGATCTGGCAACATCCAATCTGGCCTTGACTTGCTGAAAAGTCGGGTTTTGGGTGGTGTTTAGGTAAATTGTGGGTCACGTCTTTCACCACGTTGCCTTCGCACTCTTGCCCGACCATCGTGCATCCCCAGGCAGAAACGGGATTCGTCACTAAAGACCACCTGATACCATTCCCGGTCCCATAGAATTCTTTATTTACACCAGAGCAAACAGTTACGCCGATGTTAAGCTGTGAGAGGTAGCACCCAAAGTGGGCGATAAGAAAAAAGGTCAAACTGACGTATTCGGCGATATACCGCACGCATACCAACCATCCCAATGACTGACTTGAAGAGTTTCATGAAACACGGGAGTCAAACCGCATACTCCGGGAAGATGATTGGTGAACAGAAGGGGTGCAAGTTCAAAGGACAAGAATTGGGTTTAACATGTAGTAAAAATCATTTCTTTTTCAGTTTAGTCAGTTTTGGGAATTACTTTAATGACGACTTTGCTTCACAAAAAAAAATAATCAATTATACGTCGACCGCTGTTTTTTTTTTCTTTCGAACTAGATTTCCAATCAGCCTGTATTCTGGAAGTACTGTGAACAAACAATAATCCGTTAACATTTAATTTAAAGGAGTGTCTCATTAATCGTACGAAGCACGGTATTAGCCATTTCAATTATACTTCATTATTCTTATAACGTTTTATAATATTAGCCCATATTTGTTAATAATTTTATCTTTACGTACAATCATGGTCGTTTTTGTAGTTACCGCTGTCCATGTATATACTCAGTGACATTAGAAGTGTTACACCCATAAAAAATAATTTCTTCAAATTGATTTTTTGGCAATGAGGTAGTCTTACATCAAGAATGAAACGATAACATTCTCGCGAAATTTTATTGACAAGTAATAAGAAAAAAAATATTATGTGTAGGGCAACCCGGCAGCTGAATACACTTCTGTGTACGGCCAGACATCGACAAAATGAGATGATCGATGTTTGCGAAGCAGCTCGAACTTCATGGATTAGCTGTGGCAGAGTATGTGGCGGATAGTGCAAAGTGGATAATCTCGTCCCCATCATATCACACACGTGTTCGACGGGATTTAAATCCGGTGAACGGGGTGGCCACGGCGAAACATCAACGCCTGCTGCTTGAAAAAGGTCAGTAGTACGTCGAGCAATATGGGGACGTGCGTTGTCATGGTGAAAAAGGACGTGTGGACGGCCCTCTAGATACGACAGTAAAGTGGTTTGTAGGACATCATCAACATAACGCGCACCAGTGATATTGCCTTGAACAAAGAGAAGAGGTGATCGGCTACCATAGGCAGTAGCCCCTTGAACCATTACTCCAACAGTCATGTGTACATGCCTCTCAATAGCAAATCCAATATCACGCCATTCTCCACGGCGGCGTCATACCCTTCCACGACCATCGTGCGTACCTAAACACAAGCGCGGTTTGTCGCTGAAGATCACATTATGCTATTCTGCCTCCCAATGTTGACGTTCTCTTCTCCAGCTCAAAAGTTGACGACAGTGGTCCGCAGTCAGACGAAGTACTAACCGTGGACGGTATGAAAAAAGTCCAAAGGCTCGAATGCGGCGATAGAGTGTACGTAGAGTAACAGTTCTACCTTCTTCTCCAAACCATTGAGCGGCGATCTGACGCGTAGTAGCAAAACGGTATCGTAGGGCTAGTTATATGAAGCACCTATCTTGACACTCTGTGGAACGCCTCGGTGAACCAGTTGGCCTTCTTCGTGTTCCTCTGCCTTCTTCTCTCCACACACAACACACACGCATTACCATCATTGCAGTACAATTAACACTGCGGCCAATTTGGCGACAGGACAAACCAACATCTCGATAGGTAATAATTCTACCCCTGTCAAAGTCGCTAACATGGTGATAATTTGGACTTCTTTAAACTCGAGGCATTTTGTTACCCTTAACACTAGTAAATAAAAGGGCAATAACTAAAAATATCTGTACTACTCAGCACAAAAAAACTTAGAGATAACATTTTAACAAAGGTAATGTAGGTAAAGGTAAATAGTAACAAAGATAAAACGTTGACATTGTTGCCACAGCATGCTTTAAATATAGTCCTTATGTTACGAAAAAGAAACAAGTTGAATAAATTATTTTTTCTGGATGTAACACTTCTAATGTCACTGAGTATACATACCTTTCCAACAATGTTCATCAATTATTATACTTCGCCATTTCCAAACAATGCTCCCTGCTTCTACTATTTTCCTGTTCACATGTAGAGTTCTATAGCTTGTCATTTATTCTAATAAAATTTTCTCAATAAATTATCAGTTACCTGATTCTGTTTTTTTTATAGATTTCATTTCACTTCATTCTGTATGAACCAAGTCGAAGTGAGAACTGTCTTTAATGTCGAACGATAGTAATATCTTAAAACGCAACATAACTTTTTTTGTGTACCGAAGCAGCCGTGCAGGTAGAAGCCTAAGTGCTGGAACACCGCGTCTGCTATGAGGACCCCAAATAAATTTTGTTAATCCGATTTTTGAACTGCCTAAGGTTAGTAGAACTGGGAAAAGCTTCCTCTTGTAGATCGTTCCAGAATCTCGACACCCTCGGGATAAAGGAGCGGTCGTATCGGCCAGTTTTGGATGTACGAAGTTAGATACGGTTAGGATGGGAGGCCAAAGTCAGGCGGATCTGTCTCGCAGGCACATCGCGCGGCGGCATCATGGAAAAAAGCTCTGACGAGCAAAGCGCGGTGGTGTAGCGGTAGAAGAAAGCTAGATCGTCGACGACCCGCTAGTGCGAAAGGGTCCCGAGACTGTATGTTAGAGAAGAGTCATCGATCAGTCAGACAACCCTCCTCTGGACAGCATCGGACATGTATAATGTAGTCGGGGCAGCAGCACCCCAAACGTGTGAGCGATACTCGAGGCTAGGCCTTATCTGGGCCTTGTATAGAGTCAGAAGGTCATGCGAAGAACAGTACTTCTTAGCCCTAAACAAATAGCCTAGCTTTTTCCCAGCAGCTGCCGCTATTGACGAGATGTGTTCGTGCCAAATCAAGTCCTCGGTGATCTGGACTCCCACCAGCCGAAACAAATGGCTCTTTGGCAAAACTTCGTCAATGTACAATAATGTGTTTTGTAAGCTTTAAACTGTACAAGATTGTTGCGCCCCAAGCAGTGATAACCTCCAGGTCTCTCGTCAGAGTGGAAGTCATCGCTAGTGCTCTTTTTCCCAGCTCTGCGGCAGAGAACGGCTTGTCACTCTAAATTCCTGTTTGTAAGAGGAACAGTATCGGAGCCAAAACCGATCCCTGGGAACACCCGCGTTGACGTTGTGGGATGAAGAGGAGAACCCGTCAACTACGAGGCCTATCTAGCGGCCAGAGAGAAGGTCAGCCACCCATTTGCAAAGCTTTTCTAGGAGGTCATAGAATGGGAGTTTCCATAAGAGTGCAGCGAGCCACAGCTGATCGAACGCTTTCGTGATATCAAGAACAATGACATGAGCCCAGACTGGATGAGTTTACTCCACAATTGCGTTGCGTAAGCTAGGAGGTCCCCTGTGGATCGCTGTTGCCGGAAACCATATTGTCTGTCGTTAACGAAGCCGTGACGTTCGAGGTAGTCATGGAGCTCGCGATTTATGCACCTCTCCATCACCTCACTTATAACAGAAAGCAGAGCTATAGGCCTGTAGTTGTAAGGGCCGGTCTTAGATTCTTTTTTGGGATGGGTTGGACATGATAAAATTTTCAGTTGTCTGGGAAGGTGCCGGATTCATAAGATATCTGGAAGAGACGCGAATGAACTGGAGCAAGCTCCGCTGCACAGTCCAGACCAGAAGCTTGGATGATGTCGAGCGACAAGAGCACCCATCTTACGGTCTTATGCCTGGATGTTACTTCCCGCATAGTGTAGGGATCCCTTTGAATCGACGGCACTTCGTTGGGGGGGGACGTCCATGGTGGAGTTGGCAGCAAAGATCTTGTCAAGCACTTCCGCCTTGGCCTTTAAGTCGGTTACAATCATTCCATCCTGACACGTAAATGGTCGAAGGCTACTCGGTGAGAAGTTCTTTTCAATCTGCTTGGCCAGCGTCCAGAAAGGCCGACTGCCTTTGCGCTGCGCCATTACCCTGTGCCTAACTTTTATATCATGCTGGTTTTTAGCATTGCGAACCACTCCGTTATATTTGTTTCTAGGCTCGACGTCAGCTTGTATGCTCTCTGCAGTGGGATTTTGTAATACGGTTCTGTGTGCCTTGATATTCTGCTGGTGGGCAGTGTCACACGATTTGTTGAACCAATCGTTGGACCATGGTTTAGACACTTTTACTGTATGAGGGATGTATTCCTCCATTCCGACGTGGATAATTTCGGTTATAGAAGAACAAACATCCGACGCATCCGCGGCGTCAGCGAAACAAACATCTCTCCAAGGAAAGGTCCCAGTCGGCACGTCCGTAATGACAAATTTTGCGGCTAATTTCTGCTGCCACAGCGGGTTCTGACCGAAATCTAACCTCCACAACACTGAGGTCTGAGTTACCCAGGGAGGACAGGTCAGAAGTGCTGTAAGGGACAGGATGCGTGGCATGTGACGAGACGCGAGGAAAAAAGTAGGCTCGGCACCAGCTGGGGCAGCACTTGAGTAAGAACGAACGCTTTAACTGCACGGCCTGCTACATCAGTCTTGTTTGAGTCCAACCAAAGCTCATTATGGGCATTGAAATCACCGAGAAGAACTACCTGTGACGCTGGGTGATTGATGTTCAGGAAGTCGATCTTCATGGAGAGGTATTCAAGTAGGTTATCCCGTGAAGGTCCGAGGGAGAGCGATAAAGGCAGCAAATGAATTTGGGTGATGTTTTTCAATTGAGGCGCAGCCACAGAATGACCGTCCGGTCTGATTCCAAACCATCTCTGGAGCAGCTCAGACGACTGCGGACAAAAGCCACAGCTCCCCCGTTCTTTCTCAGATTTGGGAAACTAAGATGATTAATCGGTGCAGGTTCTGAGATTTTTGTTTCCGCCAAGAAAAGCATGGCGGGACGATTGAATTGCAAGTACTGATAAACAGCATCAATGTTGCGGTTAATCCCGCATATGCTCGTAAAACAAATTTTATCTTCGATTATATTCCCTCGGGTCCACCCTCCACCCGGACATTCCGAGAGTGGAGTAAGTTTACTTCCGCAATCCTTAGTATTCGAGGGATACGTCATTATTATTTCCTTTACTAGGGAAGATAACCGACTGCGTTGCTTAGGTGTGGCAACATGCGGATATTTATAAGACACCCTGGGAAAAGCTAGCGGGTGGTACCGCGCCTGGTCCTTGTCTATCACCTTCTTTTTGCATGTTTATGATGTTAAATAGACCTAAAGTGGCCCGTTGGTGGACTTGTTCCGCCACCCGGCAATCGGTACTTACAGGTATTTCTTAACGCGTGTACAATTACTTGAACGGGAAAAAGTTGTATACTGGATACAACAACCTCCGGAAAAAGCATTTGCCACGGCCCCTCTCAGTAGTTGTTACTAATATTATACTACTATTTAACTAATCATATTATATATAACCATTTTCATCTGGCATTTATTTTTATAGAAACTCCTATGTCGTTTTCACTTTTTCCTGTTTGTACGACCGTGGAATTTTCCATCATGTCATTGCGTTTCCGTTATCCTACGTATTACTTTACGTTTACTATGCATAACTATACATGTATAACCCTTGATTCGAGAGTTTCATATCAGCATCGACTAAAATGTATCCACACATTGGCTTTTTGTTATCACTATTCATCTTCATTCGTAATGGCTATTTTCTCTCTACTATCAATTGCTTATAATATCATATACTCTAAAATGACAACGGATCCAGGCAGTACAAAATTTGTTAACTCATGTGAACTGAGTAAATTTGCTGTTGACCTTCAGAGATACTTCTTTTAATTAAAACGTTATATAAGAGGCAAGGCCATTTATTCTTGAAACCTCTTCAATTTCAATCACCTTAAATGATACGACGATTCAGTCTGTCCCTGTCTATCTTAATGCTTTTAAACCTGGAAAGATGTTCAAAGAAAAATTTTAGCTTTAGAAAATATTTTGTATCTGGGAAATCAACACTGATGTTGAAGATCTTCCTTTGAATAGATAAATGTACATGGATCTCGTACTGATGCGTTCAATGTGATGATCGTAATCGGACCTCATCAGTCATTAAAATGAGACTAAAGAACTATTTAAGAAGCAGTGTCGTTAAACCAAACGGTGTCTCTCCAGAATTCAGTACATGCGTAAGTAAGTACTCGTAATTCGTGGTGGTTACTTGTTAACTGGTTGATATTTCCTCTGTCATAACTGATTTTTCTCAATAAAATAACATTTCCTTCGACCTAATTTATCAATTTGCCAATTGAACCATGGGTTTTCTTTCACTATTATTTACTGGACTTCTCTGAATCAATTCACCTCACCCTAACTTGGTAATTGTTCCATGTTGACCTGTCGGCCCTACATCAGACTTAATAATCTTCTCAAATCTCGGATAAAGAAATATCCTAATAGTTTTTCTAAGGATGCAGTTTAATTATCTTCAAAGTTGCATCACATCCCAATTAATTGCCTTTCCCTCGATCAAACGCAATTCCGCTGGACCGAAGCTGATAGATTTCTACCTTTTATTCATAGTTAAAAACACAGGCAAGCTGCTTGAGATATCAAACTTTACTTAATAATCATCTACAGGCTGAGCAGGAAGCTCAACTTCCTTGACAAGACCAGTAGTCACTAAAGTTTAACTAACTGTTTAATTAGTTTAGGTAATTTAGTTTATTTAGAAAATATATATTTAATACAATTTATTATTATTATTATTAATAATCTGAATGATCGGGAGTATGTGACAGGAACTCCTCAGCTTCATTTGTGATTTTCACGAGGAGTGTTACATTCCAATGTTGCCGTTGTTGGTGTATTAGCTGTGAAGTGGATCAGTTTTGATGATCAAGTGAAATACTGGAGCATAAGGTGCTTTAGTGACTCATATCCATCGTTAGAATATTTCTCGCTCCAAATGAAACACTGTGTATTGGGAAGCCACTGCTGACGTGACGGAGTGGGAGGAACTACGGAATTTCATTTATGCAGTCATATTTAGGTCAGTGAAGGACATTTATAACAAACATGTGCTAAGGTTTGGGAATGTCAATTCATCACGTATTATACATTTTTGAAATCAGAATTGCAAATGCTTTTCATCTGTGCAAAAATACAATATGGCGTCTATAAGAAAAAACACAGTTGATGCTGGAGGTCAAGAGACGAAAGTCAGGAAAAAAATAAAAAGAATTTTGGCAAAATTCGTTTTTTTTGTGGGCACTATTATTTTACTGTCAGAAATAAAAGTCAAATTGTTGAGCACATGAACAAGTGGCATTCAAGTATACATTTTCCTACTTTCTGAATTTAAAACAAAGAATTGCTTCTAGTGAATAGTGATATATTATAACCTTTTTCTGGAGAAACAGACAAATGGCTGATAAAGCTTGATCCCACTATAATAAGTTCACATTCAATGGAAATAAAAAATATCGAATTTTGTTGTCTTTATTTTGATTTGAAACATCAACTCATCATGTTGTCCAAATTTTTTAATATCTACGATTTATCAGAGCACCTAAGCTAATTCAATTGTTTTACTTGGACCGGGGAAACTCATTTTAATGGTTCATTATTTTAAATAAATTGGTGTGATCAATATAAGTAAATGGTTTAATGAATTTAATTAGTAAAGCTAAGCTAGTTATAGAAACAAGTAAATTATTTTAAAAATCGGAGTTAGTTAAACTAATTAGCTACTAAGATAATTAAATCTATTAATTGACTTAATTAAAATTTTGATTGGTTCAATTAAATTTTCTCTCACGACTACAAAGTGGATGATCCAGTGCTTGCATTCCGTATTCTTCATAAAACTGTTCGGTTAATTAAGCGTAAGCCGGTGCATTGTCGATGTGAAAATACGAGGAAAGCAGCGGCGACATAAGTCGTGTATCATTTCATTCTGTCTTCTGTCTACCAAGCACACTGTTTGAGATCTAACTTGATTTTCTAAAAAATACGACCATTCTCTTTCCACTAGACCGCAAGTGTTTGACATGAATCGGCTGTTCAATTGATATGCGTCGTACCCAAACAGGTACAAAGTTCTCTAATATTATGATCGCATATAATATATAATTCGCTCAATACTTCTTCCAAAGGGATTCAGGATTTCTGCTGTTATAAGATTAGCCAGTTTTTCATTATAGTTTCTTTCTCGCTTTCTACGTTATTTCCAGTTACCACGTGGTGTGGAACTTGGAGAGTCATTTGGAATAGATAGATTATGTTTGAAATTTAAATGCCATCTCTCGACGGTCAGCAATGATGGTATATTCTCACCAAACCCTATTTGATTATTTGATTTGGTCATCATATTTTTTAATTGATATACCACGGCAAAATTATGGAAAGTAATGGCACGGTAACTCCATTAGCGATACTTTAAAAAAAGAATAATTTATTCGCATTATCGTTGAATGTTTTTCATTAAAATGTAAACAAAACCTAGCTGCATTATAGTTACTTGTCATATGACACATCTCATGTCTAGTCTTACGTATACTTTAATGCGCTCGAAGACCTCGACGACTCCCGTTGAGCTGTTTGTCACATAGATTTGCAAAGTTAATTTTACTGGAAGAAATATACAGGGCATTGGGGAAATTATATTCGAAACTTTAAGAGGTGATTCCTTGCATTATTCTAAGCAAAAAAGTTCATTATAAACTATGTCCAAAATCAACCGTTTCGGAGCAAAAAAATGCTGAACTCATGAAATAAATTAATTTTGCATCTTAATAATTTAAATTCATATGCCTAATAGCGTAAAATGTATCAATACATCTATTTATTAGTTAACTGTCTCTAACAAAATAATCTTCTTGCTTATTAAATACAATTTTCCGAAGAAAAATAGACAAAATCCCTCACACGACTGGCAACGTCGTACTACGCCTGCACTGCTTGTATCATCGCGTGTTGCCCACGACCCACATCGTGCCGGCAGGCAAAAAAATTAATACCTACATCGGGAAAAAAATATTTGATAGTTTCTTGCATACGTTAATGCAAGTAATGTTTATTCGAATTGAAATCACATTTTATTATTCAGTATGTACCTATTACTGTATCAGTGCGTGCATTTTGATATGAAAGAGATGGTTTCGGTGCGCGCGTATCACGACATATACAGGGTGTAAAGATTATGATAGTCATTATTTAAATGGGTGATAGAGGGGGTTAGAAGAAGCAAAACGTTTCATATGACATAGGGGTCAAAACGGCATTTTTTAGAGAAAAGCGACTTTGAAGTAAAATAAAAATCTGACAACGCCGCAATTCCTGACGCAAATTACGACGGAACGCAGTGTAAATAATATGGAGTTTGTTATTTTTGGCTCTTAGGTATTATTTCATTATTTGATAATGTAATCATAAAATGCAAACAATTAAAAAAACGGACTTACCACTTACTGTCTCAGCGCTTCACCTGGTGTGTGAAAGTTTATTCAACGTTTTAAAAAAATCCACTTATAAATAGAGAACACAATTTTGATTCATACATTGTTTTTCTTTTTAAAGCCAACACTGCACTTTTTTTTGTATTTAAAGAAGGTGTTCAAAATGTCGTCCTCCACTTCCCACACAAGCTTCAATACGACGAGCCCATCCATGTGTGGACGGAATATTATACTCATAAACAAATACATTTTGGAATACTCTATTTATGACATGTTATATATGACATTTGAGGGCACAGTTCCAAAATATTGGCAATTATACAGGGTCGCCCAATTTTGCCTCAAATTTTATTGCATATTTGGATAAACCAATTCAAAAGAAGAAGATTGACATAACATACTATGAGGTTTTGGTAATTAGCTACTGAGATGTAAGATGTTTTGTCCAGAAAAACCGTCCACTTCGGCAATCCCTCAATCCGCCTTTTTGAAATTAGAAGTGCTGAATTTTGTATAAAAAAAAACGTTCACACCTCAGCTTTTATCCTATTGATTACTTTTTCGAATTTTCATTTTTGCTCATATTTCAATTCATATTTTCAAATTTCGAATGCATCACCCTGTATATTTGTGCAAGTTTGGATTCAATTTTTTATAAGCTTTTTTGATACTAGACACATAAGGTTTTTACGGCTATTTTTTTCGGTTATTAGCACGTCTTCTATGGAACGGCTTAATTGGGACACTGTATAATGGCCAATATTTTAGAAATGTGCCCTCAAATGTCATGTATAACATCCCAATGATTTTCAAGTCAGTCTTTATCCAGTCATTGTTCCGATCACTTCTACCAAATAAATTGTTTTTAAAAGGTACAAACCGGTTTTAAGAAACAATTTATATATATATACTTTGATGTTGAGTCATTAATTTTCAGATAATGATTGTAGAAGGAAGATAAACCAAAATATGTGTGTAAAAATAAAAAAAAATTAAAAAAAAAATTTACCTTGTTTTATAATGTATCCTCCCGACAAGTATTTCAGTGCGGACCTGTATTTGATCGTGAGGTCTTGGAGCACCGGCATGCCGTCACCTGATTCACGAGCCCGTTGTACTACATTAACAAAGGCACGAGGGGTTGGTTGCACTCGATTGGGAAACCGATCCGCATAAACATGTACCATTTTTTATTTCGTTTGAGCCACGCAACAGACACCACTATTCACTGACACTGACTGTATACAAATGAATAAAATAATTGTAAGAACATCGTTCCAAATTCTTTCGCTTTTTTGTTTCCGATGCGATGAACCGATACGGCGGATTATATCCGTTGTCGCCAAACACGAGCACATAATAATATTATTGAGACAGGGCGGTACTCAAACTTCCAAAGGGCTATAACTTTGTTACTTTAATTTTACCAGAAAAATGGTAAAGGAAAAAACATTTCTTTTGATCAGATCTACTCACTGTTAAAATAAATGACTCAACTTCGAAGTCACCCTGTATATATAGGGTGGCCCATCCATGTTTGGATGGAATATTACTCATAAACAAATACATTTTGGGAAAATCTATCTATGGGATGTTATACATGACATTTGAGGGCACATTTCTAAAATATTGGACACTATACAGGGTGTCCCAGTTTCGACCAACATATCAAAGTTGTGATTTTTCAAATAGAATGCCTCAAATTTTATATTTTATTGCATATTTGGATGAACCAATTCAAAAGAAGAAAATTGAAATAGCACACTATGGGGTTTTAGTAATTAGCTACTGAGATATAAGGTGTTTTGTCTAGAAAACCTCCCCACTTCGGCATCCCCTCAGTCCGCCATTTCTAAATCTGCAGTGCTGAATTTTGTATCAAAAAAAAGTTACACACCTCAGCTTTTATCTTGTTTGTTACTTTTTTGAATTTTAATTTTTGCTCATACAGGGTGGTCAAAAACGCAAATTGTAGTTTTTCTCAAAAATTTCAAATGCATCACTCTATATATTTGTGTGCAAGTTTGGATTCAATCTTTTATAAGCTTTTTTTGATACTAGACGCATAAGGGTTTTTATTATTTATTTCGGTTATTAGCACGTCTTTTATGGAACGGCTAAAATATCGCATCATCCTTGGAAACAAATAAATTGTTGATTAGTTACAAATTGTCAAAATTAACTTTGTGAGCATTATTATAAAAACTTGTTTGAAAATGAATTTTTCTAAAGAAGAAATAGTGAATATGGTGTCCGTTTTGGGCGAAGCCCAAACAAATAGTTACCTATCATCTCGCATTTATAAGCAACGGTACCCTAATATGCGACATCCAAGGCCGGAAACATTTTCTACACTACGAGAATGTTTTGAATCAAGTGGAGCAATGGAATATAGTAAAAAATGTATAAATAATCCAAGTGTCACCAATGAGGCGAATCAGTTGGAGGTTCTATTAAAGTTGCAGGAAAATCCCCATTTAAGTGCACGGCAAATTGGAGCAGAAACTGATATATGCAGAACTTCTGACCAAATGATTATTCAAGCATAGGTACCATCCATATAACCTATGCTTGCATCAAGGCCTTCGTCATCAGGATTTCGCAGCTCGAATGGAGTTTAGTAGAATAATGCTAAATAAAGTGAGTGACACTACTTTCCGGGATAAGGTTCTTTTTAGCGATGAGGCAACTTTTAACAGCATAGGTGTTATCAACTATTATGCGACGGAAAACCCTTACTGGGCTAGGCAAATAAATCTCCAAAATAAATGGACCTTGAATGTTTGGGGAGGAGTTATTGGCAGACAAGTTATCGGGCCTTTCTTTTTCGACAACAGATTAACAGGTACAGAATATTTGAATTTTTGATCTAGCATTTGCCTTTGCTTTTGGAGGATGTCAACCTGCAAACTCGGATGCATATGTACTTCCAACATGACGGCGCGTAACTATTTGGACACCTGGAGTAACAATCGTTGGATCGGTCGTGATGGGCCTATATGTTGGACTCCTAGATCACCAGATATGTCACCGATGGATAAGCGGTTTATAGATATCCACCATCTACTCCGGAAGATATGGAGGAACGGATTAAGGATGCTTTTCTGAACATAAGAGAACACATGCTGAGGGATGTGCAACGGGCATTTCTCATTTTTGTAGATTAGGTCTTGAGTATTGATAGTTGTTTGTTTATGTTGTTGTTATAGTTGTTTTTCTCTATTACGCTTGACTCTGATTTATACTGTTCTGATTGTTTTTAGTTTTTACGTCAAATCTGTACTCTTAGTGGCAATATGGAACTAACCCACTGTTTGTCTTTTGTTTCCATGGATTATGTGATTTTTTTTCCTTAATTTTGGTGTGTTGTTCTAGTGAAAGCTTAATAACTCAAAATCTGGTGATTTTATCTGAATCAAACATTATACCAAAAAAAAGCTTAAAAAATTCAATCCAAACTTGCACAAATATACAGGGTTATGGATTTGAAATTTGAAAGTACAATTCGCGTTTTCGACCACCGTGTATGAGCAAAAATGAAATTCGAAAAAGTAACAAATAAGATAAAAGCTGATGTGTGTAAGTTTTTTTTCTACAAAATTCAGCACTCCAAATTTCAAAGTGGCGGATTGAGGGGTTGCCGAAGTGTACGGTTTTACTGGACAAAACACCTTTCATCTCAGTAGCTAATTACCAAAACCCCATAGTATGTTATATCAATCTTCTTCTTTTGAATTGGTTTATCCAAATATGCAATAAAATTTGAGGCATTCCATTTGAAAAATCACAGCTTTGATATGTAGGTCAAAATTGGAACGCCCTGTATAATTGCCAATATTTAGAAATGTGCCCTGAAATGTCGTGTATAACATGCCATAAATAGATTTTCCCAAAATGTATTTTTTTCTGAGTAATATTCCGTCCACACATGGTGTTCCTGATGATATGCGAATATTTAAGGGTGTGAATCTACATGAAAAATTAATGTTAGTTTGCTTTATAAACTATGGTCCAAAAATGTTTCCTTACAAAAACTCGGGGTGCTGAAGTTTTAGGAAAAAAATGGAATTTAATTAAATATTTTCAGAACCGCTTCAGATATTTCACTGATATTTAGTACGTAGAGAAAGTTAATTAAGTTTTATATTTTTCAATGCAAGACTTCGATATTTTTTAAGAAAAAAATGGTACGTCAATGATTTTTTGCCAAATAAGAATTATTTTTGAATTTTCCGTTCAATTTAAAACAAATGATCTCTCTTGAATTGTTTTCCTTCGATGCGCCATTTTTGAGTAAAAAAATAAAAACCGTTCTAATGTCCGAGAAAGTTAATGTAATAATTGAAGAATACAATTTAGCAATAAATATCTAGTTGCTCTGGAATATATCACTGGCTTTTGACATCTGACAAGTCTGTGTTATTCAAATCTGTTCGCTGTGACATCTTTTCCATTATTTAGTTTTTACAATCTTATTAATAATGGTGAATTATTCAAATGCAAACATGGCGGAAATGCATTACGTATATGGCTTTGCCGACGGTAATGGTGAGCAAGCCAGACAGATTTATCACCACAGATATCCCGATCGTGCTTTGCCAGGTAGTCGAACCTTTTCTAATATTCATCGTCGTCTTGTTGAAACGGGTTCTGTCCGAAAAGGAACATCTGAAGGTAGACCTGTAAGTGTGAGAACACCTGAAATTGAGGAACCAGTGCGGCACGAAGTCGAAGAACATCCTGAAACGAGTACGAGGAAGATCGGTTGACACTTAAATATTAGCCATCAAATTGTTTGGAGAATTTTAGTGGATTTTTTGTTATATCCTTACCATATTTTAAGAGTACAGGCATTACTTCGAATTGATTTTCCAAGGCGTGTGACCTTTTGTCAGTGGTATCTTCAAAAAATTACACAAAATCCGCAACTTGTATCAATGATTCTGTTCACGAATGAAGCTAATTTTTCTCGAAATGCCATTCAGAATTTCCACAATAAGCATTTGTGGGCAGAAAAAAATACCTATGCCGTAACCGAAACCCATTTCCAACACCAATTTTCGGTTAACGTATGGGCAGGAATTATTGGCAACCACTTTATTGGCCCATTCTTCTTGCCGGGACGACTTGATGGACAGACTTACCTCAATTTTCTTCAACAACAGAGTTGCCTTTACTGCTTGATGATGTTCCGTTAGTAATAAGGAGCAATATGTGGTACATGCATGATGGTGCACCAGCGCATTTCCCTGTAGCGGTTCGTAATTATTTACACACTGTTTATCCAAATCGTTGGATTGGCCGCGGTGGGCCCCAAGAATGGCCACCAAAGTCCCCGGACCTCAACAGTTTAGATCTCTTTTTGTGGGGCTATCTTAAGACACTAGTGAACACAAGTCTCATTAACACTGTAGAGGAATTGAGAAAAAGAATAGTTGCAGCTTGTGATAGAATAAAGAACACTCCAGGGATATTTCAACGAGTGCCCAATTCCATGAGAAGGAGGGCGGAAGCATGCATACTAAGTGAAGGGGGCCATTTTCAACAATTTTTCTAATCATTTCGTTGGTTTTAATGTTTTGTTTATATTGTCAGTTGTTGTTGTTCATTACCCCTAATGTGTTTAATATTTCCAATTAGATTAATAATAATTTTGAAGTTAGACAATAGAACGGTTTTTATTTTTTTACTCAAAAATGGCGCATCGAAGGTAAGCAACTCAATAGAAATTATTTGTTTTAAATTGAACGGGAAATTCAAAAATAATTTTTATTTGGCAAAAAACCATTGGCGTACCATTTTTTTCTTAAAAAATATCGAAGTCAATACCCGTACGCACGCCACTGTTGAAGCTAAAAATTATTTTTGCATTGAATAATATGCAACTTTATTAACTTCCGCTACGTACTAAATATCAGAGAAATATCCTAAGCGGTTCTGAAAATATTAATTAATTTCCATTTTTTTTCCTGTATTTATATACAGGGCTTTATAGCCGATCGATTACTCCCGTTCGAGCTGTTTGTCAAATGAATTTTCAAAGGAAATTTGACTATATGCTCCAATCCTACCACAGCTTAGATAACAATCAGCTATGAAACTCTCTTGTCAGTGTCAAAAACAGCCGCCATTTCGGCGAAGAATGTCGAATGTAAATTCCCCCAGTACAACGATGACAGAGGTTTCAGCGTTCCGTAATGTGTAATCCTAGGCGGTGTTGCCGCGTACCATAATATGCGTTGCAAAAAGTAAAAAAGAAGCGATGAAGGATTAATGATTATTTATTTAAGAAAAAGCTTCAGAATAAATTTGTAATTGTGGAAGTCTATCAGTATTTACAATAAACGGAAAAGTATTCACTTTCGTTTGATATATTTATATAGAAGAAATGAAGGAACTAGACGGAAACATCTCTTCACCCCTTCACATTTTACAGCAGTAACATTTTTGGAAAATGATGCTATGATGGTACCATAGAATTGGCCCCTGTCATTTCATTTTGAGAGTCCGGTCCTTGGAATATGATGACATTTTCGCAAATTTAAGCATCAATGTCTGTAGCACGGCATCGCGTGACGTGCGTACCCTTATAACGCGTTTCTTTTGCATTTTTTGGTCAGCAGTTCAAATCCCATCCGCACCCGGAGATTTGTTATTTTTTTTTCCAGGCACTGTTCTCGTAGTAGTAGACTTATATTTTTGCCATAGATGGCAGAAAAAAAATAAACCATTTTATAGATAAAAATTTCATTGAAATTTCCAGTCTCTTGCTCTAGTGTGAGTAACAAGTTTTGAGCATATACTTTGTTGTTTTTTCATATACAAATAAATATTAATTTTGAACAAATATCCTCCTTTTTTATTAATTATTGGTTCAAACAAACTACTCAAGGTCATAATCGCAATATTATAATTTTTACGATTGAACGCATATGGTGTATGTCGCCGCTAGAATGGTAAGCGGCAATACCGTTGTTGAACAGCGGATTTCTGGAAAAAATTACTCCAATTTATTCAAAAAATCTAAACACCAAATGCTATAAACACCAAATGCTATAAACTAATAAATAATCATACGATTTGATTTTGAAATAGGTCACAATAAAAGAATTCAATAGAGAGTCAAAGAAAAAGAAAATATTGTCGGATACGGATGGGATTTGAACCGCTGACCAAAGAAATGCAGAAGAATCCCGTGATTAAGGTTACGCACGCCTCAGGACGCTAGGCTAGAGATATCTACTGGCATATTCAAATTTGCGAAAGTGCCATCATATTCCAAGGACCGGCCCCTCCTATGATGATTTATGTGAAAAAGAATAATAATATTTCTTAAAACTTTCAATAAGTGTTCATGTAGTCTCAAAATGAAATCTGCGGCAGAATTCTTTGATACCAAAATAGCATCATTTTAAAGAAATGTTACTGCTGTTTTTGTCTGCTTTCCTTAATATCTTCTACTTAAATATGTATATCCAACAAACGTAAATATTTTTCCGTTTATTGTAAATACTGATAGCCGTCCTTAAACAAATTCGTACTGAAGCTTTTTCTTAAATAAATAATGATCAATACTCATTAGGTCATATCGCAATAAAATAATTTTTAGGATTAGAACGCTAGCATGGTACGCTGCAACACCGCCTAGGACTACTCAATACGGAACGCCGAAACCACTTTCATCGTTGTTCTGGCGGACGTTTTAGACAGCGACAGAAGAGTTTCATAGCTGATTGTTATTTTCTAAGCTGTGCTACTACTTCCATAAGGGTCGTTTGGAAATAATCTTGCAAAGTTAATTTCACCGGCCTATTTGTTCTAATCCACCCTGAGACATCGACTACTTCTGGCAGAGCTGCTTGCTAAATAAATGTAAAGTTAATTTCAGTATCTTCAAGACGCTCGAAGGCATCAACTATTCCCATTCGAGCTTTTGCCAAATTAACTTGCAATTTTAAATTCACAGCAATGTGTATGCTTTAATCCGCTCGAGGACATCGATTGTTCTGATTTAAATTTCTGGAATATCGAATATAAGTTCCCCATAGTATACCTATAGTACATCTTAATGCTAAAGAAAATGCCCAGATTTTTTGTAACACCCGTAGTATCCCTGCTGTCAACAGATAATTTCGATCACCACCTGGCAATTAGCCCACCTGGCAGTTAGCATGCGGTACATACATACAGTTAACTACAAGATAAGTCTTACCTGGGTATTGCTAAAGAATCCCTTAGGACATAAGAGTCAATGAGGGCTGTAACCTCCCGCGCGTCCAAAATATGCTAGTCTCACCTTCTTTTTTCGTTTACACGTATCTTTTTCCCATTTGTTTGTTTTCTCTGACAAAATAAGGAGTTGGGCAATTTTATACACACTGTATATGTATCTCTACTTCACGCTGTAGTTTTACCTGGATTCACAAGGAGTCGGACGAAAACGATATGATGCTGTCCTTGAAATCATTATTTAAATTCATATTTTTAAATAAGTTAGACGGAAAAATAAAACATCTATTAAAAACGTTTTATTGAATTTCCAAAAATGATCAATAGTGCCAATAAATAACATTTTAAATCTCAGAAGGCGCTTTAATCGTGGCACTTGCCATCTGATGTGGGGCACATTAAGCAAAAGCTTAATCAAAATCGAAATCTACAAACGTCTTATTTTGACATAATAGCTTTGCTGAAAAATAAATAGATGTCACGCCATGTTCTGCTAAGTGCCATCTTTTGGACGTATGAAAACTAAATACAGAACCTGAAAATGTTTAATTTTGAGAGGAAAATATAAATACTTTCCTTTGTGTCTAAGAGATGGCGTGTGTCCAAATTTAAGCGGCATCTAGCAAGTCGTCATTATAACATTAGACAACAGAGGACAGAAACTTTATTCTGACAGATCCAGATGACGTACAATAAAAGACGACAAATTTTTAGTGTATATGCAAGGTTGCCGCATTGAGGGATTTTCCCACAAATTTGAACGTTTTTTGATGAGGAATTTTTGGGACATAAAATGTTCTGGGAAATTAATTGGGGCAAAATAAAACGTTTGGGTATTTTTGAAGTTAGTGTTTAATTCAATTTTTAGCCACACAAAAGTATGCACTTTCCTCCTGGTCGCACTCACATCTATCTACCTGTCTCCACAACACATCTACAGTGCCAATAATTGTATGTTGCTAGACCTGCATCCATAGTCATAGAGGATAAAAAAGAGAATAGTAAGATGGAACCGCATGAGTATTACGTGTCTTGAAAAGTGACATTTCGTCGGTTTTCTTATATTTCGTAGATTTTCTATGAAATGTAGGTTTTTCTACAACATGTTAACTAAAATCAAATCCAAGCGAATAACCAAAATTTCTGTGTTATGTGATGCGGTTATAATATGGTTCAAGATGACACACGGGTTGATGACGTCAGTTACAAGAATCGCTTGAACGCGTTGGTTTTAACCGCGGTTTTGTTGCAAGTTGTTTATTTTAGAAAAGTGCGTATATAAACTCAAATTATGTTTATTATCACTTAATAATCGGTGCTTTTTTGTCTACAGCGGTTTATGAAAAGTTTAAATAAGAAACCTTTCATAATATTCATGGGAGAAATGTTTTTTTTCTTCAGAAACATTTTTTTAATTATGGAACCATGGTTTTGTAGCTATGATAACTTTCAATTCTCTAAAGTTTTCCGCATGTCAAAGAAAACATTTATTGATTTAGCAGAAATGATGAAAAAAGATATTAGCAAAACCGTATACAGGTGGACATCATCCAGTGAGTTAAATTGCGATATTTTAATATTTTTGTGGTATATGGCTACACAGGATACTTTGTTAAACGTAGGAACTAGATTGAAAGGGTTCCCAACAACAGTAATGAGTATAACTAATAAGGTGCTCCACTTTATGCTAACACTGAAGTCAGCCTGTATCAAGTTTCCCAAAAATTAAGCTGAAGTACAATAACACTATCCAATACCCGGCAAAATTCTAACTTGTCACATTTCAAATAATAACCAGAAATATAAAACTATTCCTGAGTTGGGTAAATACCACAATTTTGCGGTGATAACTGTGACATATAACAGCTGATTCATGACGTCACGGATCTTATAACCAAACTGATAACCACACTCGCTTGAACGGATCGGTAAATACCAACCCAAAATGGTAAATACATTTTCATTTTTTTATCCGCTTGAATTTGATTTTTGTAGCTGTACGTGTTGCTTAAACGTCAGCAATCGTAGCCTGCAAACGTTTTTTTTACCGTCGGTTGATCTAGCTCACACGTGTTTCGAGAGGAAGAAACTAGATGTGGACTCATCTTCTCCGAAATGTTGCACGGATTTACTCATCTTGTAGATTCTCTAGTCTGCGTTTCCACAATCCCCAAATGGCGAATGCGCTTATCATTTTGAGTTCATGTGCAACCCCGGAACGAAAACATAATTATTTCACAGAGTATTTATATTAGAGTTGGATACAAACTGTAACTTCCTTTTGATGAATCGTCTAATTCTCGCGGGTATGGCCGTAAAAACTAATCAGCTAGAGAACAACTTAAAGGTTTCACGAGTTCGTTCTGTTTCGATTCTGGGGGAATTCTGTCTGTCTGACCCATCTGGCAACGCTGTGTATATGTTTTGTGACGTGCTCCCGCCAGCCCGCCACTCGTGTTTGGCAGTGCCGTTTGAATTTTTATGTTTACTTTTTTAAGAGGTAGCTTTTTGTAACAATTTTATTTCCTGTTGAAGTTTTCGTGTTATTTACGAGGAGCAACACAAATTTTATTTTAGATCTGCCGAAATCCATAAATTTACGTATAGAAACACATTCTAACTTAACATACATTACTTCTAGTTAGAACTGTTCTCTTAGCTTTAATTTTAACACTTTGGTACATAATGGCCAAAGCCAAAGCAGCCCCCAAACGTAAAGCAGCAACCGGCTACAAACTAGCGGAGCACATACCAGCTGGAGAAATACTACAAGACATTAGTAAAACGAAGTGGAAACTGGGGCCTTCCATAGGGCATGGAGGCTTTGGCGAAATATATTCTGCCCAAGACTATTCAAAAGGTGGCAGCAAGTATCCCTTTGTCATAAAAATTGTAAGTAATATAAATATTAGCTATAGTTTTGTGAGAAAATACAATTCAACTTTTTAGGAACCCCATGAAAATGGACCCTTGTTTGTGGAAATGCATTTTTATATGAGGAATGCCAGATCTTCAGATAGTAAGTTGAAATTTAATGTCTTATAGTGTATTTCAGGTTGAACATTGCATATTTATAATGGGAACATATTAGCTTGTTTCAGCTATTTTAAATATCCTCAGGAACACATGCCAGTTAGAATAAATGGCTTACTGTAATTGTATCCTATGGTTTGTAGTTTGGTTGACTTACTGGTTAGATTTCCATTCTTGGAATCACTTGGCACTTTCTGGATAAGATACAAATAGGATATCTAGTCCAAATGTCCAAAACAGGTATCTACATGTTGGTTTGAGGGTGCAGGGCATCTTTTAGGAGTGGGAATGTTTGTTTTGGACACCAAATTCCAGTCACCTTCATATCACTATCACATAGTAAGGAAGGGAAACTGATAGTCATACTTACCTGTAAAAGGATTTCAATCTGAGAGGTCATAATGGAGGAGGTGTTAAAGCCCCCAAAATTAGAGCTTAAATCCCAACACAAAGGTTTTAATCTCTATCATCATCAACCATATTTGGCTTTTGAAAGATGCTAACACCATTGATGAATAATGAAAATGAATGAAGCATGAAGTTTATATGTAGGCGTAGAAGACAGATCACTGTTTTTTTTTCTACCTTAGAACATAACAGCATTTTATATCTCCCACCTGGTTAGAAATAGAGTTCCTTTCATTAGTAGCTACAAGACAATGAAGATCCCATCTTCTTCGGACCCATCAAGGAGGTTGATTTCACCTCTTGAATGTCAAAAATGTGGTTTTTTGCCTTTTTCACCTAGGCAGAAAAATAATTTACATTCTAAAAATGAATCAGAAATGTTCCTTTCATTACTAGCTATAATACCATTTAGATCCCATCTACTTCGGACCCGGTTGACTTCACTTGAACGTTAAAACTATGTTTTTTGCATTTTCCACCTATCCAGAAATAACGTTATAGGCTAAAAATAATTCAAAAGTGTTCCTTTCATTAGTAGTTATAAGGCCTCCTAGATCCCATCTTCTTAAGACCCGTCGTAAGGGTTGATTTCACCTCTTGAACATCAAAAATGTGTTTTTTTGGCATTTTTCACCTAGCCAGAAAAAAATTACAAGCCAAAAATAAATCAAAAGTATACCTTTCATTCGTAGATATAAGGCCACATAGATCCCATCTTCTTTCAACCTGTCAAAGGGGCTGGCTTCACCCCTTAAACGTAAAATTGTTTTTTCTGCATTCGCCTAGCCCGAAAAAAGTTACAGGCTAGAAATGAATCGGAAGTATTCCTTTCATTAGTATATATAAGACCACCTAGGTCCCATCTTCTTCGGACCCGTCGAAGGGGTTGACTTCATCCCATGAACATGAAAAATGTTTTTTGGATTTTTCACAAAACCAGAAGAAAGTTACAGGCTAAAAATGAATAAAAAGTGTTCCTTTCATTAGTAGCTGTCAGATCATTCAGATACGATCAGATACGTCAAAAATGCGGTTTTTGCATTTTTCATCCTCCCAGAAAAAAGTTACAGGCTAAAAATGATTCAAAAGTGTTCCTTTCCTAAGTAGCTTTAAGCTTTTGATTTATTTTTAGCCTGTAATTTTTTCTGGTTAGGTGAAAAATGCAAAAACACATTTTTAACGTTCACATAGTGAAGGCCACCCCTTCGACGGGTCCGAAACAGTGTCCCAATAGCTACTAGTAAAACACTATTCATTTATTTTTAGCCTGTAACTCTGTTTGTAACTAGGTGAAGGATATAAAAAGCTGCCTTATGTTACGAGGGTGTAAACTACCCCTGCGTCATAAAAAAAACAATGACGCCTACATATAAACTATGTGCTTTATTTATTTTCATTATTCATCAATTGTGTTAGCTTCTTTGAAAAGCTGCATTCCTCTTTCTAAATATTTTTGCACAAAGGGTGGAACTACCCTTTTCGAGGTAGCATGTTGCTAAAATTAGCTAGAAATACAATGCAATCATTAGAAAGTTAGTAGTTAGTACAAAAAAATGGCTGCTGAAAATTAGCTGCTAACTTCACGCTAATGCCCGGAAGAATTGGCTGTTAGAAAGTGATTGCCAAGTCATAATTAGTTTTAAAATCTTGAATAAACTTGGCATACCTTTGGACTCATTCCTAGCTTGAAAAGTAAATTCAGAAGAAACCTCCAAATCCAATATTTGATGTATAGTGTTATGCTCTTGTTATACCAATAGAATTGCTTTGCAAAGGTAAATGTTGCCAACAGGCAGAGAGAAATTATAATTGTAAAATTTTGAATGTGTTGATATTGTTTCTTTATTGCAAATATATGCCTTTAGTTTTTATTCCATTCTGATGACAATTCAACCAAACATATGAAAGATGTATATATTGCAGAAAACAGTCCAGTGACAGCAAAATTATGGAAGTTAAAAACAAAACACCATCAAATAGTCCCATAGTCCAAGGTGAAACTTACTATGATAGGAATTTCATTGTAATTAAAATTTTAAAATACTCTACACTTTTAAGTTTCTTGAATCCACCAGGCATTTTGATGAAACTTCAAAAGAAGTACACCTGAGATAATTCGATTTTCCATATGTGCAAGATTCAAAGTTAGATTTATAATAATGTTGAGAAATACGAATTCGATCTACGCAACTTCATTTTTCAGTTACCGTTAGTGATACTGAATAAACAATCCAGTTATGTAAAAGTGAATGTGAATTAAACATTTCCTGATAGAGGACCAAAAAACGTGTCTTCACTGTCTCAAAAATGCTTATTAAAATAAATAATGTACTTTTTCAATAACAATGCAAAAATAATACTGGTATACAAGCATACACATTTAGAATAAGGAGACTAAGTGACATAGAAAATGCAACACCGACTAGGTAATTTTGAGCATATTTAAGTTTTAGGTCTACTGATAAAAAGAAAATGATTAAAATTTTAACTCAAAGTTTCGCAAAATAGCTAAGATATTATTATTATTATTATTATTATTATTATTAAACAACAAATTTGAGTTGAGTACAAGTACTATAAACTCAAACACAAAAATAGATAATAGTGTACAGACAAAAGAAATATAACAATTTGACAATCTTAGCACTTCTGAAGTAGACATATACAGAATGGGAATAATATGTTAAGCACTGCGGTGTCTATCGTAATTGTTTTTGAAACTGTTGACGGATTCCGAGTTCACTACATAAGATGGAAGACTGTTCCATGCATCGAAGACACGGTTTGAGATGAAGCGCTGACGAGTAGAGGTTCTAAAAGCTTCCTTCTGCAATTTGAAGTTATGGCCTCTGAGACTGTTCGTTGCCAGACGAAACAGATGCGACATGTCCACACCAAACAAATTATGCAGTGCTCTGAAAGTGATGATGAGATCTCCTCGTACTCTTCTATCAGCAAAAGCAGGCAGGTTATATAGCTCGAGGCGGTCTTCATAACTTGGCCTACGTGTGCCATATGGCATACGTGTAGCACGACGCTGAACGGCCTCTAATAAGCTGCTATCGCGAACAAGGTTTGAATCCCATACCGGACCAGCAAACTCCAGTAGGGGTCGTACGAAAGTTGTGTACAAAAAGGAGGAGGTACTAACGGTGCAACCGCTAAATGACCTTTCCATCATATATAGCAACCGCTTTGCCTTAGAGGTTATGTTCTGAATGTGCTCCGACCAGGTGAGCCGGCCATTAACTGTCAGACCAAGATCTGTATGATGAAGAACAGTCTCTAAGGTATGTTTGCCAAACGTATATGTTAAGTTAGGATTATTCTTTCCCAGGTGGAGAACGTAGCATTTCGATAGATTTAAAGGCAGGAGCCAGAGTTCTGACCACTTTCTGATCAGCTTGAGGTCTTCTTGAAGCACAGATAAGTTCATGACAGTGTTATAGACTTTAGTATCATCTGCATAGATGGAACACATAGAATAAAGTCGGGTGGGAAGGTCGGTTGTATAAAGAAGAAAAAGTATTGGCCCTAGCACAGATCCTTGTGGAACTCCACTAGTAACACGATGACTAGAAGAATAGGCGTCTCCAACACGGACGGAGAAAGATCTGTCTAACAAAAAAGCTTCAATCCATAACAACAAATTTCCCCTGATTCCGAGATGTTCAAGCTTGTGCAGGAGCCTTTTATGCGGAACTCGATCGAAAGCTCTGGAAAAATCCAGAAAAACCACGTCGACCGGTTCATTTGTATCTAAAGATCTGGTCCAATTGTCAATGCAGTGTAACATGTTGGTGATAATTGATCTACCAGGAATAAAACCATGTTGGTTGCTAGGCAGCAGGTTGTTCTTGAACGCAAATGTCATAAGTTGTTCCTGGACGATCTTTTCGGCTATTTTCGCAGCTATAGGCACAAGACTGATAGGACGGTAGTTTTTCGCAGATGTTTTATCTCCTTTTTTGTATATAGGTGTCACAGATGCAGTACGCCAACAGGAAGGAAGGATGTGATTTTGAATCACACCTTAATGTTAATAATGCGTTGAAGCTTCTGTGTTCGCTACACATTCGTTAAGTCATCGCGGCATTAGGTGATTGATGTCTTCTTGGTGTATTGTATCCCGGGCCTTCTGAATCTGGTTTCGTAAAGCCTCCAATGTTTGTGGAGGGTGCGGACAATTTTGCAACATTCTTCCCATCATGTCCCATACATGTTCGATGGGAGAAAGTGTATAACACGTGCGACATGAGGTCGTTCATTGTCCTGCTGCAAAAGTGGATCTTGCAATGTTTCCAAAAAAGGAAGCAGATGTGGCTTCGTCGATAGAGCGCTGGGCAGTCATGCTACCTCGAATGAACACTAATCGTGACCAGCTGCCGTAAGCAATCGCACCCCATACCATAACATCCCCAGTGCGATGAATATGCCGTTCGATGGAATATTGTACGTCTCCTCCTTACTCTGGTACGGCCATCATGTGTGCCGTAACAGAATCTGTACTCATCGCTGAGTTCCATTCCATATTCCATTCAAGTCTCTCCCTACTGCATACCAATCGTTGCCGACAATGTTGTGGAGTCAGAAGTACAAGATGGGGACGGTATGAAAACAGTCCAAAAGACCTTATTCTTGGAACCATGCTCGACAACATCTCATTACAGCAGCTTCGTTTCGATTCACCCGATTAGCGATTTCTCTAAAAGAAAATCCGGCTTCACGTAACCCGATTATCCGACCCCTCTCAAACTCGAAAAGTTGAGTGAAATTAGCGCGTCTCCGAACTCTAGGCATGATAATGTAATGAAACAACTGGAACCAACACTTAAAAATCACTGAATATTAATTAAACATTTTCATATTGTTTGGATACTGAAATGACAAAAAAAACCTTTACAAAAAAAGTACGGCTCGGAATACCTTCAACATTTTATCAGCGTATACTTCTATGGTAGCAAATATGTTTATAAGTTTTTATCAAAATCAATAAATAATTCTGAGTGTTGCATGTTATATGACACTTAGTATGTATAGATTTTTTACTAATTTACCAGTGATTTTGGGAGACGTACTTATCTTTTCATAGTTCATTCATTAATATTTGAATTGCAGTTGACCAGTTTAAAAAAGACCACAACTTGAAAACATTTGGTATGCCTATTTACTATGGTTCGGGATCCCATGAATATAAAGGAGTTAAATACAGATTTCTAGTGATGGAAAAATTTGGAGCAGATATATGGAAGAAATTTCTCGAGAACAACAGAATATTTCCGAAGTCTACAGTATTCAAAATTGCGATTCAAATAGTAAGTTATGCAGCACCTAGATGACATTAAATATGTGATGTGCAATTATCAGATTGACAGATATGCTTTATTGTCTGAAGAATGCAATCATTCTTAATGACTAAGCTAAATTAAAGCTTAACAAAATTACATAGGTATGTGGATCCCACGTAAATCAATTATAGTACTCACACATTTTATTATGTGGTTTACAAATAAGGAGTTTTGAAGTTCTCTGCAAAATATCTTCAAATTGTTGATTGTTTCGGTATCACCAAGGAGGCAAATGTAAAGTTTCACACCATTATAAATGATACAGGTTCTACTAATTTGAGATCTTGTTTTCATCTGATACTGTAACTTATATTTTATGTCTCAAATTTATATTTATTTAAAAAAGTAAGAGTTGCTGTTTGGGATATAAACAATGGTACGACAATCATTATTTTAAGATTTAAAAATAAATGCCTTCATGTATTTGTTAGATTAGTTTTAGTTATATATCTAATCGCTCGTTTTTGTAGAATAAGAACTTTCTTAAACAATGTTGGGAACAGACACCAAAATCTACTTTCAAATAATTCAAAGAAACTGCTTAAGGTTGTGCTTTTCACTAAGTTGTAACTAATTGTTATTATATTAAAGGAAATCTTTGCTAGTCGAGTAAGCAATAGGTCTACATGATTAGTAAAATTTAATTTAAGATCAATGGTCTGTCCAAGAATTTGATGATGTCTATTTTATACAGGGTGTCCCAAAAATAACACGCCAGAGTGACACGGGAGGTAGATTGGCTTCAGATCAATCAGATCAAATCAACATGACCTTTGTAAAAGTTTTCTAGTTTTCGAGATGCCACTTTTATGTTTTTTTCAAAAAATCCCTACTTGTTTCTCTTTTTTTTCTTCTTCTAACTTATGATTTTTTCCTTGGCTACCATTAATAGTATTCTTTTCATTGAAAACGGCACGGTATGCTGAACGTTTCTCATGGTGACATAATTCTACCGACCGAACAGTGAATGTGAGAGCGAGATAGTCAATGACATGTTTAGGTCGTTACATTCCTTAGTGGTTTGGATACAAAGAACGATTGCACTTAATTTTTATATGTAGTAATTCGCAAGTATTATGAAAAACGAAAAACTTGGAATTATTCAATGTTTAGTAGAAAGAACCTACAAATGTTATACTATTTTTAAAAGAGCATTAAATAGGCTAGTTTTTAAAATAATTTGCCGATTCAATCCGTTACATTTTTTTCACAGTAATTAGTCAAACTTTAGTAAAGGTTTTCAAATTGAAACAAAATGTAATAATTATTTTTTTAGCATACCGTGCTAGTTTTCAATGAAGTGAATGCTCGGTGGTATCAACCAACTATTATTGGTTGTTCAGGAAATAAATCATAAGTTAGAAGTTCTTCCTAGCCATAACATGCAAAAAAGTAACGATTTTTTCAAAAAACTGCAAAACTTTTACTAAGGTAATGTTGATTTTATCTGATTGGTCTGGAGCCAATCTACCTCCCGTATCACTCTGGCGTGTTGTTTCTGTCACACCCTGTGTATCAAATCAATATTTAAATTTATAGAACTAAGCGAGCATACTAATTTTGAAAGTTAAGTAATTGTCACACCATTTTTTGATTTATTGAATTTATCATTTATGTTTAAATCTATTGAATCGTTAATATAAATTGAACACAGAATCGAAGCTAGTACTGATCTTTCATATTTAATACATTTGAAGTAAAATATCTTGATACTCTTATAATTTGGGATCGATTATTTAAATATGTTTTAAACCAATTGAGTGAGGTTCCAGTACAACCCTATTTTTTTTAATTTGTTCAGTAGTCCATACACAATCATAATGTTTGGAAAATTCACAAAAAGATCAATCGAAATCTGTATATTGCTTAAATTTTAGTATGAGAAAATAGCATTAATGGTATTTTCTTGTTTTTTGAAAGCCAGATTGTACAGTTATTTTATCCATACTCTTTCAAAAAATAAACAATGATTATCATTTGTGAAATATTGGAATCCTCTCAGCATGTCATCTATGTGCTTCGATAGCAACTAATGATTACATTTTTTTGGCAGTTGGATGTTCTAGAGTACATTCATATTAAAGGATATGTCCATGCTGACATAAAGGGTGCAAATATTCTACTAGCTGAAACAAAAGAGACTCAGAACAAACAAGTCTACTTGGTAGATTTTGGTTTAGCCACAAAATATACAACAGAGCCTGTTTTCAAGCCTAATCCAAAGAAAGCACATGATGGAACTATAGAATACCTTAGTAGAGATGCACATCAAGGAGGTAAGACCTACCAATGATGTATTCTATGCATTGCCAAGCTTGTAATCTAACTACAGGATTTACGTCGCCGGTGTTCCTCAAGGTTCGGTCCTAGGACCAATCCTTTATTCGCTTTTTATCCATGATGTTCCTTGCCCCAGCAACTGTGAAGTCTACCTCTATGCTGACGACACTGCACTTGTCGTCCAGTCATGTACTGGTGATCTGGTTCACGATGGGTTGCAGAGTGCGGTGGAAGAAGTACTAGAGTGGGCGGAACGGTGACTGATTAAAATTAATCATTCGAAAACGCAGGCTATTGATTGTTCCAAAAAAACGTGTACCATGGACAAATTGTGCCAAGTACCTCGGTGTCACCCTTGATAAAGGCATGACCTGGCAGAAACATACAGCAGCCTTGAAAACAAAATTCCAAATTGCGTTTCGGCAACTATATCCTTTGTTATGTAGATCCTCCAAATTGAGTTTGATGAAGTTCGCCTATATAAAATGATTATTAGACCAGCCATTACTTATGCATGTGCGGCTTGGTGTTTTCTTGCCAAGACACATATGCAAAGCCTTCGAGTACTGCAAAGTAAAACTTTGCGAACAATTTGCAACATTCCATGCTATGTCTCAAACGAGACACTACACAGAGACCTTGACTACACAGTGAAGCAAGTTCGTAAACATTCAAGGCCACGGCTCGCACTGTAATCAAAAATTAGCGCGAACTTTTAATAAACTTAAAATTACACTCTAACAAAACCGAATCAAAATTTGTTTAGTTCACTTCAAAATTAATCCGTGTACCAAGTCAAAAAGACTAGGTGTCTTCTCTTAAACTAAACAGTTCTGTTTTTCTTTGCTCTTCTCCATTTTTCTTCTCTTTCCCTTTCTCTTTTTCCTTGACATGGTCTGGTTTCTAGGCAATCAGTACTGACAGATTCGACTAACGTACATTAGACAGTGACTAATGGGCAAAGGTCCTACGGACCGCCCAGACAAACAAATGACGAATAGTAGGATTTACGTCATTTTCTTATCGTGGCTTTATTTTAGTGCCAACCAGGAGAGGTGATCTGGAAATTTTGGCTTATAATCTAATACATTGGCTGGGTGGTAGTCTACCATGGGACAAAAAGTTGTCTGACCCTAAAATTGTACAAAAAAGCAAAGAAGAATTTATAGATGCTATTTCCAAATCTGCGAAGAGTTGTTTTGGAAACAAAGCACCACCTGGTATGATTTGCGAGAGCTTGCTTGTATAAGTGTAATAATATACTCGATACTGATGAGTCGTTTGATATATTGATATATATATATAAAAAAATTTCAGGTCCCCTAATTGATTATCTGAACTACCTCAAAACACTGGATTTCAACTCTACGCCCGACTACAAGAAAATACGGAAAATATTCTTATCTGGTATAGACTCTAATGACAAGTTAGATGCACCATTGAAATTTTCTGAAACTATGAAACCAGGTGCAAAAAGAAAATCTAGAGAAGTGTCACCTCTAAAGTCAAAATCACCAATAGTGCGAATGGCCGAGAGAACTGGCATGAGATCATCTAAAAATGTATGTATATATTTGTATAGAATTTTGAACATTTTTACCGCAAAATTGATGCAAAATACCAAAATAAAAGTGCTAATCTAACGGAAGTTATCAGATCTCTAATACTTTCATATTTTTTTCTCTCAAGCCCATGATGTGTTAATTTTTTCGACCCGTTAGTTTTTCCGCCCTAAACCCTTTAATCTGGTAGGTATTTAATTAGGTATTTAATGGAAATCAAAGCTAGCAACAATTTTTTTTATTTGGGCAATTTTGAGTCAATGATAATAAGATGTCGGAACGATCTCTTTAAAAGGGATCTAATGATGTGCAACAGCGATAAGATAATTTGCTCATCTTCAATGCAAAAGTTGCCAACCATTCTTTTTGACTAGTGATGATATGTTTCGTGTTGAGATTTTTTTGTGTTTATGAAAGATTCCCTCATTGTCAAAATTGATTTAATTTTCCACAAAATTAAGACATTTTTTTTATGAGTAAACCGTCGCAGGTATTTCATAAGTTTAGATTTTTTAAACATATAAAGCGCCGTTTCTCTGTGGAATTAAGCAGCTACAATATTGAGTTTAACTTGAAACCATATTATTTTGACATTACATTTTTTGGACAGTTGTTTTACTACAAAAGAAGCACATTTGAAAGATATTGAAAAGGATATACTCGATTCGGGAGGGACTAAGCCTAAATTATTCTTTTGTACAAGAGAAGAGTTTGTTTACCGATGTTTGTTTTTTGAGTGTTCTTATGAAAGATAAAAGAACAGTATACTGGTTCAAACTCCTATAGTAGCTGCTCCATGGACTACTGTATTTTTTATGAAAAAACATGTAGTAACATCTTGTAGATAAAAAATTAGCTTAATACCTTCATACATTAAATTACCGGAGAAGACACATTTACTAGAAATATCTTAAAAATCAGGCAACTGCCTCATGCAAAAATATGCTCTAACCTTAGATATGTTTTTTACTATGCATTAATTTTTTTGAGAACATATAAGGGCGGTTTGGGAAAGACAAATGAGCTCAGACTTTAGGCATCACATTTTAAATTCTTAGGTTTATAAAAGTTGTGTGTCCTAGGTTCAGACCGATTAGATAACCGCACGAGTAATTCAATATTCGGCGAAACTGGGCATTCGGTAAAATGGGCAGAGTATGCCGTGTACCGGGTACAACTGAGTACTTCGTTACTGCTACATGTTTTTTGTAGAAAACATTTTACACCCATAGAGCAGCTACTCCCATCGATTAATGTATTCTACCAAAAGATAATAATATTTATTCACAACAATTACAAACTGTGGATAAATAGATATTCCACAAAAGGAAAATTTCCTTGTGCGTGGAAACCATTCTAACACGTAATATAACACATAGATATAACACAATAGTTACAATAAGTTGATTGATAAGGACTAGAAAAAATCGATGTAATATACAGAGAAAACCATATACCACTGACGCCGTAATGTGTACGAGATAAGAGCGAGAAGCGTGCAAAACGCGTGTTAGAAAGAGATAGAAGAACCTCGTTGCCTAGCAACTCCAATGACAATACACTAATTTTGAATCATAGATCAGTAATGCGGAAAAGATATTTATATGTTAGAGTTAAAAAAAGTCGTATAACTCTATTTTTAATGAAATTATTGTTTTTTTCTTGTATATGTTGGTAAGTTCCCCTTTTTTGTGTTGTGTGTTAGATAATGTGGAGCTTACTAGGAAAGATGAAATCTCGAAGGATTGTTCAATAGTCGATAAATTTTCAAGTTCTTCTAAATCAGTCAGTGGTTAAAAAAACATAGCTATGGTTTTGCCATTTATTAATAAATTTAAAAAAAATCCGTCCTAATCGAACCTCATCGGTCCAGTTTTTTGTTCGTCGACTATGTGTTCTCTTCACTGTCGTGTAAGAACAATTTCAGCAACAATCTCGCCGACTTACTCCGGACGATGATGGCATAGACCATCGAAAGATCGAGTTCGAGTTAAAAGGGTTACTTATGCGAAACTTTGGCTTCATACCAAAGAAATTTAAGGATATATATATATATATATATAAAATAGGAAAATAATAGTCAAAATCCGCAAAAAGAAGGAAAGTGGATTTTGACCATTATTTTCCTATTTTTTGTTATATACCTTTCTCCGCATGATCATTTTCTCTCTGCCTCTCTCTCTCTCTCTGTATATATATATATGAAGTAGGAAAATAATGGGCAAATCTGCAAAAAGGAGGAAAGTGGATTCGAGCAGAAAATATGATAGGTAACCCGAGCGATACGTATTTCTGCTGGTCGGCTTCAGCAGGCCCGAAATGAATGCACATTTGCAACTACAAAAGTAGATACACATGCCCACACATCCGGATACGGGTGTAACCTGGGAAAACGCAGATGGGGAAAAACCTCGAATTTTCAAGGAGACATCTAACCACAACCTATTCTACGTCCTGGTTTAGTTTGGGTCTGGAAATTCTGTGTGTTTATTGCTTATAATGTGCTCACTAAACGTCTAAAATCTTAACTCAGTACCTTTACCCGCTCCGTATATATATATATTTTTCAATTTCGTAAATAAAACTTCATTACTCTGTCTCTCGGTAGGGGCAACATCTTTGGATCTCTATTCATAAGAACTTTTCTTTGTTATTTTTTTTATGTACTTTCTACTCTAGAAATATTGGCTCGTCTTTATGAAGCACCCTGTATAATGAAAATATCAGGGGTATTAAGACAGATCCCTGTGGTACACCAAAACGGATTTTTTGTGCGGTATATATCCGCTATCGGCGATTATTATCGGTGTCGTCGAAATTCCTGCATCGGTCGATCTCTATTCATAAGTAATATCATAAGGACATCTAATTTTTCCGGAAATAATAATCAAAAAAACACAAGCATGATTTATGGTGGCAACAAAAATCCGAGACGAGGACCTTCCACCTGCACGAATGTTTTTTGTTAAAAAAAAATATTACTTTGCATTGTTTTTTCGATTTTTTTTCACAGCAAAAAATTAGATGTCTGAATGGTATTAGGCAAGACTATTTTATAAGTAACAGATTATCTGTTGCCCTGTGAGACCATATTTCAAAGGTATTGTAATGTTTGGTGACAACAGCTGTCAAGTTTTACCGCGGTAAACTCGAAAAAAAACTGCTGACAGGAGCTGTCATACAATTTTCCCATCTAGAAACCATCTGTAATTCAAAATTGCGCGTTTGTGATTGGTAGAAATTAAGGCGAAGGAAATAGTGATTTAAAATCATGCCAAAACGAAATTAAATACCTTTGCGGCGGGTTGAGAGTATGCAACTCTAGTTTAACGTTTTTCTTTATTAGCAGAACGTGCATTTGAACTTTGAACAATGCGTTTATCGGCAGGCCTCAAGTCAATGCATATTCTTTAAAAATTTATTTTACAGGTAGATTATACTAATGGTGATCAAGCCACAGATAGTGAAAATTCGGACATAATAAGTGGAAGCGAAGATGAGCTGCCGACTGTTAAACCATCAAAGAGGGGTAGGACTAAAAATGATGTCAGTGTCACTGAAAATGGTGCTATTGAAAATGCAGATACTGCAACTCCAATAAAATCGAGTAAGGGTAGAAAAAGGACTCAAAAGGTTGTGCAGGAAAATGGTGATGCAGAAAAAACTGTGAAAGGAGAAAACGTTAAAAAGCGTAATAGAAATGGTAAAGCCACGAACAAGGAAGACGAAAAGGTTTGTATCACTGATTTTTTAAACCGCTATCGCCATCATTGATTAGTGTAATGTCAAAACCCAAACTTTTCATTGTGGTCTCAGTACTGAACGAAGATAAAAACAGTGATAGGACATTTCTGCGTTGTGTTCTTCTAAGTGTTAAAACTCATATCACCTGATATTTTGGGGAGCTGCCCTTCCGCATCTATCTGGATACTCCCATATGTCCAAGAATCTACATGCCAACAGCATTTGACGTAGTGAGGATTGAATACCAGTGCTTCCAAAGCGATATTCCCTGATAACAGTGATATCATTCACATATACTAAATGACATAGAAAATGCAACACCGACTAGGAGTGCTGTAATTTTGATCATACTTTTACAAGTTTTAGGTCTACTGATGAATAGACAGTGATTAAAATTTTAACTCGAAATTTCTCAAAATAGGTGAGATATCCCACGTTAATATTAATAATGTGTTGGAGCTACTCTGTTAGTTGCGCCATTGATTGGATTAGCTGATTGATGTCTTCTTGGTGTATTGTATCCCAGGCCATCTGAATTTGGTTTCGTAGAGCCTCCAATGTTTGTGGATGCGATGAATTTTTCGACCTTCTTCCTATCATGTCCCCTACATGTTTGATGGGGGAAAGGTATGGAGATCGAAGAGGCCAATGAAGCAGATTTACCTTGGAAAAAGTCTAAACTAACACGTGCGACATGAGGTCATGCATTTTCCTGTTGAAGAAGTGTATCTTGCAATGTTTCCATAAAGGGAAGCAGATGCGGTTGTAAAACTTCGTGGTTATAGCGCATTCCATATTCCATTCAAGTATCTCCCTACTCCATACCAATCGTTGCCGACGATGCTGTAGGGTCAGAGGTAGTACAAGATGGGGATGGTATGAAAACAGTCCAAAAGACCTTATTCGGCGATCAACTGTCCTCATTGTTATTGCCCTTTCGACAGCATCAAACCACTGGTTCGCAACTGCCCTTGTTATGGAAAATCTATCACTTAACGCTAGTTGCCTCAAATAACGATCCTGTCGCTCTGTAATGTGTCTTTGATGTCCAGTACCTCTAACTTGTCGATTTCTGCCTTCTCGGAACCACGCTCGATAACATGTCATTAGAGTACCTTCGTTTCGATTCACCCGATAATCATTTTCTCTAAAAGAAAATCCAACTTCACACAACCCGATTATCCGACCCCTCTCAAACTCGGAAAGTTGAGTGCAATTAGCGCGTTTGCGAACTCTAGGCATGATAATGCAATGAAACAACAATGAAACAAATGTAACCAACACAGAAAAATCACAGAATATTAAGTAAAGATAGTCACATTGTTTGGATCCTGATATGACAGAAAAGCCTTTACAAAAAGAGTACGACTAGGAATGCGTTCAACATTTTATCAGCGTATACTTCCATGATAGCGAATATTTTTACAAGTTTTTATCAAAATTCAATAAATAATTCTCGGTGTTGCATTTTATATGTCACTTAGCATATATCGTTTTGAAAATGTACGGGGGAAGGTATGAACTATTTTTACGTATGCTTCAGCACATTGACGTCTAATGTACGTTGCAGCTGAATTAGCGGATAACACCTTTATGTCAGTTCTTCACTCTTAGCAATAGTGAATCTGCTGAAACTCAAGACCACCTCTATTGACTCATTGAACGCCTACCGCCTTTTTGTAAAATTTCAAGACAAAATTGTGGATATATATTTTATTTACTTCGATGCATTCCGTGTTAGGCAAACCTGATGTAATTCAACACAGAACCCAGAACTGTTAGCCCTAAATAGTTAGAAGTTAAAAGTTACTATCATCATGGCACAGCACCATTGGAATAAAGGAGGTCAGATTGGCCAGTTCTGGATGTACGAAGTTCGACACGGTTATGGTGGCAGACCGAAGTCCGGCGGATCTGTCTGGAAGACACATCGCGGGCCGAGCAGGCAGTGCGCGAAAAAATCCGCCCGGTCGTTGGTGTAGCCGTAGAAGAGAGCTAGATCGTCGACGGCCCGCTGTTGCGAAAGGGTCCCCAAAACTGTCCGTTAGAGAAGAGTCATCGATCAGTCGGACAGCACTCCTCTAAACATTATCAAGCGTGGACAAAGTACTCGGAGTGGCAGCGCCCCAAACACATGAGCAGCACTGGAGGCCAGGCCTTATCTGGGATTTGTACAGAGTGAGGAGGTCATGTGGAGAAAAGTACTTCTTAGCCCTAAACAAATAGCCTAGCCTTTTTGCAGCAGCTGCCGCTGTTGACCAGATGTGTTCGTGCCAGATCAAGTACTCGGTGATCTGACCAGATTGTTGCGTCCCCAAGCAGTGATAACATCCAGGTCTCTCGTCAGAGAAACTAGACATCTTTTCGCCAGCAGACATCTGCTTGTCACTCTGAATCCCTGCATGTGGAGTGCTGTCATCAGCAAAGCTGGCATTGAATTGAACGTGCAGGTAAATGAGGTCGTTGATATGTAAGAGGAACAATGTCGCAGCCAAGACCGATCCCCGAGGGAACACATTTGTTGACGTTGTGGGATGAAGATGAGAAGTCGTCAACCGCGACTGAATCTAAAATGTATTTTCAAGTTCATTGTAATAATTTTGTAATTTGATCTATCCCAAATGGTTTATGCGTGTCTTACTAAGATAATAGTTCAGTTAATCGAAAAACAAACTTCTTCAGGTGGAAGAAGATGATGGTATGCAAGGGTGGACCCAAGCAATGAGGGATATCGCGCTAAAGAAGAAAGAACGCCAGGACAAGAAGCCTGTCAGTACAAGATGTCGTGTTAAATAATTATAACACCCTTAAATAATGTACTTTGTTCATTACGTTGTCAACAGCCGTATAAGTATAATTTTGTTATTCAGCAATTTTATAACGGTTAAATTCACTTTTTTGTAAGACAGTGATGTGTACAAGAATAATTTATATACATTTTTTTACAGGCCGGCTTATTATAGTGTCTCGTCCAAATACCGTATATAACACACCTCCTAATACATAATAAGTAATGTTATATTCCCGGCATTCCAGACAGTAGCTTCGGCCAACAAAGTTACCCACCTATCAACACTGACTTTCTGTTGAAAATTAATGCATATGTGGACGAGGTTTGAAGTTGTCCACCTCTAATTAGACACTTGTATTATTAACAAGCTTTCAATCCATTTTCATTTAGATATAAGGTTTTTGTGAACGAATAAGTTTTTTATTTATTTATTTCAATAACTGGATAACTGCATTTTGCCTACAACCGAAAGCAAACGAATTCACTTCCGAAATACCGACCTTATTGCTGCCTCTCACCAGGGCACTATGGCAACATCGCCAACAACCCTAGATTCAAATCTAATGTATGCCCTGTTAAATCAAACATCATCCGCGCGATGTTCAAATTATAGCGTTTCTATTGGCCAGTGCGACATACATGCCTGGGAAACAACGACAAAATAGAAGCGACAATCGAGTTCTGATTGTTATTACTCGGAGTTAGAGGTTTGAATAGACCTTAGTGGCATACAGAAAATATAGCAATGTGTATGTGAAATACTCATCTAAATTTGAAAAGTTGAGGCAAAACACGTAGTGGCAATTTTGGCGACATCAGCAGACCGCTATCACCGTAGGACACTGCCGTATATTTCAATAAATTAGTTTAGCTACGACTTCTGGCGGCATAGCCTTGGCGTGAGGGCCGCAATCGACAATGCGCGAGAAAAACGCCGTGCGCATAGGCTCCGAGTACTCCTTCCTTTATAAAATATTTACTTTTGTAAGATATGACATGTACGGAAATGAATGAGCTGGTGGAATCTTTGTATGCATTAAAGTTTCAAATATACGTTTTCTACTAAATTTGTATTTTTTGAATAGTCACACACAGGACTGTCCTTGGTGTAAGGTACGTTTTTTCTGACACCCTTTCATATCGATTGAGCTAGGAATTATTCATCAATCTCACATCGACCAATTAGTGCGACCTCTGACGCCACTCTCCGTGCAGGTGCGTGCCTCAGCCTTCCCAGGGGCGCACAAGACAACCGTTGCCACTTTCACACAAAGGTGGGTAATCAAGGGATTCACGCCACTATCGATGCATGGTGTAGAGATTCGTTATGCCAGAATCAAAATATCTTTGGAGTCATTTTTGGCCAATGATTAACGTGGACCTCTTACGTCAACAGACTAGCACAGAAAGCTATAATAGCCCTAGGAATATGTGGACAGATGTGCAAGAGAAATGGGGGTTACACTCAAACATGATCATGTGGTTCCTTGAGCACCTCGGGGCCATGCATACCGCTCCCACTGCAGAGTTGGAGGTCCTTCTCTACCTACCAATATTACTCATATTTGTTCAGAGTTGTGTTCTTTCGGTGGTTTACAGACTAACGCGAAGGTCAATCACCGATAAGTCAGCAGCACAGAAAAAAACATCACGGAGTTGAAGGTAGATCCTATATTGGTAATGCCTATGGACAGGAAGCTGAGGTTGCTGGTAGTGAGTTGGACAGGAGCGGTGAGGAAGGGAGAAGGAAAATGAACAATTCCGTCCGTCTTTATTAATTGATATAATAATTGCATTGTATTCCTTTTTACTAGCTCATCACTTTTGGTTTATATTAACGATTGTATCTTAACCCTTTCAAGGCATATTTTTAAATTTTTAAGCTATTTCATTTATAGCTGAAAAAAATGAAGTGATAAGATCTCAAAAGCATTAAAAATAGCCCAGAAAATTTTTCCATTTGGAGAAAAAGGAATTAGTAGGTGGTATCACCATGATACCACCAAGCACTAAAATAATACAATGCAGATATTACTGAAACGTATATTTAATTAAGATAATGTTATAAAAAGGAGTTTGAAGTAAAAACATACAATTTATTTGCTATGATATTTTTCAAAGCAATTTTTTTGGTCAGTGAGACACAAACCGACATTGCAAGTACTGCACCACCATCGCGTACGGTGTTGTTCCGCTTTTGTGCTGCAAAATGCACGTCTTCATCTGACCCATTTTGATCATCCTCCGATTCATTTCCTGAAGGTATGTCCTCAAAAAATACATTCCTGTACTCTTCATAGGTCATATTTTCCAAATCTTTGTAAGACCACTTTTTCCCTGAAACAAAATCCCCAATCAATTAGTCACTATCCACGTAAGCAGCTAACTTAGTAAAATAATTGAATCAAAAACAAAAGTACACCGACCAATAAACAAACATACCAACAACATACAAGTAGCCCACCAACCAATAGTCTAAATAGTTTTTCCATCGACTTCTATCCCGCCGCAAACTTCACAATTACCGAACTGACGGCAGATCAACTAACCCAGCAAAACAACCAAGTTACTCAAAAACAGAAAAATACGCCCACTAATTACAGAAAACACACTGCCAAACATACAAGGCAAAAATCCAAAATCACCGAAAATATTAGGCATTGATTGCTATGTGGTATCAATTGACACCACCTTAATTTTATTCAAAGCAACCAATAAAAATATATAAAATCGCGTGTGCCTATGATAATAACATAAAACAATACCTAATACAATAAAATATAGTACTTACCCGCCATTCTGTCCTTATTTTTTGAAATAAACACTCAATTTATGACCACGCACGCCATTGACCTGCACACTGCGAAAACAAATCGATAAATGTCAAATAACAAACTGTTAGGAATCGCGTCCTATGTAAATAATTTTTTTCATACTAGTTGGCAATATAGTGCTACTTCTTACACGGTGGTATCGGCAGATAACCACTCCGCAGCGCCGTGATAAATTATTAAAAACGTGGTTTCATGGTGACACCACAAAGCTTGAAAGGGTTAATTATGAGTCAGTCATTCAATCTCAGTCACAGCGAACACACACACTGTAATTCCGGTTCGGTCCATGTAAACTATTGTTGGAATCAAATAAAGTTTTTTAAAAACGAAGTTTGAAGTTTCGACTACATAATTCTAGATACCGTAAAATTTGATAAACCAGAAATCCCAAGTTTTGTCGCCAATGCACCCGAAGATGCACAAGCAAGAAGGCGAACCAAAACAAGCAAAAGCGACAGGAACTCAAAGGAGTTCCAGTGATATTGACAATGACCTGCTGACGTAAGAGTACAATGCAGGACTGGATGACGCATCAAAAAGCCATGAAAAATGCATGAAGTTGAACAAGGAGGTAGAATGGCCAGAAACATGCTTCAAGGTGACTAAGGTAGTTACGTGGTAATTTAGTGCTTCCTTGAAGGCCGCCAGTACGCTGATACTGGTAAACGACACAGAGGAGGGACGGCAAAGTGCTACCGCATCTCAGCTCTTAAAAATGAGGGAGAGCAAATCAAGTACGTCGTTAAGACAAACAGCAGCGTTGTCTCAGATGGAGATTGTGACGACCTCCAAGTGCAGAGCGAAAAGCTATCAAGGTTGCTGAACACAAGGAGCAGGACAGCTCTCTAAAATGGTAGAGCGAGCTCTAACAGTAGTTTAAAGGCAGAATTCAAAAACCCTAAACTCTTGCGACCTCAGGTTGCGACGATATGCTATTCTTGCATTTACCCCTTCCGAGGTATTGGAAGGGGTAAATACAAGCATATTGAGATTTATAGGGGGAGGCAGGTGATGATAAGACACGCTGAAACTGCAATTGAAAAGTGGGAGGGCCAAAAGACAGGGCCGAACAAGGACACCCTTATAATTAAAACAGATCAGGGTGAGAACTCCTACGCTAATACGCTTAGGAGACTGAGGAAAATATAAATTTACACGAAATAGATGAATCGGTGCTCAATGTGAGACAGACGAAAAAAGGTAGAATTGAGTTTAAGGCGGCAGAAAAAATAGAAGGTGCTGCTAAAAAGCTTTTGACTCAAGTCGAAGGTATTTTAGGTGCCAGAATTCTGGCCGAAGCACCATAAAGGACTGTTGCAATCATACTACGTGACTTTGAAAAAAACATAGATAAGGAAGAGATCCGTCGAGCTGTCGAAGAGGCTCTGCAGCAACCAAATGTTGCGGGTCTACAGGTCTTTGAGCCAAAAGCACCTGCAAGTGGGAAGGAGCCTTGCACTGCTCTGATGATGCATCCTGAAGAGCGTGGACGTATTCTGCTGGAACAGCGGCAGATTAAAATTGGATGGAGCAGGTGCAGAATAACTGAAAAAGTCTCTCCAGCGAGATGCTAAAAGTGCCAGCTCTTTGGCCACGCTGAGACAGCAAGCACGTTGCATCAATGAGATGAAGTGCTACGTGTGCGGCGAGAAAGGGCATCGCGCAGACAATATGGCCTGCGCGAAATACAGGGAGGTCGTGGAACAGCCTCGTTCTACTTCTAAACACTAAGCAGCTAACACAGCTGTGACACAAAAAGGCGACGCCTGTAATAATTTCAAAGAAAACTGATGAGCCTGCTTAGGATAAGGGATTTCAGGTTGTCACAAACAGAAAAGATAGACGAACGGATAGAAGCAACATTCCCACAACACAAACATAAAGATAATACAAGCACACTTAAACAGGTGCAGATCGGCACACGATTCGCTGGGTCAGTTCGCAAAATAAAATTCAATTGATGTTGCTCAGGGGCTTGATTCTAAATGAGTTTCGACCGTTGAAATTGATTTCGATGACGCCTTGTGACGATATACTTGATTAGCTATGATAATTTTGAGACTGCCATGATAATTTGAATTTAGAAAATCAATATAATCAGATGTCAAAATTATCATAGCGAATCAAGAATATCGTTACAATATTAGACTGCAGAGATGAGGTCGAAAAATAATAAGACATGTAGTAGACGATTGTTCCTATAACAGTACTTCCAGAATGCAGAGGATTTAGTTTTAAATACAGATTTTAATTAAGTAGAGTGTTTGTGCCAAAGAGTAGTTTTATTCAGATAGTTAAAAACACTGTTTGGTCTCGTAACATATTTATTGACGAAACGCAAAAACTAAAAAGACAAAAAGCTGCATGCGTTAACGTAAGTTCACCACCTCAGGACTGACATTAAAAAAATTTTGGCCCCTTCTAATATTTTTCACATTTCTGCAAGTTATCGTTTCTTTTTTCCCGAGCATATTCGGCTTGAATCATTTTCAAAAAAATGTATGATTTTTCTTCAAACTTCTGTCCATATACGATCAAAAAGTCTGTTTTTCTTAGGATATACGAGACGCGTAGCTACTAGAATCTTAAGTCTTTCTTGAAAACGGTATTGTTTTATTAGGTTCCTTCTTTCTTCTCTATTATTTTTGACTAATACATTTTATTTGTTTAGATAAAACTGTTCCAAAAAATAAGGTATACTTAATCTCATTTGAAATTATTTGGGCATCAGTCATTCTCTGAACGTTAGAATTTGGAGAATCTTTGGGTTTCGATTTCTATAAAGCCTCTGCTTGTATTATTCTTTCTTAGCTTTTTCTTTTTTAAGTTCTTTCTTTAGTTTTTGAATCTCTAATCTCAACTGTCTTCCGTTTCTTCTTGATCTTTTTTACCCGCTGTGGATCGCCCTGATGTTAGCGTCTCTGAAATATTTTTTGCGTACGGGTTTGCACAGAATTTTCACGCACCGAAAGTGAGCCTGAAGTGAATGTCAGCTAGTTCAAAGGCGATATTTTATAGAAAAACTTACATAATGTCAAAAAAACTACATAATATAAAAAATCCATTTCTTGTCAGTAATATGGCTGTCGGACACCCACCGCACCGCGGACCCTACTAACGCTCACCTTGATCCACCCCGAGTATGTAGCCTCGAAGGAGAGTGTCTCTGCCATTAGGTGGATTAAGTGATGTGGCCTGGTGAAATTAAGTTCGCAAGTATATCTGACAGATACCTCGAATGTGTGTAGTCAATGTCCTTGGCTGGATTAAACGATATAGTCTGGTGAAATTAAATTCGCCGTTTCCCGTAGAGACAGGGACAGGAAACATTGCTCGCATAACGGCACCTTGATTCTTCAAAATAAATTACGAAATTCGCATGTTCAATGAAACAGCATAATAAATTACCATATTTATTATTCAAGTAAAGGTTAATATTACAATGGAAACAGCAAAAAATATGTTATTTTGGAGAAGCATGTTTAATATGAGAATTTCAACGCCTAGCTCCTAGGTATATATACATCTTTATCCATAAAAATTGTAACTATAGCACATTATTTCAATGCATATTACATTTGGCATACAAAATATTTACTTTAATGCTAAATAGCTATCATCTATAAAAACCTGAAGGAAAGCTTCCATTTCCAATACTCCATAAAACTATACAAATAAATCTGTGTAGTTTACAAACTGTATTCCACAGGCGATTCCACACAAAATACCGAGAAAAAATTAGAATTTTCAAATTTCTTCATCTGGAATATGCACATTCCATGTGTGCGCCTATCTGATACTTGTAGGAAATGTCCAGTCATGTTAAAAAGCATATTAAGTTCACAACAGCTTCGATTCAAGTTGTTTGCAAGACTTCATATATATACGAGTATATTTTATGACACACTCAAACTTGTACCAACTGTTATAGATAAAACATGAAAAACTGACTGATTGTCCCTGTGTAACAAATATTTAGTAAAAGGTTATGTTGGTTCCTTGTCACGAAAATTTGAATCAGTAAGGTAATGAAGCGAGTATTTTGGAGTAGTATCTATTAAGGTAATCAGAGAGACCCCAAGATCTCAATACACCAGCTGTTTTTCTTTTCCCTTATTATTTCTTTAGGTCGAGTATACTAAACAAACTCTTTTGATATACTCTTTTTATCTATTATGTGCATGTTAGTAGAACTTTATAATGCCCAACACTGTTACCATTGAAACTTGAACTTTCTTCAAAAAAAGTGTCAACGTTATTCTTAGCATAGCAAATTCTGCCTTCATTTATAGTGAAAACAACATTCAAAACAATTGGTTTTTGTTTTTAGTTGCAATAACAATAAGCTCCTCGCGGCACACACATGAATAGAGAAATTAGTTAATCATCTGTCTAAAATATAATTACTCAAATTTGGAGACATTCATTTCAAGCAAGTAGAATTTCAAGTGAAACGCCCTGTAGAATTCAATCACAACAAGTGAAGATTCTCTCCAGTAAATACAACATTAAATACATTTGTGACAAAAACAGATATAAGTAAAAGCAACGTTAACAATTATCAAATAATTTAAAGAAATACATTCAACTTACTATAAAGCTTAAAATATATATGTACAAAGTATATGAAAAAATAACCGCTACAACTTATAAGAAATAAATGTTAACGACTAAGTGTTAAAATTGAAACCAATCGTTTTGTTTCGCTTGACTAGTAGTAAGAACTAAAAAAGTTTGTGAAGAAAGTTAGAACATACTTCAGCGTTCCTTACTAGGATTAGATTGTATCAAGCAGTAGCTTCCTTATAGTTGTTATGTCTATGGCGCTGAAATTAAACAAATCGGTTGTCAAACTAAGCCATCGCTGACACGATCAGATACCTATCACAGTCAAGTGTCCACTATAAATATCTGTCAATACGTCATCAAGTTACGTAATATAATAAAAAAAACTAGACTCTACGGTACCTTTCTACATATACCCCCATATAAACATACATCCGTAATTCCATCACAACTCATTTATTAGATATGAAAAAACTAGCATATCAAATATAAGAATTTAATAGAAAAAAATTATTTTTTTCAAAAAAATATTTGGTGAATATGCCAACGATAATTATTATGTACGTCATTAATTTCATCATTACTTATTTGTATCTGGGATCTACATAAGAAATTTCCAAATGAGAAGGGATCGATGCAGAAGATTTCTCAGTTTTTTAAATATTCACAACATAATTTAAGAAATCACTGTACTAATTCTTTATCTTTCATGGTTCCAAGTTTCTCATTTACAGGTATGTATATCTTAAATAATAAATGAGTTATAATGGAACTGTTTATATACGCTTATACGTAAAAATAAATGAGTTTTTATAAAACTACAGATGTATGTTTACATAAAAATACATAAGAGTGCTGCCGTGGAAACTTAAAGTATATGGAGGGTTACTCAGTAGTGGCTGTCCGACCAAGAATGGCAGATTTTTCCGTCAATGACCCAACTATTCGTAGTCTGTGAACTTTGAGTCAAGCAAGACTGAAGTCTAATTTGTAAATTTTAACATGTATAAACTATCCAACAATTAATGGATGTATCAATTTTCATACCGGTGTCACTAAATCATAGTTTTTCTGGTCGTAGCAAACTAACCGAATTTGGGGTAAGGTGAGGCGTGGTAGAAATAAAAGCACAGGTAAAATTCGTCCGGATATACCGGACAATAGGTAATCTTGTGGAACCGTGTTTGTTGAACTGTTTCTCTTATTAGGGTTGTCAAATATATAAAATAATCCCTTGTCGTTTAAGAGTGCTTGGAACCCAATGCGAAAGTGACCATTCGATCGTCGGTCAATGATTTGTTTGTCTCTATTAGGGGTACAGTGAGGTAAAAAAACCCTAAAAACATTGGCCTTCTCATTAGTAGTTAGAAAAATGCGGTCGATTTTCGAAACAAGGCAAAAAGTACCTCTTTTTGAGTCTTTTAAAATTCCTCAAAGATTGCAATAAAGTCTTATATTATAGGAGATTTATTTCGGTTTTCGGAAGTTCCCTTCTCTGTGCGAACATTGGTTACCGAGATATCACTTGTCGATGACAAAACAATGCAGTCAGATATCTCGGCGACAAATGATCGTATCGAGATTTTAAAAACAGGATATTGTAGCTTACTAAACGGGTTATCTAATCCACATGACCTAACAGAAAACATTCCAAACCCGTGGACTAAAAAAAGACGAAAATTTTGCAACAAATTTTCATTGTGCTCTCTGTTAGAAATTGCATGATAACCGTTGCTCCTAAAATTTTTCTGCTAAAAAACATGAAAACTATAATGTTAAAGCTTTGAAATTGCTTTTTTAAAGTCTAGATACAACCATGTTTCACAGAAATCCAGCCTGTCAAAGATCACCTAAAAATTTGGATTTTTTTCTTGCTTCCTTAACTTTTTTGAGTAGTGTACATCCTAGACACCTATAACTGACATAACACCAAACCAGCAATTTTACAAAATATACTATTTTGTTGTTGACAACACTAATACGAGAATAGCATATCTTATTTAACCATGAAAAAAAAAGGACAAAATAGAGTCTCCTTTTCACATTCTTCTAATGCCCACTTTTCGAGAAATATATCGCTGCTGTTCGTCGTGGGATCCGCACGTGTCTTTTGAATTATATTTATGAAATATTATACTCATAAAGACAACTCAAAAGTATACAAGAATATACGTATATACGAGTGTCGTAAAAATACTCGCATTCAATACAATAAACGTCGTTGTTATACGATTTTGTTTAAACAAAAAAATAACAAAAAACTTGTGCTTTCTTTTTTCTCAAATTTTGGAAGATCTTTTTTTATATAAACAAAATCATATCTTACCATTGGAAGGAGCTTCGTATCTTTCCATGACTTAAATGAAATTTTCATACTAGCTCGTGTAGAATACTCTTCTATAAGAACAACATAAAGTTGACTTCTAAAACGTATAGGGTGAGTTTTCTCGTCTATATCTGAGTCTGGAAGAAACAGAGTTGCCAAGTGAAAGGGGCCAAGTGAATATTTGGACTCAAGATAAATCAAATAACACAAGAAATGTGATAATTTGAATGTATAGCCTAAGTAACGATCAAAAGTGCCGTATTTTGCTGAACTAATAGTTAGGTTGCCTAATTTCAGGCGATTTTAAAATAGTGCCCAAGCACATTAATTTTTCGTTTTCAAAAAATGCTCATATTGACCTCTTTTAATACCAGACTTTCAACAAGGAGGGAAACTCACCCTGAATATATGTATAGCATTGTTGGAAGGGCATTGCTCTTCGTTACCATTTTTGTACTTCCGAATCCCCTATAATAACAACGAAGAAAACAAAAAAAATAAACATAAATAAGTCACAGAACCATTTTTCTTAGTATACTTTTATCACGTTAGAGCATAGAGAAATGTAGTTTATCAAAATTTTGAAAAGTACTTTTCTCAGGTCTTGATCATTTTGCAAAATCTTAAACGTAATTGGGAATGTCCATATGATATCAATAATATTTTAGGGTTTATACTTCTGTGTTTAGATTAGCCGTAAGGTTAGGTATTAGCAAGGAATTTGAATGTATGTCCTAGCAAATAGATCGCTTAAAAAAACGCTATCTAATAGGTGAAGCATCGGCATCTTTAAGTGAGCTCGAAATAAGTCCTGTCAGATGAACTCGTGCTTAGAAACGTATGATCATAGTCCAAATTTTGAAATAAACTGATTAGATCGAATGAATTCTTAGTGACCTATTCCTAATTTAGTTTCTGTAATGCCGGCAGTACACGCTCGCCGAGGCTATCCGAGATGAGACGAGCGCGAGAGTGTACTTACTATTCCCGCCTCGCCCTAGACCCTCTCGCCTCGCCCTCGGAGCGCTCGGTGTAGAAGCGGTCTCCCAGTGCGAGTCAAAGGAACCGAGAGCATAAGTGGGAGGTCTCGCGAGCGTGGACATGGTATATTCGGGCGACCTCGGCACACGCTGGTCTCTTGTTGAACAGTGGAATTTGTGGCGTGATTAGTTTTCGTTTGCGGCTATATTGGTTGACATTGTTTATTTTTAAAATGGAGTGGACAAATGATTTTACTATCAAGTTTTTGGAATTTTATCAGAGCGAACCTTGTTTGTGGGATCCCTCTGACGAAAATCATAAAAGAAAGGAGAAATTAGCTGACGCCTGGAATCGAATCTCTGAATCTACAGGCAAATCTGTGGCAGAATTAAAGAAGAAAAAAGATTCTTTAATGGCCACTTTCCGGGGTCACTTAAGAAGGAAAAAGGCGTCCATTAGGAGCGGTGCTGGGGGCGATGATATTTACAAACTTATATGGTTTGCATACAGCTTTATGGAAACTTTTCTTGGTCAAATATATGACTGCCACCCTACCATAAACAGTCAAGACACGGTAAGTACATTCAATAAAATAACTATTACTGAGCGAGGGCCGTGGCAAATGCTTGTTCCGGAAGTCGTTGTATCCAGTATACAACTTCTTCCCGTCCAAGTGATTGCGCTCGCGTTAAGGAATACCTCAGTACCGATTGCCGGGTGGCGGTACAAGTCCGCCAACGGGCCACTTTAGGTCTATTTAACATCACTAATATATAAAAAGAAGGTGGTAGACAAGGACCAGTCGACCGAGGCAGTACCACCCGCTAGCTTTTCCCAGGGTGTCTTATAAATGTCCGCATGTTTCCACACCTAAGCTATGCAGTCGGTTATCTACCAAAACAAAGAAATTAATGATGATGGATCCCTCGAGCACTAAAAACTCCGGACGTAAACTCACTCCACTCTCGGAATGTCCGGGTGGAGGGTGGGCTCGAGGGAACAACATCGAAGATAAAATTTGTTTTTCCAACATCTGCGGGATCAACAGCAACATTGATGCTGTTCATCACTACCTGCAATCCAATCGTCCCGCCGTGCTTTTCTTGGCGGAGACAAAAATCTCAGAGGCTGCACCGATTAACCATCTCAACTTCCCAAACTATGAGGTGCACTCCAATCTGAGAAAGAACGGGGGAGTTGTGGCTTTTGTCCGCAGCAGTCTTTCCTGCTCCAGGGATCTTTCTTTGGAATCAGACCGGAAGGACATTCTGTGGCTTCGCCTCAACTCCAAAACATCACCCAAATTTATTTGCTGCCTTTATCGCTCTCCCTCGAACCATAACTGGGATGACCTACTCGAATACCTCGCCGTCCAGATCGACTTCCTGAACATCAACCACCCCGCTTCAGGGGTAGTTGTTCTCGGTGATTTCAATGCCCATAATGAGCTTTGGTTGGGCTCAAATAAGACCGATGCAGCAGGTCGTGCAGTCGAAGCGTTCGCTCTTACTCAAGGGCTGACCCAGCTGGTGACGAGCCCTACTTTTTTCCCCCGCGTCTCGTCACACGCCAGTAGCCTGCTGGATCTCTTTCTGACCACGCATCCTGCCCCTTACAGCACTGCCGTCCTGTCCCCCCTGGGTAACTCAGATCACGGTGTTGTGGAGGTTAGGTTTCGGTCAGAAGTCGCTGTGGCCGCAGAAACTCGCACAGGCCGCAAAACTTGGCATTACGGACATGCCGACTGGGAGGGGCTCAGAGACTTCTTCTCTAGCTTTCCTTGGAGAGATGTCTGTTTCACTGACGCGGATGCGTCGACTGTCTGTTCTTCAATAACCGAAATTATCCACGTCGGAATGGAGGAATACATCCCTCACACAGTGAAAGCTCCTAAACCAGGGTCCAACGGCTGGTTCAACAAATCGTGTGACACTGCTCGCCAGCAGAAGATCAAGGCCCACAGAACCTACTTACAAAACCCCACTGTAGAGAACAGACAAGCCGACGTCGAGTCCAGAAACAAATATAACGAAGCGGTTCACAATGCCAAAACCCAGCATGATATAAAAGTTAGGCACAGGGTAATGTCGCAGCGCAATGGCAGTCGGTCTTTCTGGACGCTGGCCAAGCAGATTGAAAAGAACTTCTCACACAGTAGCCTTCCACCACTTACGTGTCAGGATGGAACTATTGTATTCGACTCAAAGGCCAAGGCGGAAGTGCTAGCCAAGATCTTTGCTGCCAACTCCACCATGGACGTCCCCATCAACGCCCAAGTGCCGTCAATTCAAAGGGTTCCCCACACTATGCGGGAGGTAACATTCAGGCATAAGACCGTAAGACGAGTGCTCTTGTCGCTCGACATCAACAAAGCTTCTGGTCCGGACTTGATTCCTGCCATTGTACTGAAGAGATGTGCAGCTGAGCTTGCTCCAGTTCTTTCGCGTCTCTTCCAGATATCTTATGAATCCGGCACCTTCCCAGAAAACTGGAAATTTGCTCATGTACAGCCCATCCCAAAAAAAGGATCTAAAACCGACCCTTACAACTACAGGCCTGTAGCTCTGCTTTCTGTTATAAGTAAAGTGATGGAGAGGTGCATAAATCGCGAGCTTCTGGACTACCTCGAACGTCACAGCTTGATTAGCGACAGGCAGTATGGTTTCCGGCACCAACGATCCACAGGGGACCTCCTAGCTTACGTCACGCAACTGTGGAGTAAACTCATCCAGTCTCATGGTGAGGCTCATGTCGTTGCTCTTGACATCACGAAAGCGTTCGATCAGCTGTGGCACGCTGCCCTCTTGAGCAAACTTCCATCCTACGGCCTCCCAGAAAAGCTTTGCAGATGGGTGGCTGACTTTATCTCTGGCCGCAAGATATCCGTCGTAATTGACGGATTCTCCTCTTCATCCCACAACGTCAACGCGGGTGTTCCCCAGGGATCGGTCTTGGCTCCAACACTGTTTCTCTTACATATCAACGACCTCCTTTCCTGCACGATCAACCCAATCCACAGCTTCGCTGATGACAGCACTCTACATACAGGAATTCAGAGTGACAAGCCGATCTCTGCCGCTGAGCTGGAAAAAAGAAGACTAGCGACGACTTCTTCTCTGACAAGAGACCTGGAGGCTATCACTGCTTGGGGACGCAACAATCTTGTACAGTTCAATGCTTCCAAAACACAGTACTGCACTTTGACGAACAAAAAGCGTCCTAGCGCTCATACAGTTTCGATGGACGGTCGAGTTCTACCAAAGAGCCATTCATTTCGGTTGGTCGGAGTCCAGATCACCGAGGACCTGATCTGGCACGAACACATCTCTTCAATAGCTGCAGCTGCTGGGAAAAAGCTAGGCTATTTGTTTAGGGCTAAGAAGTACTTTTCTCCGCATGACCTTCTCACTCTCTACAAGGCCCAGATAAGGCCCAGCCTCGAGTATTGCTCACACATTTGGGGTGCTGCCGCCCCGACTACATTGTCCATGCTCGATGCTGTCCAGAGGAGGGCGGTCCGACTGATCGATGACTCTTCTCTAACAGACAGTCTCGGGACTCTTTCGCACCGGCGGGCCGTCGGCGATCTAGCTCTTTTCTATCGCTACACCAACGGGCTTTGCTCCTCAGAGCTCTCGTCCATGATGCCGCCGCGCGATGTGCCTGCCAGACAGACCCGCCTGACTTCGGCGTCCCATCCTAACCGTGTCAAACTTCGTACATCCAGAACTGGCCGATACGACCGCTCCTTTATCCCGAGGGTGTCTAGATTGTGGAACAAACTACGGGAGGAAGCTTTTCCCAGTTCTACTAACCTTAGGCAGTTCAAAAATCGTATTAACAAAATTTCTTTGGGATCATCATAGCAGCCGCGGTGTTCCGGCATTTAGGCTTCTGCCTGCGCGGCTGTTTCGATATAAAAAAAAAAAAAAAAAAAAAAAAAAAAATTACTTATTACTTGTCATACAATATTTTATTTGTTTCTTAAATTCACAAAATATTCAGTGAAATTATCTCTAATCTTAGTCGCACTAATCGGTGATCGACGAGCAATATGTGGTACACATCGAATAGCACAGTTTTGAGGTACTTCTTGCCTCCAAGCCCCTTCAATAAAAACGCCGTTATCATATTTATCAAGAGTGCCCGACGGGTTATAAATGTTTTTCATAAGAAAATTGTGTAGAAGTACACATGTCATTGTTAACTGCGTCACTTTTTCGGGCATCAATTCGATTGGCTTTTTGAAAAATCGGAATCTGGAAGTTAATATTCCAAAAGTATTTTCAGACAATACACGAGACCTTGACAATGTTTCATTGAAAATACGTTTGGGAGTATTCAATTTATGATCGCCAGGATATGGCTTCATTAAGTTCTCGCTTAATGCAAAAGCACCATCTCCCAAGACAACATATGGTAAATCGACGTTTAATCCGGGTAAGGGGCAAGGTGGAGGAAAATTCATCTTATTTTCACAAATATTTTTCCATAACACACTATTTCTAAGTATGCCGCCATCACTGATTCTTCCTTGGCTTCCAATGTCACAAAATATAAATCGATATTTACTGTCTACTACAGCTAGAAGAACAATACTAAAGGTTCTTTTGTAATTGTAATATTCTGATCCAGTGTGATCAGGACATTTGATTACAACATGTTTTCCGTCGATTGCTCCAATGGCGTGGGGAAAATTATCTCTAAATCCTTTTTCAATTTCTATCCACTCATCTGTAGTTGACGGCATCTGCAAAAAGATAAGAAATTACATTTATTGTTAATATTGTTAATATGTAATAAAATGTATTTATTTTTCAGCTTTCTCTTGATAACGAAACCCTCGAGCCCACATCTCAAGAATCAGAATCAGAAATCAATGAAGTAGTGAATGTTGTACCCTCAGCTAAGTCTCAGCAAGCAGCACTTGTAGCCAAACCTCACCGACCAACACCCTTACCAATTTCTCAGCAAAGATATCGTCGTCGCCAAGTTCCTACGGAATTGCTTCAAGCAGAAAGTGAAATGAAGGAAGCCTTCTCATGGGTGAAGAATGTTGTGTCCAGAAATGATGAAAAAGAAGACGAGTGCGATTTATCCGGTAGAATGTTGGCGAAAAAACTACGAAAAATTCCGGAATTTCAAAGAGAATACTTGATGCATGATATTAACGAAATGGTCCTCAGGGCAATGCATCCATCTCATGGTTCTGTCGCCACGCCATCCTGTTCCAATGGACCACCTTCGAACTCATCGCTAATTTCCTTATCGTATTCTCGACCTACATCTGCAAACAGCAATAACTGTTCCTATGCTTCATCACAGGGTATCAACGAGCATGCCCAGGACCAAATGGAAGAACACATACAGGAATCTGATCCTATCAGCCAAGCACTGTATATGACCTTTGGAGGAAAAACAGACACCAACTCGAAAACTACTCATTTCAACATGTAGATGTAAACATTTTATAATAAAACTGTAGCTCTATAAATGCAAATGAATCTATTTACCTTAATTTCATCTTTCAAAGCCTCATTCAGTGCTGCACAGACCTCCGGAACAATCCGCGATATTATTTCACGTGAAACTTTAAATAAATAATGTAGGCTCTTGAAACTGACGCCTGTGGCTAAATATCTCAAAGTAATTGCTAGCCGTATTTTTGGAGTTATTGCCTGTCTCATTGAAGTATCTTTTTTGGAAATCATTGGTGAGACTATATTTAAAAGATACTCAAAATCAGCTATATACATTCGAGTAAAATTTTCAAATTCACCACCAGGTTCCATTAACAATTCGCTCAACTGTCTGTCCATGTGTTCCCTATACGAAAATAAAAAATCAAATCAAACACAAAACACTTTATAAAATCTAATCAAATTACGTAATAATGTCAGTCTATACCTACCTCGGTCTATTTCGATTGATTGATTTCACCCACCATCTTCTTTTCTTCCAAGGCTTCTTGATTTTTGAAGTTGATATAATATGCAAATATTTATAGTAACAATAAGCAGCATAGGCTACAGCTACACAAATTTCCACGTTCTTGGCCATCACTCGCACGAATCTACACAAGGAGCCGGTTCGATGTTTACTGCGAGAGTATACACGGTGTCCTCGGGCCTCGTGCCTCGGGGCGCCTCGCATCGGGGAGTCTCGCATTCGGATGGCTTCGACGAGAGTGTACTGCCAGCATAAGCGTTCAATGCTTAATAATACCAATTTATCTTTATTTTGGAGTCATTATAAATTATTCAATATTCCTCAAAACAGTATAGTTGTGTCAGTAGGTCTATCAGAGTTGGTCGCCCGGATACCACGCAGAGACGCATCAGAAGAGACGAATAATTTATACAATTTATTAATAGATGGAGCTGTCAGCAATCTAATGCACATAGTTGTTCCTACTAAACCGGGCAAATAGATTCTCATGCCATAGCTGTCATAGTGAAACAAAATTTCAGTTGTATGGTAATTATTAAAAGAATATTAGAAAAATATGTATATACTTGTTTGCGGTTGGATATCATCAAAAATTTTAGAATTTGAATCACTAATGATATAAATACTAGACGTGACGTAATCCGACATAGGGCTCTTGCTCTAGCAATATGATACATGACATCACACCAGTCGCCGCGGATAGTGAGATGACATGGTCTTTATATCTTTGTTGAATCACCCTATACAGACGAGGAGAATCCACTGATAGGTGATTGTTTAATTCGAAGTGCTTCAACTTATCTGTGAGTTAAGAATTCTAAAACGATCATGAATATTTACGATTGATTATGTTACAATGTCACACGATCGTGAAGATGCACAAAATAGTGATAAGTCCTGTAAAAGAGGTATCAGTCACGGCCAGGTATGATATTTTGCCAGAAGGTACCGAAAATTCTATCAGATACACTTTTTCGCACAAAAAACGGAATGTACGTGGATAATCACGATGAAACGTTGTATATTGTAATAAATTCATGCTTATGAAACATCCTATACAAAATCTGTATCTGCAAATGCTGTATAACTTCTTGCAGTCTTAGCCCGCTTCATACGCACAGACAAGGACAGTTTACACGGCTGAAAGAATAGAATATCATTCACACATAAAACGTTTGCTGCTATACCGGGTGTTTCAAATTCATGAGAGCAAAGTGGCATGTTTAGTTAACTAACAAAATGCCGCTTAGAAATTTCCGAAATTCAAAGTACTACCGGAAAGAGACGGAAAACAAATTTTCTCAAAATCGTTTCAATTTTTTCTTGGTTTTATTTCTGGTGAGATTTTAGAATCAATTCCACATTAACACTGCTACTTTTTCTCCTTTACAAGATTGCATAATTAGAATTTCAATATGACGTTTACTGTTTTGTCCAATTAGCTACCTAAACACGCTACTTTGCCTCCATTTAAGCAACTTTGCATCTCTTACTGTTTGATCCCAATGGTGAGAGTCGAATTTGAAACACCCGGTATAGGCATTTAAATATTTGAATGTGAACATATCTCTACTTATGAGCTTGTCGAAGTATTAACTACGCATGAACGTTTTGGTGTTAGGCAATACATGTACACCGCTATGTCGCATTCGTATGAAAAGTGTATAAATGTATATACACATAACTAAACCATCATGAAACTGTGTATGTAGAAATGAAGGCGGACTGAAAGGTAATTTTGCTTTCAAACGCCATTTTTGCCAAACTGTATCACACTCCTACTGCACCTCTAAAATCATGTCGTCCATCAATTCACTCAAAAAAACAATTTACGACTAGCTGGCTGTCGTGGTATTATTTTTGGGGCTCGTGGGAGATGACGGCATTGGCGTCTGTAGTTCCAACCTACTTATGTACAAACGGAGAAGTTTCAGCTTGCTGCCTGACAGTAATTTTATATAGGGTTCCATGCGTTCTTCACTAACTGCTTTGTGGATGGCTACCATGCAGAATATGCTGCTTTTTCTTACTGAGCTCTCATTATGATCGGTGCCCTAAAAAAACAAGAATTTCAGGTTATACTACGTCAAAAAGATGCCAAAAGGTCATTAAGATTAGGGTATAGTACGGTACGAACACAGTGTATAAATATTGTTATTGTTAACTGTTAGAAAATGTTAGGTATTGCAAATAATATTGAGCACAGGAAATGCTGCAGTAAGCAGCGCAACCACCTAGCAAAAGAGATTAGATAGTATAAAGTTAACCAAACTTTATAGCAATTAAGAAATGCATTTTATAAATATGTGTACAGGTGTATTTAATTTACAAATTTATATATAGATATATTTTTGTTTCGTCGTGTCACAAAACATTCTCATCGAAGTAGAAGAATTTTATTTCATTAGATAGAAAGTTCCTTTGAATATCGGAGAAGGATATATGGTACGAACTAGAGTTGTAAAAAATCGTTTTTTTTCTTCTGAAATTAAAAAAAAACTGTGATAAAAACAGAACGAAAAACGGTTTTTTTCTAATTCGTTTTTTCAAAAGTTCAAAAATGCAATTAAAAACGTGAATATAGTTAAACTATGGGTTGGTTTCATCTTGAGATTTGTAACTAATCATTTATTTTAATTGTACAGTATAAGCAACTATATTTAATTGGCAACATTCATGCTTGCGTATCCGGACAGGGGAAAAATGGCGGCTGTCGGATTCATATGCTTAGGCGTTCTTTCCGTGCGCACGTTCTGCGGTAGCATTATACGGACGGGGATTCCCATAACCTTGTTTGATTTACGATTGGCTTGTTTGCATTCTCTGAGTAGGCTTTTGTGGTGTAGACTATGCTGATTAATATGCCGAAACCAGTTGGTTCTGGTCGAAAAGCATCAGTAGTGGGAAATATTTTTTGCGATGTTGATTCTACTAGGCAGTCTGATAAGTACCTGAAAATTCTAAGAGATGGCATTAGTATTCACTAATGCGAACCATTTTTGTCGAGCCTGATCCTTCAAATGACACCTGTCAAAACTTCAGCCATTCATGTTTACACATTTACAAGTTACAGCACTGAGAAGCGACTAACCTCAGAGTTTTTTTTAATATGGAAAAATCCGAGTTTCGAGTTTTGATCAAACACTACTATCTACGCAAGAAAACGATATCCGAGACCAAGGCCAAGCTGGATAAGTATTACCCGGACTCTGCACCGTCGATTGGAACGATTCATAAGTGGTTTACGGAGTTTCGTTGTGGCCGTACAAGCACAGTTGATGCTGAACGATCTGGGCGCCCAAAAGAGGTCACTACACCAGAAAACGTCGAAAAAATCCATGATATGATGTTGAATGATCCCAAAGTGAAATTGAGAGAGGTAGCTAATGCTGTAGGCATGTCATTGGAACGCGTAGGCAATATCGTCCATTCAGTTTTGGGCATGAAGAAGCTCTGCGCGCGATGGGTGCCGCGTTTGCTCACAGTGGACCAAAAACGAATTCGTGTGACGACTTCCCAGCAGAATTTGGCATTATTTTCGCGTAAGCCGACCGAGTTTTTGCGACGATTTGTAACCATGGATGAAACCTGGATCCATTACTACACTCCTGAGTCAACGCAACAGGCAAAACAGTGGGTTCCACCGGGCCGAAGTGCTCCGAAGCGTCCAAAAACGCAACAATGGGCCGGAAAGGTTATGGCCTCCGTATTTTGGGATGCTCATGGCATAATATTCGTGGACTATCTTGGAAAAGGTAAAACCATAACCGGAGCATATTATTCATCATTATTGGACCGATTGAAAATCGAAATCGCCGAAAAACGACCGCATTTGAAGAAGAAAAAACCGCTTTATCATCACGACAATGCGCCTGTTCATTCATGCTTAGTTGCACAAGCAAAATTGCACGAAATCGGCTTCGAATTGGTTCCTCAGCCACCGTATTCACCAGACCTGGCCCCCAGCGACTATTACTTATTCCCTAACCTGAAGAGATGGCTCATCGGTAAGCGTTTTTACTCAAATGAGGAGCTCATAGCTGAAACTGAAGCGTATTTTGGAGACCTTCCGATCGAGTACTTTTCGGACGGTATCAAAAAGTTAGAAAATCGTTGGATTCGCTGTATCGACCTAAAAGGAGAGTATGTTGAAAAATAAACCCGACTTTGGCCAAAAAAACGTCTCCGTGTTTCATTTTTCAGGGACTTATCAGACTGCCTAGTATTTCGAAAGTACAAAAAACGGCACAAGAATGTCAAAGCATTTACAAGACTGTACAAAATTGAGCAAAATATTGAGTGTGTTTTTAAAATATCTTATTGCACTGTATTTGAAAAAAAAAACAAATTTATAAAAAAAAGAAAGCGTCAAGTTTTTTTTCATGTTTTTTTTCAAGATATCTAAAAAAGAGTTTTCTTTTTCAATTCACATCACTAATACGAACACAGTATATATATATATATATATATATATTGTTTTTGTAAACGGTCAGAAAATGCTGCGGTAAGCAGAGCAACTACCTCGCAAAAGCTGGCAACAGAGATTATATAGAATAAAGTTAACAGTAAATTAAATTAAGGTGTTTTACTAATATAGTAAAGGCCCAACAGAGATAAATTTATGAAGGGAAGGTAGTTTTATGAGCAAACTGTAGAGGATATCAAAAATCTGTTTTGTAGCAACCTTGATATGTTAATAGTGCAGATTTTAAAATTATTTTAATAAGTGACATAGCAAACATATTGTTTAATATTATTGTATATTTGAATATACCCAAAAGCAAAAAGTTTAATATGGTTTAGATTGTCAATATTGTTTAGATATTTGATCAAACGTCTGAAAAAATGCCCAGCTTTAACGGTTCGCAGCTTCACCATTTTCGAAGATATTTATATAAATGTTAGTTCACAAAAATTTTATTGTCATCGATTTTAAGCTGATTTGTAAAAAGTGCTGAAATTTCTTTCTATTTATACATGGTATCTCAAAACGTAAATGGTACATTTCCTCAAAAGTTTCAAATGTATATTTCTACATCGTTTTTTCCAAATGTTTTTGAGTTTGGTATTAATTTCAAGAAAAACCAAATACATTTTGTATCTAAACATGAAATCAAATATTCTATCAAACATATTAACACAACAAAAATAATCTCAACCTAAGGCAACCAATCATTAATAAATTGTTCGAATATATCACCTTGGTGCAAAGCACCCAAGACTAGACGCCTGTCTTGCGCATCTAAAAGGGTTTGTTTATTGTTTGGTATCCTCTTAAATGACTCGCTTATAAGATGTTTCATGTCCTCGGGTATTGTAGGTTTCTCCTGGTAATAATCTTCTCTTACATGGCCCCAGAGAAAGAAGTCGAGAGGCGTCAGATCGAGAGATCTCGCTGACCTATCCAACTATTAGGGCGCTAGGTTTTATTAAACATCAGTGATATATGGTCCTTCTAGTTAAACACAATAGGAAATCGTGTTACCCAAGTTGCTGAAACAACGTGGTTGTGACAAAATACTGGACCAGTGATAAAATATCTGGGAATCAATAGAACTGGAATATATTACAACAATTTCACAATGAATAACTATCTTGGGTTAAGATGAGTATTGTTGTGCAAAAAAAAAGTTTTCATCGAACATCTGGTTTTAAGTCTAAATGTGGAATATATTTTTTTCTTGGAATCAATAGCAACAACTCGAAAACTGTTCGAAAAAAGTTGTACAAACCTTATATCAAAAATAAAGTTCCCAAGGAAAGCTATTTCACTAAATAAAGGGTGAGCCATCCGTTGGTTTCTGTTTTAAATTGGTATTAAAACTACACTCTTCAATAATGTTTTACACTCGATACTTTATTCAAAAGAATACACCATTATTTATGAAAAACAATTTCACTTAAATGGCTGCCGCGGCTGGCCTGGTAGTAGTCAATCCTCTTAACCCAATTTTGAAGCACATTTTCATCAATTCTTTGAAAATCGTTAGTGTAACAGCAGTCCTTAACAGCACCCCATAGGAAGTAATCCACGGGCGTCAAATCACAGCTGCGGGCTAGCCAATGAACGTCTCCAAAACTGCTGATAACGCGATGACCGAACTTAGTGTGTAAAAGATCGATTGTTTCACGGCTGGTGTAGCATGTTGCGCCATCCTGCTGGAACCAGGGATTGTACAAGTGTATGTCGTCTAATAGTGGCGACAAAAAAACTCCTCAACATGTCTCTATAGCGTTACAGTTTTGCTTGTTAACATAACCTCCCAGATGGAAATGGGCTTCTTCCGAAAAGATGGTTCGGCGACCAAAATTGACGTCCGTTTCCAATTGATTTAGAGCCCACACAGAGAAACAATATCGAAGCGGATGGTCATTTTGTTTCAACTCTTGCACAAGTTGCACCTTGTAAGGAAATAATCCCAGGTCGTTATGCAATTTTCTCTGTACCGAAGTGTGACTGATGACCACTTGTTGTGCTCTTTGACAAGTTGACATTCTTGTGTTTTCACGCACACTCTGGGGAACAGAAGCAATCTTTTCGGCTGTATGTACGGGTCGAACACGCTCATACCTTCTGTTATCCACAAGCAGGAAAGTTTTACGAACCTTCTTCACGTATTTTCATATACCAGTCGCAGACGGAGCTTAATTCCGACCAAATAGTCTTCTCAATTTTCGCAAAGTATCTGCAACACAGTGCAAATAGTTTTCCAATATTTTTCCACCTTTGTTCAAGATTAAAACGATCCATTGCTCACACCGAATGTTTGACCCAATATATCTGTCAATATGTTGAGCATGGAAGTGTTACCAACTGTCGAAACAATACCAACTTTAAAAAAAGTAACTAACGGCCCACCCTTCATATGTTATATGAAATCAAACTTCTTTTTTTTTGAAGCTGTATTATTGATATCTTTTCAAGTTTGCTCATTTTCGTTACGACGCAATGTATATTCGCAATACATTTAAATGAGTTCTTAAAAAAAATCCTTGCTTACCTTGATCAATCCTGGCATTATTTGTCTAAGATGTTCGTCTGTGACTTCTTTGGGGTTATGTTCAATGAGTTTCGTGAGCATCTTGATGGCTCCAAGGAGGGACGGGTAGCTGAGGGTGCGGATCTGGGGTGCCAGGATCTCCACGAGCGTGTTGAACGGACCAATGCTCATTGCTGCTGCAGTCTCTTCAGCCTCTTTCACGACCTACAACAAACAATGAAACATGTTGACTAATCAAAAAAGAGAAATGGAATACAATGAAACAAGGATTGACTGAATGAATGAATAACGGAATTATAGGCATACCGGCCACCATGAGAAGCCGATGCATAGGCCGCAAAAACCGGCACTACATTCCTGAAGCCTCCAGCTCCGCCCTTCTAGTAAAGTTGAGTATAGCCCTGAGCCCTCATTAAAATTCTGGGGCTCCAAGGTGTTGGACCGCTGTATGGTGTAACTCTAGTAGCTCAGAGCCTCGCAGCGGCACATAACATGCGCCATTCCTCTACCGCGCAGCGCTCGCCCATCACATGGAATCCTCAGCCACCCCTATCACATGCAGTCGGCGCCTCATCGTGTTATGGCCAGACAACAGTCCCGCTCACAACCTGAGGTTGACTATCCAAAGTAAAAGCGTCAATCCTTAACACTGGGCCATACGATGAGCTCCCGTGCCTGACGAAGAGGTCTAGAGATGCTTCTCCATTTCTGAGAGTGTTGTCCATCAATCCACTTCTCCATTTTCCTCCTAACTCTGCGTGGGCAGCTCGAGGGCTGGCTCAGGACTAACAAGCTTGTGCGTTGATCCTGCTTTCGCAAGAGCATCCGCCATAGCATTACCCTTTATCCCAGCGTGCCTCGGTACTCACACTAACAATATCGGATGCCTCGCTTCTATACTATCCAAAGTCTCCCTGTATTGCAATACAAGGCTCGAACTAATCTTGCACGCACTAAGTGCCTTCATCGCAGCTTGGCTCTCAAAGATTATTATTCTTCTCCAAAATGCGGGAATCGCTTAGATTTACACCTGGAAAGTAGTGGTCTATTCACCGAGAGGCAGATAGAAGCTAGTTCTAGGTCCAAAGACTTCGGCGCCAGAGCACTCTTCAGTAACCGAGCCGTCCGTGTACCAGACCTACCCACTTCCGTCAGAGATTTTCCGACTTCCTGAGTCCCACTCGATTTTTAGGGGCGATCAGATCACGCTTGTTCAGAATATGATTCTTTAGCTCATTTTAGGAAGAAAAGTGTTTTTATACCAAGAAAATTATTTCAATATAAAGTTGGCAACAGTGTGTCAGTCTGTAATGTCAATTGTCACTCAGGACAGATGGACAGATTGGCGCAAATGTAATGTTGAGAGCGTTTTGTGGAAAATGTTTTATGTAAAAAATTGTCCAGTTAGTTTCAATAATAAAAGGTTGATTATTCAAGTATTCAGTGTATAATTTACCAATAAACTAAAGCTTATGACAACAAAAAGTTTATAAGAGCACATGTCCTAAATCTCTTAACTTTTGAACTACAGAGTTTTCTTATCATAACTTTAATACTGTTCTAGATATTTCCATGAAATTTGACACGGACCAAGTACCAATAGACAGTTTTTAATGTAGAATATTTTTTAATAATTCTACCAGTGAAAAAATATGGTATGCCATTGCTTTTTCCGAAAATATTTCTTTTGAAATACTAATTTATTTTGCAACAAATTTAACCTGTTAACTTTTTTCCGTCCGATTCACCGTTTTCGCGTAAAAAATAAAAACCATTTTGCCTATTGAGATTTTAGTGATTTTGCAATGCATGGAATTTGAAAAAACAAGTTTTGACAATTTCTGCGGATCAAGTAAACAATACTGTTTAATTCAATTTTCACAAGAATTGTTGAAAATGCCCCCCTGCTAGAAAACAGGCTTCAATTCTCTTTCTCATGGATTGGCGAACCTTTCAAAAAATCCAGGAGTATTTCTTATGGTTTGACAAGAAAGTAAAATTTTCTGCCTTAGTTCCTCTACAGTTTGAACCGTTGTAGTACAAACTAAAGTCTTGAGATGCCCCCACAAAAATATAGTCTAAACTATTTAGATTATGGGACCTGGGAGGCCAAGATTGAGTTCCCTCACGTCCTATCCAGCAATTCGTAAACGCTGTAATTAGATATTCACTAGCATGAAAGCTAAAATGTGCAGGAGCACCAACATGCATGTACCACATTTCTTCTCTTAATAAGATAGGTACAGCCTCGAGCAAAATTGGCGAATCGTTTTCAAGAAACTGACGATAGGATAGTCCATCCAGTCGTCCTGGAAGGAAGAATGGTCCTATGAGGAAATCTCCAACTATTCCAGCCCGCAAATTCACCGTAAAATTGCTCCTGATGATGTGCCGCCGTAGTTGCATATGGGTTTTCTTCGGCCCATACATCATTATTATGGAAATTTCGAATGGAATTGCGGGAAAAAGTAGCTTCATCAGTAAAGAGTAATTTGATATCAAATAAATGGTTTCCCGCAAGTTTTTTCTAGAAACCATCGGCAGAAATCTACACGCAATGGAAAATCATGCGGCAGTAGTTCTTGAACACTTTGAATACGATAAGGGTATAGTAAATTATCAACAAGTATTTTTTAAATAAGAAAATGGAAAACATTAACCATTACCGCAATTTTCTTAGTTCTTGTTTCTGGATGTTGTGTGACAATAATTGTGTCTAAAACAGCTTCCCCTAATTCTGGTGTTCTCTCCGAATGATGTGCCCCTTTAGAACTATTGTCAATGCTAAGATTCCCAGTTTTGTGTATTCTAGAAAACATTCTGGCATTGAGAATGATAGGATTTGGTTACCGCTCTTGAAATATCTCCCTAACCATAAGCACATTCCCATCAGCAAGTCCGTAGGTAAAATGCATGTATGCTAACTCGGAATTCGTAAATCTTGGCATAGTTTACCTATTTTCTCTTCATTACTGATTAAAGAAACTTTCACCATGTAAAAAACTATCACGCTTATGAATACTTGACAAAATAAGACCGCAGCGTAATCGATCAAATGTCATTATTTAAAAAACTAAATAGGGCACCAGCATACTAGTTCAAAATAATTTCGTTATACCACAAATGCACGAAAATGGGTTTTATTTTTTTACGCGAAAACGGTGCATCGTACAGAAAAAAGTCGTCAAGAGGATAAATAAAATAAACGATTATTTGAAAAAAGCAATAATGTACCATTTTTTGAAAAATCTTCAGTGTACTTATGGACGCCACTGGTCGCAATATTGCCTATTGTGCTTAGTAGGTGCGTGTTAAATTTCATGAACAGTATTAAAGCTATGATGAGAAAACGATTTTTTTTTTAATTTTAACACCCTGTAGCTCAAAAATTAAGAGGTTTAGGATATATCTTCATATGAGTTTTTCTTCCTAAAATGGGCTAGGAAATCATACCCAAACAAATTCCCCACTTTTTCTTCAATTTTTTGTATGGCAAACTATTTTCTCAAATTTCCGTATATACTGAGAGTGAAACAGGTAGCATTGGGTACGGGTAATTTTTTATTATTTTCTGCGCTCGCGAAGACAGGAGCCGCGAAGGCACTCACAGATCCTGAATTCACTGTCAAGACGCATACCTTCCAGGAGCATTCCAGAGGCATCGCGGTCATTAAGTATATGCGAAGCACAGGAAAGTCGTAAATATCGTCCGCCTATTCGGCCAATAAATAATTATTCCATGAGAAGGCTATATCCTATCATCTATTTAAAAATAACCGTAAATCGTGAAAGTAATTAATCGGACAGTTCGGAATTAATAATGGTATAGCCTCTGAAGCTACAAATGGCGTTATACAGAAAGATAGCGGTATTACTTCCGATGCTGAAGTAGTCTATTGACCTGTAAGTTAAGCGATCGATCTAATTGCACCATTTTCAATAGTAGTAGTAGTAGTAGTAGAATTATGTATTTAGCGCATTTGGCTACATAAACAGAATAATTATAAACAACTCAAAATTAGTAAGTTTAAGCTATATGATGCACATGTTGGGCAAGCTATACTTGTCGATTTAACAAGTGATTCCTCAATTTTACTTGGTATTTTATCTGTTTAATTTATTATACAATCAACCCTTGATGGAATATAGGTTTGTAACATATATTATGCTTTTTAGACATTAAATGGAAGTCATCTCTATTTCTGGTATTATGTAAATCATGGTTTGATGATGTTAATTTAGTTTAGACATGCTGGAAACATATTATTTTTTTCTTTATAAATGAATATCATTACAAGATATTTGATAAAATTTTTCACATTGAGCCATTTTAATTTGCATTTGTCTAATTGGAGAATATTTATTTTTATTCAGTATTATTCTCATGTGATGTAAAATTTGCAGTCTTCCAAAAATGGAATTATTAGCTAAATATAGAATAGTCGAACAGTCCAAGAAATTTGGAAGGATGACATACTTTTTCTACTATATGAACTCTTGATAAATATCCCACTTTACTACTATTCTTGTTTATAATTTTCTCATAATGAATATCAAAATTTAATTGAGAGATAAACAAAAACCCATCGGCGAATACAAGACTCTTTACAAGCTTCGTAAATAAAATTCTGGTGGGTATTTACTACTCATCATGATACACCAACTCTTCCAAATAGCCCCACAGAAAAAAAATAGCTAGGCGTTAAATCCTGTAAGCGATCAGGCCAATAAGTGGGTCCATTGCGACCTATCCATATATTCGGGAACTCATTATTTAGATGTTCATAAACTTCTCGTCTAAAATGTGGTGGAGAACCATCATGTCATGTTGTGTCGAAGAAGATCTAAATAAATTTCACCGGTCAGTCGAGGTGTAAAAAAAGTAGGGTCCAATAAGCATGCTATTTACCACGCCAGCCCAAACATTTAATGAAAATGAGTTGTATTCACAACATGCTGATTTTCTACTGCCCAAATATGATTGTTGTGGAAATGGTGCACTCCATTTCGTGTAAATGTTGCCTCGTCTGTACACAAAATTAATTTCGTAAAACCTTCGTTTCTGCCGAACTGTTCTAAAAGCCACTGGCAAATTGCAACTCTTCTAGCATGATTTTCAGGTTGTAACGCTTGTAGCCGTTGATAATAAGTATAATACTGATCTACACTTTACTATGGGAAACTTCAACTTGAGCTGCTATGGCTCTAGTATTCATTTTTGGGTCGTCTTCGACCAATTCCAAAATGTCTTCCTCAATTTCTAACATTTCAGGTTGAGCAGGTCTTCCAGCGTGCCCTCCTCGCTATTCTTTTGAATATCCTGTGTAATAACTAAATTTACAAACGTCCATGGGGCCGAATGATCTCTTAGGAATCCTTTCCGCATATAACCTGCATGCTGAGGCTGCATTTTGTTGACACTCTCCGTATGTTAGTATTATGTCCCCTTGTTCATTGTTTTCGTAAGCATGTTCATTTTTTCGCACAAAATAATCAGGCACATGCAAGTATACGCACTATTAAAAGACTGATCGAACCAAAGACTTCTACTGAAAACCATACAATAACACAAAAAGTTTACCACAATTTGGATAAACTATGAGAGTAGTAAGCAAAAAACACTAAGATTTTACACGGCATTGGTCGAGAATATCAGAAAATCTGTGGAATAACATTCTTGTTTTGTTTTTAATTTTAAATCTAAAAATAAATGTCTCAACTTTGAAAACACCCTGTATAAGCATACATTAAAACCAAATTAAATGGAAAAAACCACTTAATGTATGTAAAACAAAAACAATAATTGAACTTGCGAAAAGTACCAAAGTACAACAGGTTACAAAAAAAACAAATAATATACAATTTATGACATTCTGTCAAGCACCAATACGTCTGTCCTCTACAAAAACTTTAAAGCAGATATTTACAATAAACATACGGTAAGATTCAAGTTTGGCTGACGTCGTAATGTGTACGAGAGAGAAGAGGGATGTTATTTTGAAAAATCAGCAGCTATTTCAGCAAGAGGATGCCACTCCGCATACAGCTAGGGTGTCGATGGGGAGGTTAAGGACAATTTTTCCGACTAGGCTGAACTGCAAGTACGGAGACATTTCGAGGTCGCCTCGGTCACCAGACCTCAGACCTGCGATTTCTTTTTATGTGGATACCTCAAATCAAAGGTTTACAATAACAATCCCCGAACAATGTAGTTTTTTTAAACTGAATTTTAAAGTTAAATATTTTTCGCTGGGCACCCATATAATTATTTTTTGATAACATTTGTTCCACTTCGATGACTCTACATGCGGAATTATAATGGAGTGAATTGAATGTCTGTCCTACCAAACATCAAAATCACTAGAATCTCGTCTCAAATATATAATTTCGATAATTTTTCCGAAACTCATAATGAATTGGTGTATTCAAAAATAATTTATATAAAACGTCCGCTCTATTTCGATAATATGTTCTACAGACACCCAGCTAAGAAATACGTCATTGTTGGCAGAAGCTAACTACAGCTCTCACCATTCTGATTTCTAAAAAATCGATACCGAATTCGGTATCAGATACCTAAAAAACAGAAAAATTGAGCACCTCTAGGATTATATAAAAAATCAAGTCACGCGATACAAATCGTGGCGGTGTAGCCGTAATATTTAAACGTGTCGGCACGTTGTAAAACGGTTGTTCAACATATCTTTTTAACCAGTGGGCTGATTTCAATTTTTTAAGGCTCTCTATACTTTTTTTAAAAAGCAGACATTTTATGATTACTCGTTTTGTATAATCCAGTAGTTATTTAGATATACCGAGGTTTTCTATTTTTATCAGTTTGTGTAGGTAATTTATTTTAAATGGAAAAATGATCCATTTTTGGTGGAGTAAAAACCAATGTCGATCAATTAAAAGTGTTATATGCACATATACTAAACATACCTTTAGCACACAAGCGCGCTAAAATATTTTTTTTAACTAGACACGACACTAACAAGGTCAAATGTCAAAATAAAAAAAGTGAACGTTCTAGTATAATAAGTGCAAAGTACTTATTTGCCAAGATATGGATATTCCAAATTCGAGATCGCAACCTGTGGACATTTGTTTTTATTTGCTCGGAATACACGAAATAAGATATCTAGTTCAGTATTCAACATATTACAAAATCATTTAATCAATAAAAGTCAAAGAACTAAAATTGGCAATACACTATCAAGCATTAAAAACATTTCGGTAGATGTGACAAAGGTTACCAAATTATGTCCATTATTATTTATTTTATATATTAACGATATTCCTCATGTGTTACAACCCTGCAAAATTCAAATATTTGCTGATGATATATTAATGTATAAATCAAATAAAGACATTGAAACTGCAATAAAGCTGTTAAATAATGATATGAAAGACATAATTAATTGGTTGAATGTGAATAAACTCAAATTAAACACAAACAAAACAAAATGTATGCTTACAGGAAAATCTGAGGATAAAAATACGATAAATCTTACGATTAATCATGAAAAAATTGACTCAATCGAATCATTTAAATATTTGGTGATATACGTAGATAGTAATTAAAATTTTGAATGGCATATGAATATATTATTTCAAAAATATCCAAAAAGATAAATTACTTTCATAGACTTTCGCAAGCGTTTATTCTAAAGAAATTGTGTACATCACTATCATTCTTCCTCATTTGTTATATTGTTCGACCATTTTGTTCGCTGCAAACGAAACTGTATTTTTAAAATTACAAATATTACAAAATAAAGCTATGAGAATCATCTTTAATAAAAATTAATACATAATATGTATATAAATTTTATGCTGAAACTACAATGGTTAAATATTAAAAATTTCATAATCTACTTGGTTTTCTTTTTCATATTTAAGTTAAAAAATCATCTTCTGCCAAATCACTTGGAAAACTTCATTAAATGGAACAATGAGTACCATAGTTATTCTACTAGAGGGAGTATAGATTTTCATTTACAAAACTGTAGTAGCCATATAACAAACAAATCCGTATTTCAAAAAGGATTGTACGAATTTAATAAATTAATTAATGATATCAAGATGTGTACCAATTTGAAAATGTTTAAAGTGAAATAAATCAAAGAAATATTTCATGGAAAACCAGAATTCCTAGTAGTGAAATTTTGTATAAAAATATGTAGTCTTGAAAATATATTATCTGATATACTGTATGACATTGATATTGTAGCATTTATGCTAAATAAATCTACATCAACTAAACAAATTCAGAACAGAAAACTTATTAGTGTTATACATACCATAATGCTTTCCTTAGAGTGATGGTCTCCCTACAAGGCATCAAAAAATTTTCAATATAGAAAATATCTCCAACAATTCCATACTACGTTCTAAATCTAAGCATGAGGCATCCGTCGCTTTAAATGTTTATACGAAATTGAATAAATAAATAAATCGGTGGTAGTACTAGTAATACTGTTAATTTCAAAAAATATGTATACATTCACAAAAATGACGTTTTTAGCACAATTAACTAGAAAGTTTGTGGGTGCCCGCATCCAATAAAATTATATCATTGATTTAAGGTATAACTTGACGAAATTGTAAGCATTACAGTCTGAGAGCTTGAAACATAGTATCAAGAAAAAACAAACTTTTTAAAAATGAATGTTTTGAATTTCAGAAACTAACTGCTAAATGCTTGCCTCAAGTTTTCCAAGGCTTAATTTTATATTTAATTTTTAGATATGAATTGGATCTGAATTGAAAAGGCATGAAATTATATATCTTGGGCGCTGTTTATAACAGAGAGTAAACGACAAATTAATTTTAGATACAATTAAAGTTCCGCTTTTCCGAGATCTTGTACATGCCTGTCTGCTGTCTTTGACGATTTTAAAATACAGTAACCTAACGAGTGAGGTGACATATATTTGAGAAATTTGAGGCGCACCCGGTTTAGGATACACTTTATGTTTAAATGTCTTCAACAAAGCTTTTTGTGATGTTACAAGTCAATTTAGAACAGTCTTAAAAGCAGCCGCTTAGCTTCAGCTGTCAAAGTTTAACACTTTTATATAAAACTCTTTTTAACTAAGGTTTCCATGACAGCTAAAACCTCACTCGTTTTTATGGAGCAATGTTTGAACATAAAAAACGCAGTAAAAGGAGTCGAGAAAATTATAAAAATTCGCGTGATCACATTTCTTGTTCTTTTTAGTAGTTTTATTCATGAAGTTCGTCAGTTCGTCTCTCGATTTCTTATTGAATATCATGCATATCTTATAATCCTCCATGTTTATCTGGCCTCTAAACAAAACCACATATGCTTTAGGTATCGTTTACTAACGACCACAGTGGCCTTTTTTAAGGAGGTGTATATCTTAATTTTTTGTAGTTGTAGTTCTCAAACTCAAACAAATTTTGATTTTGATTTAATGATAAGCCTTATAATGCCAGAAAAATGCAGGACGACCTGCGTGTTTATAGTGTGAATTGATTTACTGATCGATGACACTGTTTGATTTGTATAAGGAATAACTTTGATTTCATGAGGTTATAAGGCCGAAAGTGTCGTTGATTCGACTGCGACTAACGAGAAATTAGATTCTTCTTTTAAATATATTTCAAACTACTACGTGAGATGTCTTTTAAGTTTTGCATATAGAAACATAGTAGGCCGCGCGGATCGAACATAAGTACTGAATCTTAACCTCACTCTTTAGTAAACTTAAATTCAAAGTTTCACAACAATATGTGCAGTGTTCTCACTACAGTGAATTTTTAAGTGTCACCAAGTCATTAGAAAAATGGAACTCAACCGAGAACATTTTCGCGCCATAATTTATTATATATTATATTATATTATATTATATATCCTTGAAGATCTCAAAGACCTTAATTCAAAAAATTTTACATGAAGAATTAGGAGTAAGAAAATTAGTTTCTCGTTGAATACCTCACCTGTTGACTGAAGAGCAGAAAGCAGCCAGCGTTAATTGGTGTCAAAAAACACTTGACCGTTTCAATTCCGGAAACTCAAAAAATGTGTACAGCATTGTTAGTGGTGATGAATCGTGGATGAACCAGAAAATAAACGACAGTCGGCTGTTTGGGTGTTCCAAAGTGAAGAAAAGCCAACAAAAGTCTTCCGTTCTCGAAGTGTTTCGAAAAAGATGGTCGCGACATTTGTGTCAAAAGCAGGGTATATTGCAAGAATTCCTCTTAATGAGCAAAGAACTGTTACTGCGGATTGGTATACCACCATTTGTTTGCCAAAAGTCATCACCGAGCTTCGAAAAATCAACCCCGAAAGAAGAATCATCCTCCACCAAGACAATGCAAGCTCGCATACAGCCTAAAAAACAAGGCAGTATTTAACGGAAGAGTCCTAACGATTTCTTTACTTTCCCGAAAATTAAAAAAAGACTGTGAGGTCAAAGGTTCCAGTCACCAGAAAAAGCAGTTCACGCATTCAAAAATGCCGTTTTGGATGTGCCAGCAAACGAGTGGAATAAGTTCTTCGAAAATTGGATCGAGCGCATTCAGATGTGTATTAATCTTCGAAAAACAAAATAAAGTTATTTAAAACTACCTACCGTGTTGTTTTATTTCCATATGCAAAACTTAAAAGACATCCCTCGTATGCAATATGTTGTCTACCAGCACTGAAAATATTCCGCACAATTAAAGTACATCCATAATTACCTCTCTTTTATCAATGCAATGTGCATCCAATATCCTAAGCGTAAGTAGTTCCACAAAACTAGTCCAGTGATCTTTAAGCTGCTGGCACTTGAATATGGATCTGAGGATTTGTAGCACTGGGATCCGAATGACTGGGTCACCGTTGTTGAGGTTCTCAATTAACAGCTTCAAGATTTTCCTGCAACAAGTCAAATCAACGATTATTCATCTTTCGTAATAATCATAAAAGTAGTTAACTTAATTAATAGGTAGATATAGATACGATTTATTGTCTGAATAATAGAATCATTCTTTTAGACAATGCTAACTTGAAACTAAACTAAAAGATAATTACATATGTGGATCTTAAGTAGGCGAGTTGCGAGACAATGTAAGTTTTCAGACCATTATGAATCAATGAGTCTTGTCTTTCGAAAGTGTTATTTTAGCTACTACTAATTTACGATCTTGTTTTCGTCTAATATTATATCTTATAATTAATGTGTGAGTTTACAGTTTAGTTATTCAAGATATTTATTTGTAATTATCTTATAGCTTAGTTCTAAGTTACGATTGTAATTCAGAATGATTGTATTCTTCGGGCTATCTATCTATTGTAGAGAATTAAAATTTTCGTAAGATAAGCATAAAATCCAATAAACAAACAAAAGTCAGTATACTTATAAAATGTATCATGTAGCACTAAATATGTATAGTGTATAATAAAAATATATTAGCTCTTTAATATCGGCCTGATTAGGTGATTAGCCTAAGCTGTGTAATCAATAATAGGTATTTTCATCGACTTGAGCGGTCATGAATTATTGTCCATGTTAGCTAACAACAATCATATTGTTTAGTGTGTTAACACAAATCCATGCCAAGAGATGGCGAAGTAATACACAGTTCATACCGCGCTCTATGCCTTTACCACCGAAAGAACAACAGAGCTGCTAGTTGGTAGTGTAGTCACCCAAATTAGATCTACAAACAGATCTAAACGTTTTCGTATGGAGCCACCGATCGCTGGAGTCTATGCTGCGTTGAGATATCTACAAAAGATATAGCAGTGTCGAATATTTCTGATAATTAGTTACTTTTCTAAAGTAGGCCAATTTGCAACATATTCTCAAGGCCTGCGTTGCTTTAATAATGATGTGACTATTATTTCTGATCTCGCTAAGTATATCCAGAATAGAACGTCGATACTGCGTCCAATCTGTCATTGTCAGGTGCGAAGTCTAACCTTTCAATCCAAATCTAAACCTAGCAGCTCAGCCACTCCTAACCTCCCTTTTAAACTGCTGTCTTGCATCTTTGCATTTTTTTTCGACTTTAAAACTGTGGTTTTATATTTATATTTGTGTCTCGTGATTGTGTCCGTTTTTCTTTAAAATGCCTTACAAGTGCTGTGTTCCTAATAATTGTGCCGGAAAATATGCGAGGGCATTTTTCTAAGGACTGTCTTCTTTCGGAATCCATGACGAAAACACAGGTACGTAAGTACCAGATGCATATCCAAGAATTTTTGCAAATTGCTCAAAATTCACTTCAAATGATTTATGCACAAGTAGTCGGAACAAAAATTGAGGGACAAGGCACAAGAATACCTAATCAAAACCCTCCAAATAATATTTACGATTACAATACAAAATTATTTATGCTTTCTCCAAGTTTCCAATTCATGTCAGTTTCCAGATTAGTGCACTAATAATTTGTGGTCCAGATGAGTGGCATAAAATTGTTCACGATAAGGTTACTTTTAAATCAGCATCTCTGTAATTATTGTATTATTGATTCAGATCTAAATATGAAAACCTATTTATATGTGCTATTACGGCTTATTAAAACTCCATTTTTATTATCTAATGTACACCATTTAAATGATTTATTGGGTGATGTTAGTCAGAATATAGATTCTTCAAAGGAATACCTAGATAAAAACCAATTCATAGCAACTGTCACTCAATTTATATGAGGGCAATTTACGCTGTTATTAGTCAGAAAAATAGACACAATTACTCTTCAGAAGCAATTGTGTTTCCTTCCATGTTGTATACCAGGAGTTTCAAATTCGAACCTCGCCAATGGGATCTCGAAAACGGTATTAGATACGAAGTCGCTTAAATGGAGGCGAACCTGCAAATTTGAGTAACTAACAAAATGCCGCTTGGAAAGCTTCAAAATTCAAAGTACTTCTACTACACTAAACTTAACTTTTTCCCCTCTAAAAGATGGCATAATCAGAATTTCAATATGACGTTTTGTCTCTTGTCCTTTTTTCGTACCGAAGACTGGATTTTTACACGGAATAATAGAATTTTTAATTCTGGTTCCAAAAAAGTATAACGTGTTATACCTTAGCATTGCCAATTTTCTGACTTTATTTGAGATGCGATTTCAAAATAAATTGCATGTTTTTTACTTTTTCTCTTCTAAAGGTGGCGTGTTTTTAATTCGAGGTTTCTTCTTTCCACTTACATCATCAACTTTGATTTTCATATGGACGCTATATTGGAATTTTGTACCTTTTAAAAACTACTAAGAATTAATATTACTTTATATAAATATGTGAAGTTAATCGTGAAATAAACAAATGTATTATATCCATAACAAAATGCAGGAAATCCTTTTTTTTTTAATAACTAAGGTTTGTCAAAATTAAAAACTCTATTCATCTATGCAGAAATCCAATATGGCATCCATTAAAAACAATATAGATGAAGATGGAGGCATCTCGTTGGTTATCTAAATACGCAACTTTGCCCGATTTAGGCCCCTTCACATCACTTGCCATTTCCGAAATCCCAATGGTGAGGGTCGAATTTGAAACACCCTGTATGATTATTAATATATTGTTGGAACATCAGTTAATAACACTTCATCATCATTGGTTACAACAGCTTATGTTTATAATTTAAAGTTCTTATTCTGATTTCAAAGAAGTTGTTCGCATCTGTCATGTTCCTAAAATTCATCAGAATCTGTTACACAACATTGTAAAAAAAACTTATTGTTGGATTAGAGGAAATAGGCTACATTTGTGTGTTGTAAATGATAACAATACACTAAATAGTAGAGCAATGGTGCCGTTTTCTCCAGATAATAAGCCCGGTATTGTTTATGCATATGTATTCGACAAAAAAAAAACGTTTCCAGCATACACCTAATGTTGGACAAAATATTCGTGAAAATACGGATGAATATTTCAATATTTTGCACCACGTTGTATTTATATTCCAAAAACACGTTTTTGAATTATTTAACCATCGTTTCCGGCAGGTGGAGTATGTTAAAATATGAAAATATGTAGCACAACTCATGTATCCACTTGTGACGTCACGAGGCTACTGGCAGGCCTTGTGTTTTCAGAAGTAAGATCTATACAAGTCCATCGCCTGAACGAAGCTTACCTCGTGATGACTAGAGCTTTTATGTTGGGCCATCTCTTAACGCAGAGCTGTAATAACGCACGGAATATGCTGGCCACGATATAAACATGACCAATAACGTATAAAATAAGTGCAAATATAGTTGCAGAACACTTATACGTAATGAGAAAGGTGCGCGGCGAGATAAAACAAAAAAGCGTATGTGTGAGCTTGCACAAACATAAGATAGTATAGAGTGGTAGATTTGATGCGTATGTGTGAGGAAGATGGGGGCAGGAGGTATGAAAGTGTTTTATGATGACCCGCCATAATCGATAAATACCTATATGTTCAAGCCATGTGTAGATAGGAGAGTATGCACTTGGTAGTTGCATCATTATTACGAAAATTGTTATATGTATAACACTAGCAGAAACTGTAAAGTATCAAACTTACTTAAAATGTTTTTTAACAGGTTCTATATGGCCAGACTTAATGATGAGTTCATTAAGGTGGAGTAACAACTTCCTCTTCTCTTCACTGGGGGTTGTATTGTTCACCAAACAACTATCTAGTATATTTAAAACAATTTGTTCCGAGTCTTCATTATCTCCTAAAAATAATAAAAAAACGTTTCGCATCTTGGATTTGCAATCTTTTAAAATAGAATTGGAATGCAAATATTAATTGACAATAGTAGTGTCAAATCACGCAGCGACTATACTACAGCTTCAATCTTAAAACTTACCTAAACTTCTAAATCCGTTTGAACTGGCTTCTGGAACACCATTCACGGCAGTGTAAGGAAGCGATCTCGATCCTGATCTAATATTAAAATGAGTTTTGATTGCCAAATCCTCCATTCTGTCTTCCAATGAAGTTATCTCTCTGCCTATGTCATTACCGACTGACATCTGCGAAATACCTGAGTCCTGGGATGCTGTATCCCTATCCAATTTGGAACCTGCAAAAAATAAAGATGTAAGCTTTCAATAACCTCTCACACTAGGTACACCATACTTTTAAATGGGTACTACTTTCAATTAAAACCAGAGTCTAAATAGTCGTTTAAAACACAATTTGTTTGTAAAAATCATTATGGAATTATGGAATTATGGATCAAAGGCGACCGAAGTGTGTGATTAATAAAAATGTCGTTGATAATTGCTCTCATTATGACATAGAATTTTAAGCTGGATTTAGGAAGAACTCAACTGAAACGGCACTTCAAATGGTTTAATTATATTTTAGATTATTGTAAAATTCAGATATTTGCAGATGATTCATTAATATACATATCTGATAAAAATATAGACACTGCTTTATAGATGCTGAATTCTGACTTGGCAAAAATCATAAATTACTTAAATATAACCAAAATTGAATGCTTCTAAAACAAAATGTATGCTGATAGGAAAAAACTTTGATGAAGAGACGATCACAGTTAGGATAAGTGGTGATATAATTGAAAAAATTGAAACAATTAAATATTTGGGTGTATGTGTACCAAAGTTTGAGGATCACTATGAACACATTATTTCATAGATTGCCAAAAAAAAAACAAATGAACTTTATAGGCCTTCTCATAGACTTGAACATATTCCATCATATTTGGGTCTTATTTTCATATTTACAATAAAAAGTAATCTTTTGCTACAACATTTAGAACATTACATAGAATTGAAGAATCGTTACCATAATTATTATAAAAAAGAGATTTTCATTTACAAGATTACCATACATTACCATAATTAGCAAATCAATATTTCAGAAGGGATTGTTTGGATTTAATAACATAAATAATGATATAAAGTATATCTGCAATCTAAAGATGTTTAAAATAAAATTAAAGGAACATTCCATGGACAGCAAACATTTTTAGAGATGCAAGATCAAGTTTTGTTTTCCGAGTATTCGTATGTTATGCAATTGTTGTTTTTAAAATAATGTAATTGTAGCAGTCATGATAAATAAATCCTAAACAAACAAATAAAGTAATCTGGAACTTAGAAAATAAGGCTTGAGCATGTGTGTTTTTTGTTATTCTTTACCAATTCTCTAACGCTAATAACATGATTTTAAAAATGTAGCAGCATTAGAATTATAACACAAAACATATCACTTTCCTTTTTTCTAAATTGGTGCAACGATCACTGAGTTTATGTGGTAATAAGGAATGCAACGGTCTGGCCAGCAGAGTTGCATTGTCTATACATAGAACGTAAAACTGCTACTACTTTCATTATTAAACTCAAATATTCGTTGAACTACGGACAACAATGATGCTAAAAGAAAAAGGCAGCAAAAACTCGTCCTGAATATATCATAATAGGTCAGGTAAAACTCCTGTGGACATATATAAGGATTGCAAATAGCACTGGCGATTTTTATCGCAAAAGATTTCTTTACCGTAGTGCGTGTAGCAGTTTTGTAGCTAGCAGCGGCAACCGCCCGCGGAAGAAAAAGCTAGAATAAACTGGCATTGAATCTGTGTTATGCAACTGTAATTTTCTGATAGAAAGTGTTCATTTCGACAGTTCTTCTCCATCATTAGATTCTCATCCTACGTGATTTTGCACATAACTCGAGACTGTGCATCAAATAAATAATTGATATAATATAGGAATCGTATTTCAGTCTTAACGAAGTTTTAGAATCGTGTAATTGTAAAATCTAGCATTGGTATTTTCCACATTCATGTCAAATTGTAAAAGTCATATCTGACGGAAGTCTAATCTCTATGGCAGAAGTAGAGTCACATTCCAAGGACAGGACGATGGAAAAAAATATTAGGCTAGAGCTTAAGCCATAGATTTGGCGCGAAATTGTACGCCTGAACTACGCAAGTTTTGCCGCTTCTCGTTAGTAGGAAAAAATTAAATCGAACAGAATATAGGTTCTGAGGTTTAATATAATATTTCGGTGTAACAAAAATCCCATTCTCAGAATAAGAGGTTTATAGGTATCATTTTTGGATCGACCACCGCTAATAACCTCGATTTTAATTTACTACCTGCAACCTAGTCGTCCCGCCATGATTTTTTTGGCGGAGACAAAAATCTCAGAGTCTGCACCGATTAATCAGCTTCCAAAATTACGAGGTGCACTCCAATCTGTGAAAAAACGGGGGAGCTTTTGTCCGCAGCAGTCTTTTGTCCTCCATAGATGTTTATTTGGAATCAGACCGGAAGGACATTCCCCAAATTATTTGCTGTGTTTATCGCTCTCCCTCAGACCATAACTGGGATTACCTAATACCTCGCTGTCAAGATCGATTTTCTGAACATCAATCACTCCGCTTCAGATGTAGTTCTCCTCAGTGAGTTGAATGCCCATAAGGCTTTTGTTATCTCAAATAAGGCCGATGCAGCAGGGTGTGCAGTTGAAGCGTTCGCTATTACCTAGGCGCTGACTCAGCTGACCGAGCCCTACTCTTTTCCCCCGCGTTTCGTCGCATGCAAGTAGCCCGCTGTACCTCTATTTCTGACCATGCATACTGTCCCTTACGCCCTGCTGTTCTGTCTCCCCTGGGTAACTCAGACCACGGTGTTGTTTAGATCAGGTTTCAGTCAGACCCCTCTGTGACACCAGAAACTCGCCAATGACGCAAAATTTGGCATTACGGTCGTGCCGACTGGGAGGGGCTCGGAGACATCTTCTCCGCCTTTCCTTGAAGATATGTTTGTTTCCCTGACGCGTATGCGTCGGCTGTTTGCTCGCCGATAACCGAAATTATCCACTCTGAGCAGAAGATCAAGGTACGCAGAACCTTCTTACAAAACCCCAATATAGAGAACAGACAAGGCGGCGTCCAGAAACAAATATAGCGAAGCGGTTCGTAATGCTAAAGACCGGTACGATACAAAAGTTAGGCACAGGGTAATGTCGCAGCGCAATGGCAGTCGATCTTTCTGGACGCTGGGAAGCAGATTGAAAGGAACTTCTCACAGAGTAGCCTTTCACCACTTACGGTGAGGATGGAACGATCGTAACCGACTCAAAGTCTAACGCGGAAGTGCTTGCCAAGATCTTTGCTCTCAACTCCACCATGGACGTCCCCCCACGCCCGAGTGCGGTCGATTCAAACGGCTCCGTAGACTATGTGGACATAAGTAAGAGGGGTGCTCTTGTTGCTCGACATCAACAAATCTTCTGGTCTGGAACTGATTCCTGCCATTATATTGAAGAGGTGTGCAGCAAAGCTTGCTCCAGTTCTTTCGCATCTCTTCCAGATATATTACGAATACGGCATCTTCCCAGGAAACTGGAAATTTGCTCATGTCCAACCTGTCCCAAAAAAAAGGATGTAAGACCGACCCTTACAACTACAGGCCTATAGCTCTTTCTGTTTTAAGTAAGGTGATGGAGAGGTGCATAAATCGCGAGCTTCTGGACTACCTCGAACGTCACGGCTTGATTAGCGACAGGCAGTATGGTTTCCGGCACCAACGATCCACAGGGGACCTCCTAGCTTACGTCACTCAATTGTGGAGTAAACTCATCCAGTCTTATGGTGAGGTTCATGTCGTTGCTCTTGACATCACGAAAGCGTTCGATCAGCTGTGGCACGCTGCCCTCTTAAGCAAACTTCCATCCTATGGCCTCCCAGAAAAGCTTTGCAGATGGGTGGCTGACTTTATCTCTGGCCGCAAGATATCCGTCGTAATTGACGGGTTCTCCTCTTCATCCCACAACGTCAACGCGGGTGTTCCCCAGGGATCGGTCATGGCTCCGACACTGTTTCTCTTACATATCAACGACCTCCTTTCCTGCACGATCAACCCAATCCACAGCTTTGCTGATGACAGCACCCTACATGCAGGAATTCAGAGCGACAAGTCGATCTCTGCCGGTGAACTGGTAAAAAGAAGACTCGCGACGACTTCCTCTCCGACGAGAGACCTGGAGGTTATCACTGCTTGTGGACGCATCAATTTTGTACAGTTTAATGCTTCCAAAACACAGTAATAAACCTTGACGAACAAACAGCGTCCTAATCTGGTTTCATTGGATGGTCGAGTTCTGCTAAAAAGCCCTTCATTTCGGCTGGTCGGAGTCCAGATCGCAGAGAACTTGACCTGGCACGAACACATCTGATCAATAGCGGCAGTTGCTGGGAAAAAGCTAGGGTATTTATTTAGGGCTAAGAGGGTGCTGTCGCCCCGACTACATTATCAGTAATCGGCTTTGCTCCTCAGCGTTCTCCTCCATGATGACGCTGCGCAATGTGCCTTTAAGACAATCTACAAGAGGAAGATTTTCCCAGTTCAACTAACCTTAGGTAGTTCAAAAATCGGATTAACAAATTTTCTTTGGGATCCTCATAGCAGCCGTGGTGTCCTGGCATTTAGGTTTTTGCCTGCGCGGCTACTTCGGCATAGAAAAAATATGGGTCATTTATTGATGTTTAGAATAAATCTCTCGTTAAAAGTGTTGAAATAAATTGAAGAAATGTACTAACCCACTATTTATTTGATAAGAAATTGCTAGTACTGATTTGCTATTGTTTGAAGTTGCAGCCATTCGATTCAGAAACACAAACACTGCTTACTAGGTTTGCGACAGTTTGGTATGTGTAGGTTTTTTATTGTGTCCGCCTCGAAGGCCTCAGCACGATATAAATAGATTTACGCAGCTCGGGGTGGAAACATCCAGGAAGTAAACAGTGATGTTTTTACTTCCTACGCCTACTGAAGTATTGTAATCGTGAAAAATTTTGAAGATGAGGTATTATGTCACACATTTCTGTCGGCCTGTCTGTCTGTCCGATAATAATTGGCTCATCTATAACTTGGAAATTACTGCTTGGATTTGGATGAAATTATCAAACAAGGTTACTACTATGCCACGACGAAAGAGCTCTGTAATTTTTAAAAATCGATCCAGTAGCGACGGAGAAAGTAGTCAAAAACGAAAAAAAAAAAAATAGAAATCGCTGAAAGGATCCTAATCATTTTTGAACATTTTTTTTTTTGGGTAAAAAATTGGGAGGAGGGAGGGAGTTGTGGGGTAGGGTATATCTATATTTTTTTAATTTTAGTATATGTATACGCTCTCAAATTCTAAGCACCTATTATACATACGCACTGAAGTATACACTAACCTATTTCGAAGCTGTAGTTCTGTATCTCAGCAGTGGTCCGCCTCAAGTTTCTATACACCTCTTCGTGATCAATTACATCCCTGTATCCAGGCGATCCACCAGCTCCTCTGGGACTGCTTGCAGTCGCTCCGGTCGAAACCAACGGGCTGCCCGGTTCGTCTCCAGCAGCTCCACCTTGCGCCGCCCTCATGTGCCCACGTACTGCTGCCGAAGCGACCTCTTGAGCCTCCGTGGGCAGCTCGGCTAGTAGCATAGTGATTTGCGAAGTGTTGCAGTTCCACATGGCGACGATACATGCTCTGGCTGCGGCGCGCGTTTCAGCCGACTACGCACAAAAATAAATATGGTAAATATTGATAGCTTATATGTTATGTTTTGACTAGTGACTGATTTATACTTGGATTAATTAAGTGATGGATGGAACTATTTTGGTTTAGCCTGACGAATTTTACGTGGCTTACGCTGATGACTTTTCCTTCATCATATCGGATAACACAGACATGTCGATTGAGGAAAAATGTTCACAATTCTTGATTTCGTTAACACACTACTTTGATAGTAGCTACTTATATCTGAACCAAAAAAAAACTGTAAACAATTCAATAAAAAAACTCGCCAACACCATCTTAATGACCTTTTAATTGTAATGGGAATATTAAAAGAGCAAATAAAGCTGTTAAGTTACTTGATATTCTCTTTGATGAATGCATTGGGACATGGAAATCTTATTGCGATAAACTTAAGAATACACTGTTTTTGGTAGCAGCTAACCAACTGCCGGTAATATGGCTTAATTGATAGCAGACAAAGGTATGGAATCTGGGGAACATCGACCCATGAAGATTCAATTTTTATCTCACAAAAAAAGATTATTAGGGTTATTGCTAGTATGTCAAACAACATCGTGTAGGGTGGTGTTAGAACATCAAAATGTTTACCCTTGTCTGCTGCCATATTTATGAAATTAGTATTTACATCTATAAAAGTAGAATAACATTCAAAAACAGCTATGACCTTCATCTTAGGAGTACAAGATATGAAAATATAATTTGCATATCCCTCTAGCAAGGCTAAATGTCAGCTATAATGCTCTAAACTACGTGGGAGTGAAGATTCATAATCACCTACCAACCTGAGTTAGAGATAGCATGACAATACTTTTCGGGAGACGTCTTAAAGATTTTTTCAAGACAAATTACAAACATGTTAAATGTTCATAACTATCGGCTCTTTTCACTAGAACTGTCTCTTTTGTGCAACTTGTCTTATGCCATTTGTTTGTTGATCAGGGCTTTCGCTGTTTTATCGTTTTGCATTTTTTTTGTACGTGACAATTTCTTACACTGTGGTACAGTTAAATGGAAAATAAAGTTGAATCTGAATCTAAATACATGGGTCACGCATCTTCTGGACATATTCGGCTATTCTCTTTTGAACTGCTGTAACGATGTCACATAATACAAGATAATAGAAAATATAAGATGGAAATGCAAAAATTATTCCTGTCCATTTGAGAAAAAAAGGAAAGATTAACATCTATATAAAAATAAGTAGTAGACTAACCATATTCGTGAATTTCCCCGAAAGAATCGTAAATTCGGGTTTTATTGATGCAAGTTGTTCAAGGGGGTATTTAAAACATGGACTCATAAAATGGATACACTAATTTTTTGTGGGACAACTTTTTATTCGAAAACAAATAATGAGAAAATGTGTTGCTCGGGATTCAATTGAAACTGTTGGCAGGAACGAAAAAACTCTTCAAATAAGATTTTTACGTATTTATGAGACCTACAAAATGAGACCACACGTAAAAAGATCCGACTAATAGTAAAAAAGTTATGGCTGAAAACCGAGACAAAATGTAGGTTTTGGCACTTGTTGCTAATGCGATAATTTCACGCCACTACTTGAAATTCTTCGATTTCGTAGGCTCCATACTTCTAAATAACTACAACAAAATTGGAGTCGATTGGTCAAGTAGTTTTTGAGAATTTCTAATTGTTTATCCCAAAACACCTGTCTTCCGGCCTTCACTGCTAGATTACTGAGCAATATTCAGGGTTCGTTCAAATAGCATTTTATAGCAAAATACACGAATTTACCTTGCCGACGTGAATCACTAACCATTCCAAAAGATAATTGTTATTTTTATGAGAAAACGAAGGGTTACGTTTTTTTCTTCTAAACAAATTCAAACAGTTCGTATATCTGAGTAACTGAACAGATTCGCTACCGTATTCGAAAAACATACGCTATTATACAGAAAACAAACAATTTTTGTTCAAGATTTCTTCATACTCTTGAGTGTATACACATATTTAGAGCTGTAATTTTTTTTCACAGATGAGCCTTAAAGTTTGTACAAAAAATATTCAATATTGGAATGCGCTGAACTGTTATAAAATTAGCACGCAAGCTGAAGACACAATTATGTTTCAAACTGTCTTAGACTAGTTAGTATGTAGCATGTGCTAAATGGCTGCATTACTGATGACTGCATGACTTTGTCAAATAGTTAGGTCACAGTTTCTTTACGAATAAATATAATTCCCTAGACTTTTTTCTAAAAGTATTACTATAGTATACGTCTGTTTTCGAAATTTCGTTCGATTAGAACGACCAGTTAAAAATGTTGAAAATAAACTCGAGAAAACGAAAAAAACAGCAGACAAATATCAACCAATTGTAGCGAATTTAAAAATTAGACAAAATGCTCGTTATTAATCCCTAATACATTATTTAAAAATTCAGCATTGTATCTTGTATGGTTTTCAAGGGTACTGTAATTGTTTATAACGGATTTGATACGCCTACAACGTTCGCTTGATATTTGTCAGTGTCACGCATAGTGGTATAAGGATACAGTAAACCAAGAGCCGTCGTAGCGCAATGGGAATGATAGACGATTGCAAAACCGCAGAACGGTGGTTCCAATCTGCGCAGCTCCTTTTTCTCTGCTTTTTTTAAATTTGGAGAAATAAATGCTTTTTCACATTGTGTGCTTTTATTATATATTATATGAGAGAGACGTATCGGTAGAAAGTCTCTATTCACATTTCGCTATTGACGGCTTGTTTAATGCACTACAAGGGGTATTTTCGTCTAATATGATTAGATATGATTAGATAGTACAGCGATGCACCGACGTGAAAAGAGGTCTAGGCTGGTCTTAAAATTGAGCAACCCAAATCGGCGATCGCAAAAACTAAGACGTTCATTATTGACGTTACAGTTATACTCAAATTTAATCGATAAACAAATTTCAATAGCTCTTTTTTGAAATATTCAAAGCTTTTAGCTGTGTAAACTATGATGTACCATTAAGGAAATTAAACATATATGGTTGTACTAGGAACTTCACTCAATTACAATGATGATAACAATGATTTAAAAAATTTAAACATAAATGATAAATTAGTAGTTTTTGCTGATAATACCACAAGCAAGACTAGATATAAAAGAAATTAAGACAAAAATTGATAGTTATATGCAATTAATAAAAAAAAATGGTTTGACAACAATTATTTGGCTTTCAATGTTAATGAAACATAATTTATGATATTTAAATGCCCCCTTGATTGTATAAATTTAAATAATAAATTGACACCCAAAACAGATACCATCAAATTTTTGGGACTGACCTTTGATTATAAACTAGATTTTACTAATCATGTAGACAAATTGCATACTCAACTAGCAAAGATTTCCTTATTATCAGAACAAATATTTCAAATGTAGGGAATGCACAGCCTTAAGCAGTTACTTTGCCTTATTTGAAAGTAGATTCCTTTTGGTGCGTCTCCCAAAACTGTTTAAAATAAGTTGTTTGTTCTACAAAAAAGAACTATGTAAGATATATAACTTAATGCACTCCTAAGCAACATGAAAGCCTTTATTTGTAAATCTTGAAAGAACGACTGCCGTATCATTAGTCAATTCAAAAAAAGCAACTCTTATTTTTAAAAATAAATCTAAACTTGAAACACTAAATATTAATTACAATATTAGACCGAAACAAGGCTCAAATTAGTAGGACCTAAAACAATAGTTGTGCAAGACTCAATAATTTATAATGGTCTGAAAATGTACATGTGTCTCCCCGCCGTGAGTTTAAAAACTTTTAATATGTAAACCATAATAGACCTTGTGTGAGTTCCATAATTCACTTTCTTGTAATTATATTATGGTTTATTTTTAAGTTAGCTTTGTCATTAGGAATGATTGTGTTCTTTACACAATAAAGCATATTTATCTATCTATCTTCTGCAAAAATGCCAAGTCGTAAGATGTTGTTTACCTTAGCATCCTGTGCGTAGGTGACAATCTTCATAAGCGCCTGTCCCGCCGACGGGGCCGTGGCGATGTGTTGTGCTGCCTCCTCGCCTCCCCCGTTGCACAGCTGCGATATGAAGTTCAACGCGGTCACCTTGACGCGTGCGTTTGGTGTTTGCGTAGCGTCCACCAGGAAGCGGTACGTAGCAGCGAACAGCGCTGGCATCGGGAAGCTGCTGCGAATCAGATCCAATGTGGCGAGGAGCTTGTGTTGGATTGAGGTTAGGGTTTCGGTACCGATCTTCAAGAACACCTGGAAAGAAGAGAGAAAATATTGTCCCTTTGTACGTAGAATTACTATGGTTGGAGACGTATAAATATACCAATATCAAAAAATTAAAATATCCCCCACTTCAATCGGTGACCCCCAATTTTTAACCCCTACAACACTTTTTCCGAAAATGATCAGGATCGTCTGAAACGGCAAAAAACGAAATTTGAGCGTTCTTTATTTTTTTTTTTTTCATTTTTGGCCTTTTCCTCCGCCTACACTAGACCGATTTTCAGAACTACAAAGCTTTTTTGTCCTTGCCATTGTAGTAACCCAGTGTGAAAATTTCATCAAAGTCCGACTGGCACTTCTCCAGTTATAGAGGGGTCAAGGATTAACGGACAGACAGACCGAAATGAGATGTTTATGTCATATAACATCCAAAAAAACATACCTCGTTGCGGATTTGTTTGCGATTACAATACTTCCCTGTCAGTAGGCCTCTCATTTAAAGCATGCAGTAGTAACACCTTGTCGATAAAAAAAAATTACCTGCGCAAATACCGTAAATACACTAAATTACTGGATAAGACATACTAAAAAATATTTCAAATCAGGCAATTGATTCCTGCAGCAATATGCTGTAACCTTAGCATATTTCATGTACTATGCATTAGTTTCCTGGAGAACATATCATTAAGGTTTGAGAAATGCATGTGAGCTCAGACATTGGACATCACATTTGCAATTCCTTGGTTTATGCAAAGGATACTATCGAAGTCTTGCAATACAGCTTTATTTATTGACTTCGTTTGAAGTAATTTCCACCACATTCAATACACTTCTCCATCCGCCAAAACCAGTTCTTAAACCACCTCTGTCAAGTTTCACCCAGGAGTGCGGCACACTTGTCCCAATCCCTCAAGAATGTCCTCATCGCTAGAAAACCGTTTTCCTTTTAGCTTCATTTTCACATGCGGAAACAGTGCAAAGTCGCAGGGAATAAGATCTGCACTGTAATGAGGGTGCTTAATAAGTTTCAATTCAGTAGTGGCCAAATACTCGGTGTACGCTTTGGACCAATGAGCTGGAGCGTTGTCATGGTGGTCTTGACTTTGGCCGCAGGTTTTTCATAGACTTTATGACTTTAGGCAGGCACTGTTAAGTGTACCACTTAGCTGTGACTGTCTTCTGTATGTCCAAAAAATACAGCTAACATTTTTTTCTCAGCAGAACGGGATTTTCTGACATTTCGGTCCTCATCATCAAAGACCCAAACTTCGTTTTGAACCTTGGTCGGCACATCGTAATAATAGAGACAAGTCTCGTCACCTGTAACGACGCTGTTCACATACTGAGATTGCCCTTATCAAACATTTTCAGCATCTTTCGGCAACAAGTCGTTTTTTTTTATATATCCGGATATAATGCCGGAACACCGCGGCTGCTATGATGATCCCAAAGAAATTTTGTTAATACGATTTTTGAACTGCCTAAGGTCAGTAGAACTGGGAAAAGCTTCCTCCCGTAGATTGTTCCACAATCTAGACACCCTCGGGACAAAGGAGCGGTCGTATCGGCCAGTTCTGGATGTACGAAGTTTGACACGGTTAGGATGGGACGCCGAAGTCAGGCGGGTCTGTCTAGCCGGCACATCGCGCGGCGGCATCATGGAAGAGAGCTCCTAGGAGCAAAGCCCGTTGGTGTAGCGATAGAAAAGAGCTAGATCGCCGACGGCCCGCCGGTGCGAAAGAGTCCCGAGACTGTCTGTTAGAGAAGAGTCGTCGATCAGTCGGACCGCCCTCCTCTGGACAGCATCGAGCATGGACAATGTAGTCGGGGCGGCAGCACCCCAAATGTGTGAGCAATACTCGAGGCTAGGCCTTGTCTGGGCCTTGTATAGAGTGAGAATGTCATGCGAAGAAAAGTACTTCTTAGCCCTAAACAGATAGCCTAGCTTTTTCCCACCAGCTGCAGCTATTGAAGAGATGTGTTCGTGCCAGATCAGGTCCTCGGTGATCTGGACTCCGACCAGCCGAAATGAATGGCTCTTTGGTAGAACTCGACCGTCCATCGAAACTGTATGAGCGCTAGGACGCTTTTTGTTCGTCAAAGTACAGTACTGTGTTTTGGAAGCATTGAACTGTACAAGATTGTTGCGTCCCCAAGCAGTGATAGCCTCCAGGTCTCTTGTCAGAGAAGAAGTCGTCGCTAGTCTTCTTTTTTCCAGCTCAGCGGCAGAGATCGGCTTGTCACTATGAATTCCTGCATGTAGAGTGCTGTCATCAGCGAAGCTGTGGATTGGGTTGATCGTGCAGGAAAGGAGGTCGTTGATATGTAAGAGAAACAGTGTTGGAGCCAAGACCGATCCCTGGGGAACACCCGCGTTGACGTTGTGGGATGAAGAGGAGAATCCGTCAATTACGACGGATATCTTGCGGCCAGAGATAAAGTCAGCCACCCATCTGCAAAGCTTTTCTGGGAGGCCATAGGATGGAAGTTTGCTTAAGAGGGCAGCGTGCCACAGCTGATCGAACGCTTTCGTGATGTCAAGAGCAACGACATGAGCCTCACCATGAGACTGGATGAGTTTACTCCACAGTTGCGTGACGTAAGCTAGGAGGTCCCCTGTGGATCGTTGGTGCCGGAAACCGTACTGCCTGTCGCTAATCAAGCTGTGACGTTCGAGGTAGTCCAGAAGCTCGCGATTTATGCACCTCTCCATCACTTTACTTATAACAGAAAGCAGTGCTATAGGCCTGTAGTTGTAAGGGTCGGATTCAGATCCTTTTTTTGGGATGGGCTGTACATGAGCAAATTTCCAGTTTTCTGGGAAGGTGACGGATTCATAAGATATCTGGAAGAGACGCGAAAGAACTGGAGCAAGCTCCGCTGCACATCTCTTCAGTACAATGGCAGGAATCAAGTCCGGACCAGAAGCTTTGTTGATGTCGAGCGACAAGAGCACTCGTCGTACGGTCTTATGCCTGAATGTTACCTCCCGCATAGTGTGGGGAACCCTTTGAATTGACGGCACTTGGGCGTTGGTGGGGACGTCCATGGTGGAGTTGGCAGCAAAGATCTTGGCTAGCACTTCCGCCTTGGCCTTTGAGTCGAATACAATAGTTCCATCCTGACACGTAAGTGGTGGAAGGCTACTGTGTGAGAAGTTCTTTTCAATCTGCTTGGCCAGCGTCCAGAAAGACCGACTGCCATTGCGCTGCGACATTACCCTGTGCCTAACTTTTATATCATGCTGGTTTTTGGCATTGCGAACCGCTTCGTTATATTTGTTTCTGGACTCGACGTCGGCTTGTCTGTTCTCTACAGTGGGGTTTTGTAAGTAGGTTCTGTGGGCCTTGATCTTCTGCTGGCGAGCAGTGTCACACGATTTGTTGAACCAGCCGTTGGACCCTGGTTTAGGAACTTTCACTGTGTGAGGGATGTATTCCTCCATTCCGACGTGGATAATTTCGGTTATTGAAGAACAGACAGTCGACGCATCCGCGTCAGTGAAACAGACATCTCTCCAAGGAAAGCTAGAGAAGAAATCTCTGAGACCCTCCCAGTCGGCATGTCCGTAATGCCAAGTTTTGCGGCCTGTGCGAGTTTCTGCTGCCACAGCGGCTTCTGACCGAAACCTAACCTCCACAACACCGTGATCTGAGTTACCCAGGGGGGACAGGACAGCAGTGCTGTAAAGGGCAGGATGCGTGGTCAGAAAGAGATCCAGCAGGCTACTGGCGTGTGACGAGACGCGGGGGAAAAAAGTAGGGCTCGTGACCAGCTGGGTCAGCCCTTGAGAAAGAGCGAACGCTTCGACTGCACGACCTGCTGCATCGGTCTTATTTGAGCCCAACCAAAGCTCATTATGGGCATTGAAATCACCGAGAAGAACTACCTCTGAAGCGGGGTGATTGATGTTCAGGAAGTCGATCTGGACGGCGAGGTATTCGAGTAGGTCATCCCAGTTATGGTTCGAGGGAGAGCGATAAAGGCAGCAAATAAATTTGGGTGATGTTTTGGAGCTGAGGCGAAGCCACAGAATGTCCTTCCGGTCTGATTCCAAAGAAAGATCCCTGGAGCAGGAAAGACTGCTGCGGACAAAAGCCACAACTCCCCCGTTCTTTCTCAGATTGGAGTGCACCTCGTAGTTTGGGAAGTTGAGATGGTTAATCGGTGCAGTCTCTGAGATTTTTGTCTCCGCCAAGAAAAGCACGGCGGGACGATTGGATTGCAGGTAGTGATGAACAGCATCGATGTTGCTGTTGATCCCGCAGATGTTCGAAAAACAAATTTTATCTTCGATGTTGTTCCCTCGAGCCCACCCTCCACCCGTACATTCCGAGAGTGGAGTGAGTTTACGTCCGGAGTTTTTAGTGCTCGAGGGATCCATCATCATTAATTTCTTTGTTTTGGTAGATAACCGACTGCATAGCTTAGGTGTGGAAACATGCGGACATTTATAAGACACCCTGGGAAAAGCTAGCGGGTGGTACTGCCTCGGTCGACTGGTCCTTGTCTACCACCTTCTTTTTACGTGTTAGTGATGTTAAATAGACCTAAAGTGGCCCGTTGGCGGACTTGTACCGCCACCCGGCAATCGGTACTGAGGTATTCCTTAACGCGTGCACAATCACTTGGACGGGAAGAAGTTGTATACTGGATACAATAACTTCCGGAACAAGCATTTGCCACGGCCCTCGCTCAGTAGGGACGACGAGTCTTCTGCTCTTCCGACTATGCGGTACCCAGAGTGAACAAAGTTTCCCTACGTGTAAATGGTCACGCAGAATTGAATGAATTGCTGGTTTTCCTCACAGCAGTAATGTTTTCTTTTGTTACTGACGTTCGCGGCCTTCCTTCCCTGTCAGCGTCTTGAAGTGAAATTGCCTCTTTGAAATTTTATGTACCACCTGCATATAGTCGTACGATGAGGACAATCATTCTTTAATGCAATCTTCATTTCTTCTAACCTCTGGTCTATGCTTCAACCACGCGTAAAGTTATACCGTAAAATTGTCCTTATCTCCCTACGTGACCAGGATGCCATAGTCCGCACCTTACACTGTCAATACGAATGAACAACTAAATCAACAGACGTGCTGCTGGCGGCTACTGTGTACTCATGGATATGTCTCAACAGTCAGTAACATACGGCCTCCTGCGTAGTTTGTTAAGTCATATTGCGAAACTTTTATAGTACCCTTTGTAAAAGTTGTGTGTCTTGCGTTCAGACCGAGTAAGTACCCAGCCGTGTAATTCAATACTCTGCGAAATCTGGTACTCAGTAAAATAAGCGAGTATGCCTAGTACCGAGCCAATAAAGTAGAAGATATTTTCCAATAGATGTCAAAATATTCCTAGTTTAGAATGTTTTGGAAGAATTGTTGTATATTGCCGAAGAGGTGCTCGCTGAATCATATAGTTACAATTTGGGTCAATAACTTCATTTACTTCCAAAATACATCTGTTTTCAAATTTCTAAAATCAACTTCAACGCCTTGTATCGCGGCAAGGGGCATTTATTTATTCATACACCACCAAAAGGTGTACTAATTACTGGTGGGGATACAGCAAGTTAACAAACAAAGTGATGTAATTCACACTAATTAAACCATATTTTCACAAGTTTGCTTGATGTATGATAACTTTGTGATAAATATATTAATATACCCCTGAAGGTTATTCACGAACACATCGAGTACAGAGGTGTAGTTCGTAGGGTAGGGAGGTAAGAGGTAAGCGTATTTTGAGTAAAACATTTTGGGGGTATTGAACGTTAACAGTGACGTGAAAGATGGGCAACCGCAAATACCATGGACTGGGTTGTACAGAAATACAAGAGAGTGTGCTTTCGTTCTATTATTTGAACCAACGAAATGATGTTTTTGCAATAGCTCGCCCTGAAGGGTTCCAATAGGCGGATATGTGCCCTCGGTTTTGAAATACAAAAACTAGATAATACGAAGGAGTTGAAAATCATGATCATTACCTCCTTGTATAGTACTATATGAGGATTGAAGCTTAAAGAATTGTTCACACCTAGGTCCTTATGCTCATATCTAAGGACAATTATCGACTTGATAATTGAATTGAATGGGAACAATCTTTCTTGTGTATGACATAACACTACATTTACTAATGTCGATTGGGGAATGTTTATAACACACCATTCTAATACCTTGTCGATGTTACCCTTCAGACGAGCACAATCCACACTGCTTTCGACACCATAATACATATTCAAATCATTTGCATAAATCAAATGGCAACAATCGATACTATTAACAATGCCGTTAATAAAAATAATGAAAAGTTGGGTACCTAGGCACCTAAGCATGGGCCCTGAGGCACACCTGAAGTCGTAAATATATCCTTAGATTTGCTTCCTTCGTGTTCAATATATTGCCTCCTGCCTGACAGATATGATCTAAAGGCAAATCAAGGTCAGAGACAAATTGCGTGAATATTTGATAGCCTTATGGCAAACTTCGTGGTAACCTATTACTTTTCGATTCAAGGTATAATTACAATGTTTTATGAAGGAATTTAGCTACTTGAAGTACTCACCCTTTGCAACAGCACATAGAGCCATGAGTGTAGTTCGTGTTTATAGCTCTTGATAACTTCGTGCAGTGTATCTAGAAACACACCCAGACCTTTGGTATGAGAATCCATGAACATCTTCGTGAATATTTCCGTCAGGTGTTTCAGCTCGCCTACAGTCAGAGGGATTTCGTTGGCCATATAGTACTGCAAGGACAGTAGACCGTCTTTTCGTTCTTGCCAGGTCGTGCTAGCACACATCGCAATTATCTGGTTGATGTCCTATGAAAAATAATTAAGCGAAATTAAATTTCCAGAAAAATAATTTGCAGGTATACCTGGCACCCTGTCCCTTTAGAGTCTATAACTGCTCCAACAAACAGGATATTTGGGAAGTGATATAATAACATTTTCTAAGAATCGGTTTTTTACTGTTGTAAAAATTTTGTTGTAAGCGTGATTAATAATTAATAAATTGCTTAGTAAATGAATAAACATAGTTCGGCTTTTTCGTTTGAAAACTAACTATTGTTATTTTTAATGTTCTTTAAATTTCCAGTGTATGCTTCTTTGGACCAAAAGTTTGCCAGTTTTGGCCTATCAGACAAGGTTAAAATCGCTTTAAAACAAAGTGATCTGAAAATACTTTTCACGACCTAAAAAATATAATTTTTAACCGAGTTTTTAAGCATTGAATGTACAAATTTTTACGAATTTCCAGACATTAAATAGCTTATAACTCGAAAATGGTCAGCTTTAGAGAAAAGTTAATGGAAGCTTTTTTGTTCTGAATAATCCAAAAAAACCTGAAAAATATTTGTCCGAGCAAAAAAATGTAATATTTTAAAAATATTTTCAAACAAATTTGGTCCGGGTTAAAATTAAAACCTTGAAGAGTGTTTTGAGATTAGTTTTAAAGTGATTTCAACCTTGTTCTTCAGGCCAGAATTGACGAGCTTTTGGTTTTCACAGACTGTACATGGAAAGAATTCATCTTAAAATGTTATTTTATCTATATCAGAAGTCGATGAACAACAACACAAACAAGTTAGTATAATTAATGCAAAATTAAATAGTGCTTGTAGAACTTGTAATAGTGCGCTATAATTGTTACAAGTGATAGGGCCACATGTGTAATTTATTAGAGTGAAGGACTCTTACATAAACTTCTATGTACATGGGTTTTGAGTACATTTTACTTACAATTAAAACCTACCTGTACCAATTATTGCCTGAATAGGCTACTTGATTCAAATCTAATTTCATTGAATAAATTAGTATTTTTTACAATATTTGGCTTAGAAAAAGGAAATATATCGATTTCAATTTTCAAAATCACTAGATGGATAAAAAAGTCCATTTTTAAGAAAATATTTTAATACGAACCAGGGAAAACATTATCGGCCATGATATGACGTCATACAAAATGTAAACAAATAAACGTCATCTGTATGTCACTCGTGGATTAAGTTTGTCTTGTTTAGGTATTTCTAAAAAACTTCTATCGTTTTCTCGTTTTGTTGCAAAAAAAATGCACGTTGGATTCGTAAAAGCAGAAAGCACAAATTTGCCAGAAATTGACACAATAATAGTTTGCATTTTTTTTGTCTTCAACTCAGATTTCTGCTCTTGAGCTGAGGAACGTCTTCTATGTAAGTGATCTGATTTAATGATAGGCATCAAAAGAAGGAATAAGTAATACACTTACATAATCTACCTTTTCAGAATTCATTCAAAACCAAGCGTTATCTAATATTGTATTACATCTTACACATTTGATGATAGGTTACGTCCAACGTAATCAAGACGAGAAAAATCTGCACAGAAAAATGTAAAATATGTCCCGAACATAAAGTATGCTTCAAGCAATTGTTGCAAATATTTATTTCGATGGGCAAGTCTAATCTACAGCTTTCCTGGAGTCTTTATCGATGTGTTTTTATATTCTCGGACGATACAATAACGATAATTACTATATTTTTTATGTAAACTAGTATAAGTCATGTTTATATGTTTAAAAGTTCGAGAGAGTATGCTGCTACAGTGTTGCCGAACCAAAAAAGACTAAACCGATAGACAATATTGTTGAAATTCGGTAGATTCAAGGTCAAAATCGGTAAGAGGAAAAAATCAGATCCGTCTCAAGATCAGCGATGGATCAAGGGTCTTTTCGTCATGCAGCGCCCTCCAAGAAACAAGTATTTTTTATATAAAAAAATCTTAAGTTCTTTATTACAACTTGCAGAATGAACATGCTGGTCGCTCTTCGAACTCCTTCGCCATTCTTGTTTATAAGATTCTGAATATTTGTATGTTCCATTCATGAACTTGAGGCTTTATCACCTAACATTTTAATTCAGTACTCAAATGACTACAGACGAACTTTGATTTCCTTATTGTTGTCTGGTGATGCGATGATGACAATGATCTACCAGTCTGTACCTGTTCTACAGAAAAACCAATGTAGGGATGAGCAGAATAAGGGATGTGCGTACATAAATGTAGGCAACCGAAATCTACGCCCCTCATGTGCCTGACAGTTACCACCGAGAGTACAAGGCCAAACAACTGGGCTCGGAAAAGCCTATGACGTCACGCAGAGTAGGCCTATGCATGTTCTTATGGAGTTTCGCCATGACTGGCTGGCAAGAGAACCGCGCCACCATTTCTCTGGGGTGTTGTCATATCTAGGTTTGATATAGCAGTATCGAAATCTCTACTAATTAGTTGTACCTCTCTGTGGGCGAATTTGCAAGATGTACTCGGGGCCTGCGCAGCTTCAGTGATGATGTGATTATTCTTTCTGATCTGCCTCAGTATGTCAAGAATACATTTTCGATATTACGTTCAATCTGTCACTTGTGAAGTCTAATATTCCATTCAAAATTGGAAGATGTGACAACCTTGCCAACTAACCTCACATTCTGAGTCTGATCTTTCAGTGCCATGTAAACGGAAAATTATTGATGTTTTAAACTTATATTTGTGTCTCGCGAGTGTTTAGCTAAGTTTTCAAAATGCCTTACAAGTGCTGCGTTCCTAATTGTGTCGGTAATTACGGGAAGGGTCCGAAGGTACACGTATTTTCTGTCGTAAAAGATGGCTCAATGCAATCCCTCGTAGTGATTTAGTGGTTACAAAATACACTCGAGTATGTAATTTGCACTTTGCTGAGGGCAGCATCATTTGGGAATCCACCTTCCATGACGAAAAGACAGGTAGGACCATTACTGTACCCCTTAAGTATCCAAAATTAAAGGCACATGTAATTCCAAGTATCTTTACAAATTGTCCAAAATACCTTTCAAAGGATATATCAAGAAGAAGAAGCCGAGATGAGAAATTGAGGGACAAGGAACAAGAACAACTACTTAAAGCACTGCAAACTAGCATTGATGATTATTCCTCCTATCAAAAATCAACTTGTTTTCAAAATTATTCAGACTTTCTCACAGTTTTCAGTTCATGGCAATGTCCATATGGGTGGCATAAAATTGTTCAGGATAAAGTTACTTTGTTTAAGTTAGAATATAAACCAGCACCCATCATAACTCACTCTGTAATTGTTGATAAAGATCTCAATGTAAAAACGTATATGTACTCCCAAGAATTGTTACTCAACTCAGGTAATATTAAAACTCCATTTTGATTATCTAATATACACCACTTGGATGATGTTCTACATGTTCTTTCTGAGAATGCAGATGCTTCGAGGGAATATTCAGGTAAAGACCAGTTCAGAGCCACTATCAACCATGCTGACAATATTTTAAATAGCACAGAACTATTCACCGCTGAAGAGACCAACACTGTCATTCAATTTATTTGTGAGCAACTAAAGCTTGCTATTAGTCAGAAGAACAGACACAGTTACTCATCAGAAACAATAGTGTTTTGCTCTATGTTGTATACAATCAGACCACATTCATACAGATTTATTAGGAGCCATGGAGCACTTATTTTACCACACCAAAATACTCTGAAGTCAATATGTAATACATTGATGGTCGATCCAGGTCCCGATGAGTGATATAACTTTTTAGGCTATGCAAAAAACCTTTTCAGATTTGTAAAACCTGGTGAGGAGTAAGTACATGATTTTATTGATGGATGAAATACACATTCAGCCATATTTAGATTTCAAAGCGGGTAATATTGTTGGAACGTCAATTAATAATTCTTCATTAGCTACAACAGCCTATGTGTTTATGATTTCAAGCTTCTACTCCAATTTCAAAGAAGTTGTTCAAATCTGTCCTGTTTCTAAAATTGATCATAATCTATTATACAATATGACAAAAAAACTTATTATTGGATTAGAAGAACTTGGTTATAAAATTTTTTGTGTTGTAAGTGATAATAACGCACTGAATAGTAAAGCGATGGCACATTTTTCTCCAGACAAAAGCCTTATATCCTACCAACCTTGAAAGACAAAATATTAATTTAGCTCTCAAGATATTCAACCCATTTGTAATAGATGCAGTATCAAGGTTTGGTAAAAACATACAGCACTCCGAAGAGACAGCAAAATTCATAGATATTATATGGAAGTGGTGGAGAATTGTCAATGTAAAAAGTCCATTGAAAGGAACGCGGTTAAATGACCTTTATGCAGAGCCTATTGTTTGCTTCAACAGTGATGGACAAGGTGATGACAGTAAGCTGACATTCTTGCAAAAATGCTAGATTGGCTAGAAGAGTGGAATGATCCAGCAAAATTTTCAAAAAGACTAACTAGTCAGACTTACACTGCACTACATCATACAGTATATAGCTTATTGGGATTAGTAAGGTACTGTAAATCTGAACTGCATAGTAATTATATATTGTTAGGTAAATTTCAAACTGACTCATTGGAAAATAGATTTGGTAAGTATCGTCAACTGGCAGGGGGTCAATATAATATATCAATTCGTCAGTTATATGAGTCTGAGGAAAAGTTACGAACTCAAAGCCTGATGTCATTGAAGTCTCGCTATGGTGATATACAAATAGATAAATTCTGTGGAAATGATGATTTAGAAATAGATGAAATTCCACACAATTTTAATGATTACCACTTTTTCTGGGAAATTTAAATTTTACAGTCTGATATTGATACTATAAAGGATGAAATCCCTGTCATCACCTGCTTAGCTGGTTACTGTTGTTATGCCTTATTAAAGAAAAATCACTGCGATCATTGTAAGGAAAATTTGACACACACAGATGATATTGATATAGAAGACAAGCACAATATTATACAAAATTTGAGTAGAGGTGGCTTAAAATTCCCAAAGGATCCAATTATTAATATTGTCATGCTAAGTTATATAATTTTAAAAAGTTTTGGAAAGTGACGAGGAATCATTTTTAGAAATCACTGATAAGAGACACGACACGACACATCATTTTCGCGTTACACAATCCATTCACAAGATTATGTTATAAAACTAATTGTTATTTGCACAGTCAATACATTTTTGAAAAATTATTGTGCCAAAATGAACGACAGCTTTGCAAGCGCGAATAAAGCAAAGAAACGTAAATTGACTACATTCACATGAGGCCGCAACATTTACATAGCTGTATTATATTATACCTCTAATAATAGTAAATTGTCCACATATTCCTGTGAAATTTTGTTGATCGGTTGTGAGTAACATGGAGTTATTCATTGAAGAATTTATCATTTTTAGCAAGCTTTTATAACATCAACTTATTAATCTAATGGGCACGTAATGTTGGATGAAATATCAGTGAAAATCAGGGTCAAAATAGTTAATAACTACTTTAATATTTTCCGCCAAGTTGCCTTCATATACCAAAAACACTTTTCTGAATTATTTGTTATTCACATCAGGTAGAGTATATTAAATATTCTACAATAATATATTATTCACTAGCGCTGATATACGGCACGCCGTGCTGTCGGCCGGCCGACCGGCCTACTCGTGATGACGTCACGCGTCTGTTGTTAGGCCTTGTACTCTCGGTGGTAACGGCCTGACTGCCCAAGTGTACGTTTATGTATGACTGGTATGGGGCATAAAACTACATAGAATTCTTTTTTTAGCTTTATTTTGGTTCCAGCTTTCTCCGTAAAAAATCTGGAAATATCGGTATTTCGAAAAATAAGTTCTCATTTTGGTAGGAATACCGAAAAATCGGTAGGTTCGGCAACACTATGCTTCTGTCAGTTGCTGTTTACAAATGCTATGGCGTCAGACCACATTAATACATGGCGGACAGCGTTTTCACATGTTCAAGAAAAATATATTTTCAAAGCGTTACAGTCTTTTAGGTCTGAAGAAATATAGTATTAATTTTTTTTGGTCTAATAGAACAAATATTACTATTTAAGGGCTACAAAGACATTGTGAACTAACCTATCAAGAGCCCATTTGTAGCTAAACCCATTCGCATGAGAGTGATACCTATAACTTTTCCCAACCATGAGACCAACAATATCTATGTTTTCACCTAGGGGCGGACTAAATTGACATATCAACAAAGTAGAAACTAGACTTAAATATCAGCTTAATTATTTTTCAAGTTCTACATGAAATCAAGGGATGTTAAAATGTTGAAGAAAAGCAAGTAGGAAAGACAAATCAGAAGAAAGAACATTCAGATAGAGAATGTCACGCAATTCTTAAATAACTAATTATACGGATATCCTATAATATTCCTAAATTAATCCAGCGCTAGTCATTAGACATTTTATAGACATACTTAAGAAAGGGGAAAGATAAATAGAACATATAAAAAGAAAGTATTTAATAGAGGCATATGTTAAAAAATGATTATAGCGAGGTTATGGGATACATTTTGACATCACGAAGCGTTAATGTATCAGTATGTATCACAGTTTATGAGGCTGATACTTCTGCAAACGTAGATAGAGAAGCTGTAGCTCTGCAGTTCTGGATGACGAAAATGGCACCATATGTAGGGCGTATGTATTTAAACCTGTTTCCAATTCATTAATACATTTCACAATGCGAAAATAATTTGCAAGATAGAAGCATAGTGCAGTGCAGCAAGCAAAATGATACACAAGCTTTACTTACTCGGGAGGGTTCCCACAGATCCCTGCTAGCTAGCCTCTGTTGTGAACCGCTCCATGAGTATGACTGAGGTAAATAAAACGATAATCCAACATTAGCTAATGCAACATTGACTCTTCATCTTACTAAAACACATTCACCATTTAAAAAAAGCAAAAAACAAAAACTTTACTTAAATGTAAATACAGAAATATTAACTAAATACATCAAGATATCCAAGAACAGAATTAAAGCCTCTACTCTCAAATATTTCTCGAATGATTTTAGTTAAGATGGGGTTCGCCTGGTATTTGAGGGTAGGAGCATTTTCCATTTTAAACTAACAATTCTCTTTTAATACCGAATTTAATCGTGCAATCTCCTAGCTGAGGCCCTAAAAGATAATCAGCTAAGGCCCGGTTTTTCAGACGCAGGTTAACTACGACTTAGGTCTTATCTTATAGTTATCTATGATAAAGCGTTTTTCAATATCATGTTTATAGTAAACCGGTAGTTAACTTTAACCAGAAGACTATTTATGTTAACTAGAAAGGCTGTGGTTAAATCGCAATGCCTGACGTTTGTTGATGCAGACTTTGACGTTTGTTCACAAATGCATATCAATTTATTGATAATTATAGATTAAAGCTGAAATATGTTTATGGCTTACGACATGATTACGTAGTTTAGCTGAGGGGAAGAGGCAAGGACAAAAACGATCTGCCATCGGACGAATTTGACGACCTGGATTTCCTTGCAAGAAGTGGTCTTACAAAAAGGACTGTGCCACTTTTTTCGCTCTTTATTATTCTTTTGTTTTTACAGACCAATGATATTAACATCATTTTCTCTTCTTTTGAGCTCTTTTTTGATGTCTTTCTTCATTCTAGGAAACAAAAACAGGAATAGTCGTATTTTTTCTCCGCTACTGAAGACCTTTATTTTTGGGTCATTGATTATCGGAGTCATACTGAAGAAGGTGACAAACACGATATTTAATAGATATTTACAAACTTAGTTGTATTTTTAGCATATTTATTGACCTATGTAAGGTTGATTATACATTGTATTTTCCACCTTCTTAATCACCATTTCTATAATCCCGCCTATAGAGTCTACTACTAAACATGTATACGAGCAATGTTTGAAAAACCTTATCTTGCTTGACGAAGGTTTTGTTTAAATTCCGACTATTTTATAAAATTCCATTAAAAAAGACGGGCTACCTCACAGAACATGACATATAAGAACCACAGATGCAAGGTTGCAACATAAATATATGATGAACTTCGGATAAGTTAATTGGCGTTGACCAAATACTTGAAAAACGCATTTGGTTATAGTTAACTAACCAGAAAGTTAGCTTGCGATTGAATAACCGGGCTTTAGTGTGACATAACTTGATGAAGGTAAAAGTTATTCCTAGAACCTACGAGTTATCGTCTCTTGGATGAGTTTTAAGTGCACTTCGTAGAAGATTATAAGGTGTAAAGTTCCAAAGTACCATCAGGCTAAACTTCGCCCCCTAATAAAGACTCATTAAAAACACCCAAAAATATAAATTAATTTGATCGAATTTATTCTATACTATCAGTCTTCCTCATTTGTTATATTGTTCGACAATTTTGTTGACTATATTTTCCAATATACACCTACTTGGTTTTCATTTTTATATTCAAGTTAGAAAATCATCTACCAAATCATTTATTGTATTGAACAATTTACATTTACAAAATTGTAGTAGCAACATAACATTAAACAGTATTTCAAAAAGGATTGTACGAGTTTAATAAACTAAGTAATGATGATCAACATGTGTGCCAGTTTGAAAATGTTCAAAGGAAAATTGAAAAATATTTTATGGAAATCCAGAATTCGTAGTAGTGAAATATTGTATGAACAGATGTAGTCTCAAACTTAAACGCGAACTGAGATCTTTACAGTTCCAATAAATAGTAGCTATGCGCTCTCCACAGTAGTCATTTCTGGTGTTAGATGGCGTTTAATAGCCCAATCACCATGTGACCGATAGAATTGATTCTCGGATTCATAGGACAGCTGGGCAGTCACTGTCTCATTTTCTTGTTCACCTCCTCTACATAAAAATGTGTCACGCAGTCTCATGTTACAGAGATGCTTCCTTAGCTAACAGTGTCCAGTTGCAATACCAATTGTAAATCGAAGTTGTTTGGATATAGACAGGTAGTTTTTTTGCTGCTTCCTCACTAGGATATCTGAAGAATGCCTTAGCGAATGCGCAGCTCTTATGTATCATTCTAAATGTTCTTGAAGATTTCGTGGGTATGATCTTTTAGCATAGCTATCATGGCCTGATGGGTAGAATACAGAGGGGTACTGGGTCCACAATTTTCGTATCGGCAGCTCTTTTTGCCAGTTTATCGGGTATAATTGTACCCTTGAATTGTGAATGACCCTTTACTCTAACAACAGTTATATTATTACTAGTTGAGGCACTGACAAATGCCAAGTGAGAGTTAGACTTGAGAGTCAGTGTTGCTTGCTTGCTGTCCGTACAGATCGTAATATTTTTGCCTGTGACCTTTCTATAGGCACTTTTCATTGAGGCTGAAGTTATATCAGCTAATTCGACCTGCGTCACGCTGTCATGTTTGACAATAGACCACTTACAGTTCATGCGGAGGCTCCTAGAGTATACTCCCCAGCCCATCTTTTTTCTCAAATTCGTCAATGAACATTTTAATAACACCTTCCTCGAGTGAAACAGTTTATGCTCAGCTGTGTTAGTTATCAGTAGATTCGATCGATAGCAACCAATATTCAGATAATGAACTAATCCATACTTCACGCAGCGGTAACACTCAACAGATGAATGTTACTGAACATTACCAATGTTGCACCCCAACAAATGGAGAAGAAATGTATTTTTGTCCATCATGAGTAACAAATGTCTGCCATGCAGTAGCTAATGAGAATCCAACAATGCTATATAATTTCCACTCACCACCCAATGAATCATAATATGTATTTCATAAATGCTGATAAACAAATTATATGTTTGCAAACATATATGCGCTGTCCAGTACATGCCCCAATGTATAGGTTACGAACACTTACATCAGATGGTCTCTTGAAATTATCAAATGATCGATCAGATGAACGCTCTGAACACACGCTTGACGTTTCAGACTCGTCAGAATGGTTGTCCATAGATCTCATTGCCCTCCTGGGTGTTCGAAAATGATCTGACGAATTCTGTAAAAAATACATTTGCATAAGCATATTACAATCAAGGTTTATTGACGTTAGTTTACTATCAGTATCTTCAAGATACTGGTGGTGCTTTGTCAGTGTCTCCACCATCATTGAATGGGTTTGTTTATCTCGTTTTATTGATTGACGTATTTTATCTGAGGACAGCCAACTTAATTCTAAATTCGCGCGTCGAAAAATTATCCGAGATAAATGAGATACCGTAGCGTCATCTCTAACAATTTGTTACAGCTATTTACTATATATGTATACTTTGAAAAAGTTAATTTCTCATAGATGGCGCTGTCTATTTGAGTATACAAGAATATAGGTGACTACAGCGCCACGTGCGGTATCTCATATTACCTCGGATGATTTTTTGGACGCTCGAATATAGCATTAAGTTGCTCTATTCAAGTTGAATACGCTAATCAATGCTCGTACGAAGACCGTTTGTACTTGTGTCGAGGCGCATCTGCATGCATGCTGCAACTTGAGGAACGAGTTAATAAACTTATGTTCCTAAGTCGAACGGCGAAAACTTCGAACAGTACTTATATAATATATTTATAATAACGATATACCTACTTCAGGAGTTCCCCAGGAGCCTAACTTAGAACCTTTATTATGTTTAATCTTTATTAATGATTTGTCCCTTGAAATTAAATGTCATTATTGATTTTTCGCTGATGATTTTAAAATTTATAATAGTATCATAACTTCCGAAGACTGTTGATTTCTTCAAAATAATTTGGAAATTGTCAGTTCATGCTGTTCCAAAAACCTCCTCACACTAAATGTGTCAAAATGCAAAGTAGAAACATGTTATAGAAAACAAAATGTTATGCTTCTATTACAGTGTTAATCGGGTAAGGTTAGAAATGAGTAGCCGTTATAAAGACCAAGGTGTTACATTTGACACCAAGTTCACTTTTAATGATCACATAAATAACATTACATCGTCTGCCCCCAACACTGTGATATAAACTCGTCAGGTTTCTCGACTGTTGAAATAATCATGCTCATATATCAAACATTCGTCAGAATCTGCTTCACTTATCTAAGCACCTGTTTATCAAAATCCTATTAGCAAATTGGAATGTATTCAATGCAGTGCTGTAAAATATATATTTTTTGACAAAGACTATAATGAATTGCTCAAAACTTTTTGTATAAAACCGCTTGAAATTTATATATATATATATATTTCCGCTCGGACCTTTTTGTTCAGTTTACCCCACAATAAGATTTATTGTCAATATATTTCAAATAGCATGTGTTTTAATAATCCTCGCTTAGGTAACCATTATTGTGCTACATTTTACTATGATTTCTGCCACACCAATGTTTTGTCCAGGCCTCCCGGTCATAGGATATGAGCACTATTTAATGGAATTAGTAACTGAGACATATTCAATAATAATAATAATAATAATAATAATAATAATAGTGTTTATTGGTCTAACTACAAGTGAACTTCACCTTGATGAAGTTGTAAGCTAGTATATGATTGTTGATTATATACTTATAAACTGGTGAACAGTTGCTTTGCAACATGAAACATTTTACCCAAATTCAAATGTCGATATTTTCGGAACGGAAAGAGATATCGAGTTGCGGTTTTTGGAGGTTCTTGACCAACTCTTAGAGAACATAAGCAGACAAGAAATGGTACTTTAAAAAAGTACCTTGCAAATGTTTTATAACATTTACATACCTTAACGAATTGTAATTTAGAGTTCTTCTTACAGTACGATTGAATGAAGCGGTCCTAATTCGCCTTACTTCCTGCAATAAATGCTTTTCGACCCGACCTCGTGTTATTGTGGATTACCTTTTCCATGCAAGTAGGACGTTTCCCTGATATCTAGTCCTTAAACGGTATATTGCGGACCGATCTCCATTATAAATTAAAGCTACATCATTCGACCTTCTCCCAATAATCTGATCGAATTTTCTCGTTCTTTATTATATTATTGTTACATAGCAATTGCATGTTTGAGGTGTAGGTAGTTAGGATGAAACCTGAGAAATATCCTATTTGCATGGAGAGGATAATCCAAAAAAAAAACGAGGTCGAGCCGAAAGACATTTATTCCGGGAAGTTAAAAATTCGATAATTTGAGTTATAGCCAACTTTCGAAAAATCTGAAAAATTACTTTTTTTAGGATAATCCAAAGATCAAAAAGATGCATAGAAAAATGTCCAAGATCAAAAATTGAGAATCTGACAGCTCCAAACTTTGTAAAAAAAACTGACTTCGGTTGCTCACCTTCTATACGTGTATAAATGAAAGAAATATACCGGCCCTGTAGGGTGTTCTCAAAGAGTTGGTCAAGAACCTCCCGAATACCGCAACTCGATATCTCTCTTCGTTCCGAAAATATCAAGATTAAGTTTCAGTTCAGTTTATGTTGTTATACAGGGTCCGTCAGAAACAACGCATGTTTTTTAAATGAGTAGTACAGTCAAAATAAGTATGGGAAAAAATATTTTATTATATCAAAATACTCAGAAATACATGCCATTTTTTTGAGTAAAACAAAATTTACGTTCTAAAAACTATGTCGGCCATATGGCGCCCTTGAGCCGAAATGCAGGAATTAAGCCTCTCCCGAATTGAGCCCATTGAGTCGGCCAGCATCCGTGAGGAATTTGGGTTACTTCTCTTCTTATTTCCTCCTTCAAATCGACGAGGGTCCGAGGCTTGCTTTAGTAAACTTTTGATTTCATGACGTGAAATGAGACTTTTTTTCCGGAACTTCAACGTCGACGTGTCCGTCTCAGAACAGTGTGGTTCCAACAAGACGGGGCAACATCTCACACAGCTCGCACTTCGATGGTACTTCTTCAGCCAAAATTCCCAGGACGTCTCATTTCACGTCATGGCGATATTCCATGCACCCTTGCTCCCCGGACCTGTCAACGTGTGATTTTTTTATGGGGCTACCTGAAATCAAAAGTTTACCAAAGCAAGCCTCGGACCCTCGTCGATTTGAAGGAGGAAATAAGAAGATAAGTAACCCAAATTCCTGTACGGATGCTGGCCAACGCAATGGGCTCATTTCGGGAGATGCTTGATTCCTGTATTTCGGCTCAAGCTCGCCATATGGCCGACATAGTTTTCACGTAAATTTTTTTTTACTCAAAAAGTGGCATGTATTTCTGAGTATTTTGATATAATAAGATATTTTTCCCATACCTATTTTGACTGTACTACTCATTTAGAAAACATGCGTTCTTTCTGACGGACCCTGTACTTATATCTATGTCTTTGTTTACTGTGCTTTATTGATATTCACTGCAATTGGGTGTATCTGCCTATTGGAAATGAACTTATTATTATTATATGCAACATGTGACAAGTAGAACTGCAATTTTTTATCAAAATTAATCATACGCTTTGTTATTATTTTAAAAATCAGAACAACTTGTTGTACAGCAAAGAAAACGTATCAACTAATAAAACGTATCAAAGAAGCGGTGTGATCGAAGTTTCTTTTACTGAACTAATATTTTTTTTTGTTAGTGCAAAGCTGATTCGCTTTAGCCTAAGACACTGTCTAATTCTACTTACAAGAACATCGGCCAACGCATTTTCTGCCTCCCTACTTTGTTGCAGTATTTTCTGAGCTAAAACTGGTCTTGAGGCTGGATTCAAGGGTGGTCTTTCTCCACTACCGCTTCCTTTTCTAAACCTGTTGATTAAAAAAAGTATCTGTCACTGTGTTAATCCATGTTAATATTTCAAGGTAAGAGATTGTTTGTAGACGCTAATCACCCCGTTTTGGACGCTAGTCCAGATGGACTTGTTGGAGACGACGGCATTATTGAAATAAAGCATCCCAAGCATCATAAAAGAAGGAACCATATTGGAAATAAAAGTAGGAAGCATTGATACTTCGTAATACGATTTCCAGAAGGAATACTTGTACAGAAGGTTAGTTACTGCATCTACAATATTGTCTTAAAGCGTGATGGATACTCGTGAAATAAGGTTTACTGTTATATCACGATACAAATATGATATTTTTAGATTCCAAGGGATGATCAATTTTGGAAAACGAAGATGACGGCACCACTACTACTTTTTTTATTATAATGACATGCTTCCTGACATAGTAGATCCTCGACACCCTAGGTAGCTACTTCTCAGGAGTCCAACAAGATCTTAGTAACATTAAGCTTGAGGGAAACGTAAATAGTCGAAACGACATTCAGTTGAGGAATAAACTTCTATATCCGTTATTTCATTATTTCTTCCTCGAAATAATTTTATTCAACATCTGTTCAGGATAAAAATTTCTTTTGTCTGTATTTTTTATATATTCATTTACGTACTGATCCATCATGGCAATAGAATTTTTAATAAATACTAGTTTAAACATAAATAAGGTGTTTTTTTAACCTCATGTACAGCGCCCTTAGTATTCAAAATTACAGATTTGGCGTAAAATGGTTGGTGCATAAATCCAGTAAGGAATAATTGAATTTCTATTAACGTAAAAATAATGAATAAAAAAGCAAGAATACTGACTTAATACTTCTCACTCCGTTCTTCTATGATTCTCAGCTTATTGAGACATATATGTGTGTTTTCCAAGGATTTTGATAAGATTGCAATGGGACAATACAAAAAAGGCAAAAAGATATAATGTCAGAAAAGAAAACATGCCACGTGAAATGTCTTTCGACGGGATATTAGTTTTGAAATATTGTGCTCTTCATAAATCTGTACCAGATAAATGTTTATCGACAGCAAATAACACTGGTCAACACTGGTTTTGCCACACGAACTTTGACAGCTAATTTTGTTTTATCAGTCTACCCTCATTATTACATGACAGCTGTCATATGTCTATTAGCCTCATATTTGTTGTGATACGGTAATACTCATAACTAGTACTACGGCAGTAAATTAACAGAAACGCTTACAAGAAAATCCTTATTATATTTGTTGTTGAATTTGAACACTTTTTTGTGATTTATTAACCCTGTGAATATGTCGAGGAAGTGTAATAATGATCCTAACTCTTTTTGTTATGTCTGCGGAGAACTAACATTCAAAAAACAACGACGAAATTTTACGAATCTTGTGTTGGAGTGTTATCACCAATGTTTTGGTTTTCTGTCGCCCATCAAGACAAATCCTGGGCCACTCATGTCTGTTGCATAACGTGTGTGAAAAATTTAACTGACTGGAAGAAAGGTGCACGACCGATGCCGTTTGCTGTACCCATGATATGGACTGAACAGCGAGATCACGTTTCAGATTGCTATTTTTGTCTCACAGACATAAAAGGTATAAATTACAAGAAAAAAACCACAGTTATTTACCCTAACTTATCTTCGGCTATAAGACCAGTCTCTCATTGTAAAAAATTGCCAGAACTAATACCAGTTGCAACTACGTCTGTTGAGAACAATTCACAACCATCCACTTCAGGTGAATGTGTTGACGAGGACGATGACTTTGAGTTAAAAGGAATCGTAAACGAGCCACATTTGATAACTCAAGGAGACCTAAATGATTTGGTTAGGGATTTAAATTTGTCAAAAAGCAGTCAGAACTATTAGGATCACGTCTAAAAGAATGGAATTTGCTACATCATAATACAAAAGTTAGCTATTTTCGAAACCGTGATCAACACTTCAGAACGTATTTTTCTCAGGATGGAGATTTGGTGTTTTGCAGTAACATAAATGAGATTATGAAAATGTTGGACATAGATTTTGATCTCTCTCAGTGGCGTTTATTCATTGATTCTTCGAAAGCAAGTCTAAAAGCAGTGTTATTGCATAATGGAAATAAGCTTCCGTCTGTACCTCTGGCCCATGCTGCAAATATGAAAGAAACCTATGAAAATATGAAACTTTTACTTGAAAAAATAAATTACAGTACATATTCCTTCAAAATCTGCGGTGATCTTAAAGTTGTTGCACTATTACTTGGACTTCAGCTGGGTTATACAAAGTTTTGCTGCTTTTTATGTGAATGGGATAGCCGAGACAGAACTAATCAGTATATAAAAAAAACATGGCCTACGCGTGCATCGTTAGTTCCTGGGCAAAAAAACGTAAAGTATTTACCCCTTGTACAGCCAAATAATGTGCTTCTACCACCATTGCATATCAAATTAGGATTAATAAAAAATTTTGTGAAGGCAATGGATCGCAATGGAAGTGGATTTTTGTATCTAAAAGAAAAATTCCCTAAAATAAGTGATGCAAAGATAAAAGAGGGTATTTTTGTTGGTCCTCAAATTAGGGAGTTAATAAAAGATTCAAGATTTGAAGAAAAATTAAGCGATTTTTTGGGTAACCACAAGAGTGACAGCTACAGAGAGTTGGTTAGCGAGCTATTATTGTTATATCAAGCATTCGGTTGCAACATGTCACTTAAGATCCATTTTTTAGACTCACACCTGGATTTTTTTCCTGACAATTTAGGGGCCGTCAGCGACGAGCACGGTGAGAGGTTCCATCAGGACATTTCTAATATGGAAAAGCGGTACCAGGGCAAATGGAGCCCAAATATGTTAGCAGATTACTGCTGGACAATTAAAAGGGACCAACCAGAAGCTAAATATTCAAGAAAATCTTAGATTATTAAGTCATTTATAAAAAAAAAATAACTTTTGACTTACGAGATCTGTGTTTTTTCTTAATATTTTAAATTACTCAATAGAATAAAATCCTTGTCTAGCAAATTTTTTTTAACTGTTTATTTTTTCTTACAATCACCAATTAAAGTAAAAAATATCAAAAAAGTCCGTGTGGCACGACAAAGTTAAAATTTTGTTGACCAGTGTAATCGCCGTCCCTCCTTGTGAGTCTATGACGCTATTATGGGCTGAACGAAAAATACACAATATACTGGATATGAAATTTGTTATTTCTATAGGAAACGAACGACTATGAGCTGAGATGCACTGTGCACTGAAGTGCAATGAAAGAGTACAGTCGGCAATAGACATCCGCGAAAGGTTACGCGCTCACAAGCGGGCTTTGAATGGGGATGCCGCGATGTCGCAGGCAAGTCTTTGATAGCGGCTTCTCAACAGCGTGACGTAGAGCGAAGTGTCCACATATCTTGTCTTAGACGACGTAAGGGGAAATAGGCATCTCTGAGACCACTTGACGAGAGAGGAGCGTTAATGCCACTGAACAACGAACAAACTATTCAAAAAACTAAAAACAATACATTACCTGCTCATGGGTCCTCTTGTAGGACTTGTCTCTCTAGATCCATCCCTGGAACCTGTCGTCGACCTCGGAATACCAGAAGGTAGTCTTCGTGTTCTTGGTGAATCATGATCACCAGTGTTTCGTTGATAAATGTACGCCAATCGAGAACTTGGAGATCCAGACCTACTTGTTGCTGTAAAGAAAACATATTGTTATAAAAGTAACTAGAGTGAATGCATGAGAAAATATATCAAAGATGAGTAGGCTGTAGATATGACATATTTCCAGCGCAATGTAAGCCATACAAAATAAACTTCCCTTATCATATCATCAATATTAGGGTATCTGTGAGGCGAGGTCAATTGTAGCAGTAGCGACAAATGGATCAGGACTAAAAGATCCACGTCACTGAAGAGTAGTCAGTAAATGATGCTATAGATAATTTATTTAGAGAGTTTACAGCAGTTTAACCTAAAAACGTTTTCGTGAAATCCACGTATATGCAGGGTGTTCCAACGAAAATAGAAAGTAGCTTTATGAGCAAACGAAAAGATATCTGTTTTTGGGGCAACCTTGATATGTTACTAGTGCATATGTTACAATTATTTTTATATATACAGGGTGTTCCATAACTTCGTGTCATAGCATACATATTTTTTTTAATAGACCACCCCCCATTTATTGCATATGTGAATAGAGCTTCTAAAAACAAGAAGCTTGATATCATATAACATATAGTTTCGATTTTCAATTGCTTAGGTATTTGGTGAAATGTCTGAAAAAATGGTCAGCTTTGACGGCTCGCAGCTCCGCCACTTTTGAAGATATTTACATAAATCTTAGTTCAAAAAAATTATATTATCATCAAGCTGATCTGGAAAAAGTGCTGAAAAGTCTTCCTAACTATACAGGGTATCTCAAAGCGCCAAATGTACCTTTTTTAAAAAATTTCGAATGGAACATCCTGTATATTTCTACACCGTTAAATAGTTTTTGTGAACTTTTTTTAAACAACCTTTTTCCAAATGTTTTTGAGTTATTGGTATTACTTTCAAGAAAAACACACATTTAAACATGAAATCAAAGCTTCTATCAAAACAATAACTTTTATTTACAAAACCCTAAAAAATTAAGGGATCAAGACAAAAATCCAAATTTTACGGGGATTTTTGTAAATCAGTAGGACTAAAGTACTTACGTTGCGACTGTGAGTTACGACTTCTCGTTCTGCTAGTCCTTTCTGGAGATGCCATCTGGTCAGATAGCTTTCTTGGACGAGCTATACAAAGATTTCCGTCAGAATTAATTACTTCAATGCATTTGCAACTAATAGCATCTTAGCAAGTGGTTCTTTTGTTCATTTAATCTCGCATCAAAGCCAAATTACTAATCCAATGAAAAAAGTGCTTGTAAAAGAGAAAAATATAAAGCAAAATACTACATGCTTCGAAACTTAATTTTATGAAATGGGAAATTTATAAATTCATTGAAGTGAATCAATAATCATATTGCGATAGCTCATATATGAAATCAATATAAATGGAACCTAAATGTTATATATATAACTCTTTCTTTAATAAGATTATAACAGTTCTACAATTCCTTAAAATGGTATTCAAGAAATATATTCATACTGTACATTCTAGGATAGCAATACCACTTGCCTCGATATCAATTAAGTCATAAATACATATTACGAAATGTTCAATTATCGAAATGGATTATTAATATGTTTAATAAATCAAATGTTAATATGTGATGAAAAACTATACGCAAGCATGAAGCATTCTCAATAAAACAGTTACTTTAGATGTTGTTTTAACCCCAATCAAATCTGCATAACTGAGATCTCAAGGACCTAGGTTTTTATGGATGTTTAATGGAGACTTTTCCTTTTCAAGCAAGTGCAGCTGAAATTCGAATGTTCCTAAACAAACATGTCATAACTTGTCTACACCTGAATAAAATGTCTCGCTTATACACACTATTAAGCTCAATTATACAGTTAAACATCAAAAATATCTGAGAAATCAAATCTCAATGAAAAAAATGGCGTGAAGTAGGTTGGCTCTGCACTCACCACGCCGTAATCAGTTCATAAAAAAAGTATGTTCAGCACAAACTAGACCCCTCTGAGAAAAAGGTCAGCCAAACAGGTCCATACAATTAGCCCATAGACCTTCTTACCTCGCCTTACCGGTAAGGCATCTGGAAACGACACCTTTCAGCGATACATAACACGGTCAGACGCGGCAAGCGGCTAGAGCACAGCACTATGCTGTAGCACGGCAGAAATACGTCTAATACCATACCATAACCGAGCAGTCATCAAGGCCGACGGCATGGCCTCGGGAGCAGCAACCGCGATCCGACTGCTGATAATAGTTTTTGAGGGCTAATATGTGGGGAAATCTATGATGTGTGAAACATGTACAACAGGTGCGTAAAATTACCAAGGTTGGGAGCGTATAAATATACATCCAAAAATTGAGATAAGCCTCCCCACCTCCAAGTTTGCTTACTCCTAAAATTATTTTTCATAAATGATCAGGCTCCTCGGGAACGTCAAAAAACAAGGTTTGAGCGATTTTTATTCTTTTTCGTTTTTTGCCTTTTTCTCTGCCGCCACTGGAGCTATTTCCAAACACTAAAAAGCTCTTGCGTCCTTGGTATAGTAGCGGATGGGGAGGGGGGGTCTTTTGCTAAGATTTTTATATTAAAGGAAAATGTTGTCAATAGCGAAGAAACAAGTATTTTCCAGCAACTTATACTTCTATTTGGTGATCTCGTACGATCCATTCATTGACGCATGGTCTTAACTTTGCGAGATTTTATCGAATGAAAAAAGTCGATTGCGAGATTCAGGAAGGCAGTTTATCAGTTTCGCGAGACATTTTATCATTCACGCATGCGACGTTTACCATTCGACATTCGAGTACACCCCTGGAAACAATTTTCTGAAACTAGAGGTTTTCAAAACCTCTCAAAATTAAACTAACAATATGCATGAAAGAATACCAAGTAATATGTTTGGTAAACAAGCCCAAACATATATTTTTTATATACAAGACAAAATAATAATGAGGTTGAAACAATCATCAACATACCGAAAGTCTACAAAGTTATGTTCAATATTGTTAAATAGGTAAGTACCTTGCTGAGCCACTTCACCCTCTATTGTTGTACATGGAAAAGCAAACAAAATGATCGTTAATTAAGTCACATCACACTAAAATGCATCAATAATACCTTATTCACATAGTTTCCTGTATTCTAGCAACATAGCACCTTTCTTGAATTATTCACGCCTTTGATATCTCTAGCTTTCAAGGTATTATAACCAAAGAATCTAGTAGCAAAATAGCGTTACTCGTTATTGATGACTTAAAACTAGATAACAGAAAATATGTGAAAAATATATAATTTATTGTTTCACGCAAAAGAGTTGATTATGGAAGCCTATTGACAATACAATGATTGTCACGTCTGGAAAATGGAATCATGACTTTTCTTTTAGGCATTACACTATGATTAGATTATTTGTTCTCTCAAACTCCACAACAAAATAGAATAAATAATAACCACATTGTAATTAAGATAGTCTACTTAAAAAAACAATAAGCTATCTTAAGATGAGAGAGGATCACCTCTATCCCAATTAAGTTAGTTTAAGCTACTGCTTTCAATATATGTAGTAAAAGTTTTGCTGTATTTTCAAAAATACTGACATAAGGCAAGCAAATGTCGTAATTAGCGAAGCAGGTCGAATATCTACGAGTCTACAAGAAGCACCTATGCTACAACCAAACTGAAATTAATAAATATAGTCACCCAATCATACTAAAAAATAAGTACTCATGAAATTCAAATTTTGACACCTGGTTTAGCTTATATAATTTTGCTTGTTGATCGAATATAATGGGTTAAGAAAATCCTTGTTAAGAGAAACGATACGTCCTAAAACGCCAGCGACAATCTGTATGTATCAAACATGCTGTAATGAAATTGCTCAAGTAAAATAACAAGCGGAATAAAACTAGAGGAGTCATAGTATCTTACGTAGACTGGCTGTTCCTGACTGTATTTTACTTCGCGCCATCGCTGAGTACTGTGCTCTAGCTTTGGCCCTTTGAGCTGCCTGCAAATCAATTGCAGAGTTGCTTCGGAAGCCCCTCCTACCTGAATCTAAAAAAAGAAAGCCCAAATAGTTGAAGTCTAAACAAAACATTTTTGGTAGCGCGTATTCATGCACGCAATTTTTGTACCTCAACAATGTTCGGCAGTCGATAGTTTGTTTCTGATTACGTTTATAATGAGACACCCGTCTATCGAACATTGCCCGCATTCTGATCTAATTATTAAACGAAAAACAAGATACGCTCAAAATTATTTGTATAGACATAGAACAAAAAGTTTATAAGTACCGATTAGGATGAATTTGAAACTGCTGTTCCTATTTTCTGATGCAGTGTTTTACACAGGATGCAACTCTAAAACATAACCTAACATACGAGGTCTTCGAATTAAGTAATGAGACTGGCAACGTAGCGTTGGATCTGGCACCACTGTAGGCGCCGGGCTTGGAGGGGAGACAGAGGAAGATGTGATCCGCCGTCAGTACAAGTTTGAACTCGCTCGACTAATTTTGGTTGTCCGTATAGATTTTTTTTGTGTCAATTTCGAGCAACGGTGTGCTATCAAGTTTTGCTTTAAACTTGGACAGAGTGCAACGGAATAGTGTTTTTTGAAGAGCGCAGGTTTTTCGCTGGTTTAAGGCATTTTCAAAAGTGAGAGAGTCGACTGAAGATGAACCACGAAGCGGAAGGGCGTCATCTTCACGAACCGACGAAAATATCGACAGAATCCGGGATGTTGTGCGTTTGGATCGTCGGTCGACAGTCAGAATGATCGGGGAACAGTTAAATTTGACTCGTACCACCGTTCATCAGATTTTGACCAGTATAATTGGAGATGAGAAAAATCTGGGCAAAAATGGTTCCAGAAAACTTTTCGCAAGACCAAAAGGACAGCAGGAAGGAAAGGTTCCTTGACTTTTTCGATTCCATTGAAACTGACCCCCATTTTCTGAAACGTGTCATTACTGGTGAAAGTCTTTGGTGTTTGAGTACGGCCCAGAAACCAAGCGCCAGAACATGGAGTGACACACTTCAACCTCTCCAAGGCCCAAAAAAGCAATAAAGACCAAGTCGAAGATCAAATGCATGCTGATTTGTTTTTCCGATATTCACAGAATCGTCCACAAAGGTTTCTACCTCAAGGCCAAACGGACAAGCAACACTTTTACCGGGAGATTCTTAAAAAAATCGAAAAAGGGTCAGTGGTGTGAGACTAAACACCTAGAACAACAGTGTGTTGCATTAAAATAACGCTCCTTGTCCCATAAAAATGTCAAGAAAACGAGTTTTTGGTCAGTAAAAACACTATTCGGCTCCTCAGTCTCCTTATTCGCCTGACATGAGTCATTGTGACTTTTTTCTCTTCTCGAAGTTGAAAAATCATCTCAAAGGAACTCATTTTGAGACAGTCGAAAACATTCAAACGGCTGTACCCGGTCAGCTGAAGGCTATTCCAGTATCCAGTTCCAGCACTGCTAGGAGGAGAAGAACCGTCTCGAGCACTGTGTGGCTTCAGAATGAAGTTATGTTGAGGGTGACAATATGAAATTGTAATTATATTTGAATGAAAAAAATTTAAAAAATCAAGCCTCATTACTTAATTTGCAGACCTCATACCATAGGTGTATTTTAAAATGAATCAGCTAATTAAATAAGGAGGTTTAAGAACACATCAGCATTAAATAACGACAGTGATCATGATGGCAGTGAACATTGACTTTTTGTGGCATGAAACAAAAATATATAAAGCTGAACAGACAGGCTTTGTTGATCACATCTACATACTTTCTTTTGTGAGAACTGGTATACCGCTGCTCCGTCTGTAAGTTCGGGGTAAAGATGGAACTCTGTGAAGCCCACCACTTGCAGCACATACATTTTCTGTACTGCCTAAGCATCCAAAGTTAGCAGCAATAATAAAGATCAGTGTCAGTGTTTTCTATATGAAATACTATCGAAATTGTAAGAATCTACACAAAACACACACAACTTCAGAAGGACAACTGGTACAGAAACACTAGGGGTTGTATAGTCAACAGAAATTGATGTAAGGATCTTGTGAAATAGGCAGTGAAAATTGATAAACCGTTTTTGCACATTTTGGTAAATAATCCAATAGCTACTTGCGTCATATATACAGGGTGTCCGCAAAGTTGGGGTTTTCCTTTACACGACGTGTAGATCTTGAAAACATAAGCAATTTTTCTTAGTACCATATACACCAATGTCTTAAGGGAACCGAGATAAAGGGCTCTGCAACATCAAAAATATCTGAATACCGTCCTGTAGCCGCGACATCCCCGAGTGGTACTAGGACACTAGCTCAACCCGACGACAGAACTGGGTCGGGGTCAGTCTGTCAGGTCAGTATGCAACCTTCAACCGACGGTTACGGTCACGCGTGTAGAGGTAATCGCGTAGACGCGAATCCCTCAACAAGCACTAGAGACGTGGCTAGAGAAGTGCAAGTATCAAAAACTAAAGTGTGGCAAACGATGCATGAAGAGGGGCTGTATCCGTTTCACGTCCAACGTGTACAAGCCCTTCAACCTGACGATTTTCCAGCAAGAGTGCGGTTTTGTGAGTGGTTGTTATATCAACATGACAATAATCCGGACTTTTTGAAGTGCATATTGGTGACAGACGAATCTACGTTCACTCGTAATGGGGTGAATAACTTTCGCAACACTCATGTTTGGTCAGTAGAAAATCCGCACGCTGTCCGTCGGGCACATTTTCAACAAACATTTTCGGTGAATGTTTGGGCTGGCATGGTGAACGGTATGCTCATTGGACCATTTATTCTCCCAAATCGATTGGACGGGATGCAATACCTAGACTTTTTACGCAACATTTTGCCTTCCTTGTTAGAAGATGTGCCATTAAGTGTAAGTCAATCAATGTGGTTTCTGCTCGTGGTTTTAGACGCGTGAGTTTTTGAATGAATTATTTCCGAATAGGTGGATCGGACGTAATGGACCCGTAGCGTGGCCTCCGCGATCTCCAGACTTAACACCATGTGATTTTTTTCTTTGGGGAGAAATGAAACGCTTAGTGTACAAAACTGAAGTGCATACGGTTGACGAACTTCGTCTCAGAATTGAACAAGCTGGTGCTTTCATTCTCAAAGCCTGTACCGATGCTTGGCTACGTCGTGCACGCACCTGTGTTTTTGAATCAAACGGCGATAACTTTGAACAATACCAAGTACGTTTACCTAAAAACTGAAAACGCGGCAACGCCGTCATATTTGTTACCTCTGTTCGTGATCTGCACCACCACCTGCGTCTGCTCGGTAGCGCATCAGCTGATTTCATTTTCTGTTGGAGCGGTATGATTTCGGGCAGAGACGTACTTAGCCCTTCTCGTCAACTGGAGAGTGAGTACTTTTTCCTTTTTTTTTTTACTTGGTCGCCCTCGTTTCACTACACATTACCTTTGTTATTTCAAGGGTAGTTGTTTCTGAAAAGGAAAACCCCAACTTTGCGGACACCATGTAAATATACTTTCCGATAATAAAGATTTATAGTATTTCGCTTAGGAAAACGAAACATATCGATTTCAAATTGTAAAAACGCAAGATGAATATATACGCCCAATATAAAATATTGAGCAATATATATATATATATATGAAACGGTGAAAAAACACTATATGCTATGATTTGACGTCATACAAATTGTGTCACTCGTGGACTAAAGTTGTTTCATTAAATATTTCTAGGAAACTCCTAATCAACGTAAAAAGTTATCGTTTTTTAGTTTTATTGAAAAAAAACAATCATGCCCGTTGGATTCGTAAAATCAGATAGCACAAATTTACCGAAAATTGACACATTGATTCAGAAATCATTCAAAACTAAGCTCATTTCTTCTTACACATAAGCAATGGAATCGTACGGTAATGATGCCATAGGTTACGTCCAACGTAAACGAGACAATAAGATCTTCTTAGTAAAATGTAAAATATGTTATGTCCCGAACATAAGGTGTGCTCCAAGCAATACACAATGTTGCGTATCTCGTATCTTTACCTCCCTGGGCACTCTAACTCACAGCTTTCTTGGTGTCTTTATGTTTTCACATTCTCGGACGATACAGTAACGATAATTACTATATTTTCCATGTAAACTGGTCGAAGTCATGTTTATATGTTAGAAAGTTTGACAGGTGATGCTACTGTCAGCTGCTTTTTACAAATAGTATGACGCCAGAACACATTAATATGTGCCCAATATGGCGCATAGCGTTTTCGCCTGTCTAAGAAACATATATTTTTATATTAAAGTTACTGTCTTTTAGGTCTGAAAAAAAAATGGTATTAATTTCTCTGATCTAACAAAAACAAATATTAACTATTTGAGACCTGCTTAAAAAAGTGACAACTAGCCTATTACATTTGTCTACTAACTTAAAATCTTCGGAAATTTAAATTAATCAAAACTAGTATATCAGTAACCGAAATTCAACAGATATTTAGTGTCATTTAACGTGAATTTGTTTTGATGGGAGTTGTTTAATTTTTCTCATAGTAATGAAGACAAGATGGTGGGCCAATGGTGGGTAGTTATTTGGTATGACATATTTTTCGCTTGTAGTCTGGAAATGCACTGATAAACGTCGTCGAAGTTAAATTTACCAATGATCACTAAGTGCTTGAATAGCGGTCAGAAGAACATGGAGTTTTAGCCGCTTGCATTAAAAATATCTTTATTATCTGGTATCAGAAACATACCTGATGCACTAGTCACTGCAGATCTACCATATGTTCTAGACATCTTCAAGGAACCAGCAATGTTGCTTTGTGATGAACTAGCAGACATTGACTCACCCTGCAAAGCCCTCTTGTAGGCGGGATCTAGGGACTGCAGCAAAGTCTCAGCCTGCTCTGGAAAATGCTCCTTAAAGCTTTTAAATGCCCTGAAACAAAATAATGAGCTTGATGTCTAATGTATGCGACACTGTTAATTCACAACAGATTCATTGACACATTTCACTAAAAAACAAGCAGCGTAAAAATCAAGTTTGTTGTACAACATTAATTATGATCGGATTATGTTTTTTACCGATAATTAAACCTTAATTTAAATAATATTTATTTTTTCAATTTATATACAAAACCCAATAATTCATTTCGAGCCTCGAAGTCCAAAATCACAAAATCAATACTACTTACGCAAAGTGAAATCTATAATATCGATCAATAGATAGCTCCAGCAGCAATTTTATATTTTTATGATAAACATTTTGAGTATGTGTGTCTCTTATTTAGTTTTTGTGACACATAAATAAAAAGCCATTGCACTGATTTCCGACTGTTCGCTTCTTTCCCGCACATCCTAAACCTCTCAGAAATGCAAGACAAAAAATGTTCTATCTATCTATTGAATAATTTAGTTGCTTTTAAAAGTGTTTTCTATCAATATAAAATGAGCACACCCTACACCTTCTGGTATAAAGGGTTTTATGCATTATCAGGGGTCCAAGAAAAGGATGCATGGGCATCTCAATACCTGTGGGAGATACAGGTTAGGTTATATTAGAAAAAAGTTGCGTGTATGTATGTATGTGTGTATGTATGTATGTATGTATGTATGTATGTATGTATGTATGTATGTATGTATGTATGTATGTATGTATGTATGTATGTATGTATGTATGTATGTATGTACAGTAATGGACAAAAGTATATAGACAAATTAATTTTGTCCTGTATTTCTTTTTTAACTTGTTTAATTAATACATCAACCTGTATACATAATTCGTTATAGCATGATACTCACTTATACATAAATAAATTCACTCGCTTCAATAAAAAATTAAATGAAAAAACTGGAACTATGAAGGACAAAAATATATAGACAACACAAAACAATTATAGAAAAAAGAAGCAAAGTTCATTGAATTATAGCAATACCAACCATCTTTGTGTTAATATTTTGTAGCATAACCATTATTATCAATCTCCGCCTGGCATCGTCTCGGCATAGATTGTAGAAGTTTCTTGATATAAAATTCATCAATCTGTCTCCACTTTTGCTCTGAAGTGCCAAAAAGTTCATCCTTGTTTGAATAATTTTTATCTCGTATTTGCTTATCTAAGTATTCCCATTTCAATGGGGTTTATATTGGGAGACTGTGAAGGCCATTTGAGAACTGGTATTTTTTCATCCAGAAAGAATTTCTTTGCGAGATTTGAAGTGTGCTTCGGGTCATTATCTTGCTGGAAGATTGATCTTAAGGGCATATTATTGTCTTCCATATAGGGTAACATACATGCTTTAGTATGTGTGTGTGTATACAAACTTATCCATCATGCCATCTATTCTATGTAAAGGTCCCATCCCAAACCTCGAAAAGCACCCCCAAACCATAACAGACCTGCCTCCATGATTGACAGTGGGCAAAGTGTACTTGGGGTTCAATCTTTGTCCACTAGGACGTTTAACGTAATTCACACCATCTGATCCAAACATATTGAACTTGGATTCGGCACTGAAACATACCCTCTTCCGGTCACAGATGCTCCAATCAAGATGCAACCGTGCAAATTGTAATCGGACCTTACGGTTTCTTCAAATCATTCAATCTTCTACTTATAGTTTTCGTAGAAACACTGACAATTCCTTTTGTCTCGATTTCGGCTTTTATTTGTCTTAAACGGTTTTAAATGGATCTTTGGACGAAATTACTTTTATTAATCGAACTGATCTAGCATTTAGTTTTCTAGGCCGACCACTTCTCTCAGAGGCTTCCAAGATACCTTTTTGTTTATATTTGTTCAATATTGTCCAAACTGCTTTGAGCTTCAGCTTCAAATTTTTGGCAATGTCGACTTGACGTTGACCATCTTTGTATAACTCAATGATCTTAGTTTTCACATCGAATGAAATTTCTGGACCACGCGGCATGGTCTTAAAATCACTCAACTTATTCCACAATACTTGATGAACACAAACTCTTCTGTTTTGTGTTCATTGCAGATAATGTAAAAACAAGGAATTTAGTTTTTCTACTAATAACGCATTTGTTTATGGAGCAATGAAGTATGAATTTGTTTTCTAAAGGTATTTAGGTAAACATTCATATTTGTCTATATACTTTTGTACATTACTATATGTATGTATGCATGTATGTATGATGTATCTATGTAACGGAATCTTTGAGCATAATTTTCATGAATTTACAGAAGTTAGATTAATTTGAAACTTCTTCACGTATCAAGGACCTATGACAATGCAATATCATGACATGTCCACAAAGAATAATTGATAAATCGAACTAAAAAATTAAAAACAAAGAATAGTTTAAAATAACTAAAAAACACGCTTTTGTATCTAACCGAACTAAAAAGTAGAAAACAATCATAATTAATGACCTCAAAATAAAATTATAGTAAAATTTAAGTTATTAACAGAATAATTCAATTCAGAGTAAAAAGCGTGGGGTGGATTTTACCACATTTTCATAAGTCTCGTCTCATAGATAGTTGCCAAAAGAATGATTGTAACATTCAATATATCAAGCACCCGACGCGTTTTACTCTGACTTAAATTATTCTGTTAATAACTTAAATTTTATTATAATTTTGTTTTGAGGTCATTAATTATGATTGATTATTCGGCCGTCTACTAGTGTAATATAAATTCTTCGTAATTAAAAATTATTTTCTACTTTTTAGTTCAGTTAGCGATAAAAGCGTGTTTTTTAGTTTTTTTAATTTAGCCTCAGATTTATCTCCCACGGGTATTGAGATCACCATGCATAGGAACCTTTTCTTGGACACCCTTTATATACATATATATATATACAGGGTGGCCAAACACGTGACGTCATAAAAAAAAAATTAGATTCCCCACATCGAGAGGAACCCAAATCACCCCCATATATATGGTCCGATTTTGTTTAGTTTAGGAGTTATGATTTTTTTTCGGATTTTTCGAGAATTTTTGAGTTCTGTGTTTATTTTTACCATAACTTTGTTAATAATTGTGATAAATGCCTGCTTTTTTTCACGATTATGTAGCTAAGACCTAAGGCTTAACTATCATATAATCATTCAAGTCATGTAACTAATACTACTTTTTAATTTTTTTCAAAATCTTCGAACATAACAAAAAAGTAAAAAAGTGCAACAACTTTGAACGTTTATAAAAAATTGAAAAAACATGTTCTTACTATTCGTAAGTATCTTAAAAACTTCCTTACGGTATCAGCTATTTACCGTAAAAATTTCATCAACCTAGCTTTACTACATGCTACCGTAATTGTGGCTCAAATAGAACCGAACCCAAAATTGGATAACCCTCTGCTCAATAGAAATTGTTAGTTTCGGAAAAAAAATTTGCAAAAACCACAAAAACACGTTTGATTTTTACTGAACAGCAGATTATTATTCATTTATGTTATTTACAAGAGGTTTTCAAAATGTCTGCCTCTAACAGAAATGCACAGTGTACACCTACGTATGAAATTTTGTTTTAAATCTCTAAATGCTTGTGTGTTGTTTTTCAACACATGTGTCGCTTCTTGAATTTTGTTCCTCAATGAATTTTCATTTGCACATTCTTGGGCGAATGTTATGTCTTTAAAATATCCCCAAACAAAAAAATCAATGGGGTTGAGGTCAGGGGAGCGTGGAGGCCATCGTATCGGTCCGTTTCGTCCGATCCATCTGTCTGGGAACCTTTCGTTTAAGTAGTTTCGCACGATCGTTGCGTTGTGGCATGGTGCACCATCATTCTGGAACACCATGTTCCGTCTGGCTTCCAGGCTTGAATCTTCCAGCAATAATGGTAGGCTATTTTCAAGGAAGCTTTTGTAGGCTACCGAATCCAACCTTGTACCGGGAACAACTTATACGCCGAGGCGGACCACAACCTGAGCATTACCCAGACCACCGTGTTTTTATTAACACACATAACACTTTCATGGCAGGCCGCATTCCAGGACGAGGAAGCAATGAAGGATATCCTACAGCTGATCCGGATCGCAGAGAAGTAGTACTTGAAGAAATTAGCCGGAATCCCTCAACGAGTACGAGATCTATGGCACAAAACCTTAGAATACCACCAACATCGATACAAAATATTCTTCATGAAGAAGGTTATCATGCCTATCATGTTCAAAGAGTTCAAGCGTTGATGCCTTCAGATTACCAGTTAAGATTGGATTTCTGCGAGACAATGCTGCGAAGACAACGAGAGGATCCCGATTTTTTTGATAAAATTTTATGGACTGACGAGTCACGTTTTGAAAGAACAGAGATATTCAATATCCATAATTTACATACTTGGGCTGTTGAAAACCCCCACCAGTCAAGGCCGTCGACATTTCAACACCGTTTTAGTGTGAACATGTGGTCAGGAATATTCAATATGGAATTTATCGGTCCATTTGAACTGCCGTCAAGGTTGGATTCGGTAGCCTACAAAAGCTTCCTTGAAAATAGCCTACCATTATTGCTGGAAGATTCAAGCCTGGAAGCCAGACGGAACATGGTGTTCCAGAATGATGGTGCACCATGCCACAACGCAACGATCGTGCGAAACTACTTAAACGAAAGGTTCCCAGACAGATGGATCGGACGAAACGGACCGATACGATGGCCTCCACGCTCCCCTGACCTCAACCCCATTGATTTTTTTGTTTGGGGATATTTTAAAGACATAACATTCGCCCAAGAATGTGCAAATGGAAATTCATTGAGGAACAAAATTCAAGAAGCGACACATGTGTTGAAAAACAACACACAAGCATTTAGAGATTTAAAACAAAATTTCATACGTAGGTGTACACTGTGCATTTCTGTTAGAGGCAGACATTTTGAAAACCTCTTGTAAATAACATAAATGAATAATAATCTGCTGTTCAGTAAAAATCAAACGTGTTTTTGTGGTTTTTGCAAATTTTTTTTCCGAAACTAACAATTTCTATTGAGCAGAGGGTTATCCAATTTTGGGTTCGGTTCTATTTGAGCCACAATTACGGTAGCATGTAGTAAAGCTAGGTTGATGAAATTTTTACGGTAAATAGCTGATACCGTAAGGAAGTTTTTAAGATACTTACGAATAGTAAGAACATGTTTTTTCAATTTTTTATAAACGTTCAAAGTTGTTGCACTTTTTTACTTTTTTGTTATGTTCGAAGATTTTGAAAAAAATTAAAAAGTAGCATTAGTTACATGACTTGAATGATTATATGATAGTTAAGCCTTAGGTCTCAGCTACATAATCGTGAAAAAAGCAGGCATTTATCACAATTATTAACGAAGTTATGGTAAAAATAAACACAGAACTCAAAAATTCTCGAAAAATCCGAAAAAAAATCATAACTCCTAAACTAAACAAAATCGGACCATATATATGGGGGTGATTTGGGTTCCTCTCGATGTGGGGAATCTAATTTTTTTTTTATGACGTCACGTGTTTGGCCACCCTGTATATATATATATATATATTGAAAAATAGGAAAATAATGGGGCAAAATCCGCAAAAAGCAGGAAGGTGGAGTCGAGCAGAAAAAAAATATATATACAGGGTGACTTTGAAGTTGAGTCATTAATTTTCAGATAATGATTGTAGAAGGAAGATAAACCAAAATATGTGTGTAAAAATAAAAAAAAAATTAAAAAAAATGTTACCTTGTTTTATAAAGTATCCTCCCGACAAGTATTTCAGTGCGGACCTGTATTTGATCGTGAGGTCTTGGAGCACCGGCATGCCCTCCCCTGTGAGGTCTTAAGTCACCTGATTCACGAGCCCGTTGTACTACATTAACAAAGGCACGAGGGGTTGGTTGCACTCGATTGGGAAACCAATCCGCATAAACATGTGCCATTTTTTATTTCGTTTGAGCCACGCAGCAAACACCACTATTCACACACGCGTTAGCGACTGACACAGACTGAATAAAAACATCGTGATCAGCGTTTCAAATTCGTTCGCTTTTTTGTTTCCGATGCGATGAACCGATAAGGCGGATTATATCCGTTGTTGCCAAACACGAGCACATAATATTATTATTGAGACAGGGCGGTACTCAAACTTCTAAAGGGCTATAACTTTGTTACTTTAATTTTACCACAAAACTGTTAAAGGAAAAAACATTTCTTTTGATCAGATCTACTCACTGTTAAAATAAATGACTCAACCCTGTATATATAGTATGATACTTTTTCCGGGACTGCCTATTATCCTTGCATAAATATTTCGCTTACTTTCCAAAATTTAGACCTATACAAAATTCACTCATTCACTCTGTAATAGTCGTATAAATCAGTTATACATCAATGCCACTTTTCAGGTTAGAGTGACACGTATCAACCTTGTCACTCTAACTCAAAAAATCATCCTAGATTACTCCAAGCTCTGAAATCCCACAACATCAAGATGGAGATCCCTAAATTGTAAGTGTACGTAAAAAAACAACATCTGAAATGGCCACAGCGTTGCCGATGGGATGGCCAGTAGGCATAGATCTAGGCACCACATATTCCTGCGTTGGAGTATTTCGCAATGGAACCGTGGATATCATCTCAAATGAACAAGGGAATCGAATCACTCCGAGTTGTGTGGCTTTCACAAATACTGAGCGACTCATTGGGGATCCCGCCAAAGGTCAAATGACCATGAACCCCACAAACACCGTATACGATGCAAAAAGGTAAGTGGTTTATTGCATTATTTCAGTCTGTCCAAACCCTACATGGAGTGAAATGTAAAAAAAAACCTTCACGTAATCGCTGAGCATTAGGTGGATAAGGTAACGCCCACTGGTGAATTCGTATTCGATCATTTGGAGCATCGACGTTATGCCCGCCACATGGCCAGCACAAAATGGAATCATGTATCTAATTTTTCAACTTCATAACCGCAGTACATGACTGTGCTTAAATTCAGAAATTTTTACTTTATCATACGGACATTCATGAACTGCAATTAGTATTCAGATGTATCAAAAATAAAAAATCATGAGGCATTGATCAAATTTCTTTGATTGTTATAGCTAATCCTTCATTTGATGCTCTTCATACGCTAGCAAAACGTATAAATATTTTTCTTACCACAGGTGTTCATTCAGAATTTTTGCAAACATTGGAGTTATTCCTATTTATAAAGGATGTCCAAAAGTTTTACCAAAAAATTATAGACCCTTAGGCCCGTATCGTCAGTCGTCCCTACAATTGTAGGGCGCCTTTATGGCCTCCTTGATTGTCATAATTTTCTACTTCTCCGTGTCAGCGCTCTATTTTGAGGTTATGTCACAAACATCTATTTGCATCAAATTGTGCTTGCTTTTGAGTTATATCATGTTTTGTCAGCCTGAAATTTCCTACAATTTAAAAAGAAAACATATTTTCACAACAGGAGAGCGCTGACGCTGACACGGGACAAGTGTACTCTAGAAATTTTTGAAGGAGAGAAAGGAGTATGACAATCAAGGGGGCCATAAACGCGCCCTAGAATTGTAGGGACGACTGACGATACGGGCCTTAAGTTTGATTACTGTTGTAGCAAAAATAATAGAAAACTAGTTCAAATTAGATTAAGAGACTTACAAAATTATAATTTACAACTAATTTGGACTATAAAAACAAAAATATCTTGGATGCAATTTTCACATTACTTCAAGAATTATACTCAAATTGAAACGATAAACAAATTTTAATATCCCTTCTTTGTGACTTTTCCAAAGCTTTCGACTATGTCATAAACATAAATCTTAAGATAATAACTGTTGTATCATTGTTCATGTTGGAAAAGTCAACAACAACAAAAAATCTAAATTTGAAACAATAAATATGTTACAATATCAGGCGAAAACAAGATCTTAAATTATATCTACTATTCACCTACTTAAGAAACACGTATGTAATTATGTTATGGTTTAAAGTTAACTTTGTTGTTAAGAATGATTGTATTCTTCAGACAATCAAGCATATTTATCTATCATCGACTCTATTTTGGCTTTAGATGGACTACAGTAAAACATAAGTTTGCACTTCGGAATGAAAGAAGCTGAAGGTTAAAGGTAAATCTTGGAGTCAACTTTTCTTCTTATACAGGGTTCGCCATAAAGGACGGATGTTTTTAAAATTTTTTTCCGGCGAGAGTAGTAGAGAGAGTGCCATTCGACTCGGGCGTTCCTAGCATTTTTACCAGTAGCCATTCTGGACGGTTGAGCACCGAGTTTTCGCGTATGGCACTTTTGTCCGACATAATGGACACACGGCTGTAAAGCGTGAGTTTCGTCGCCACTTCAATATTCATCGAAATCGAGCTGTTACTTCTCGAAACACCATCCTTACTTGGGTTCAATCACTTCGCACACGTGGTATAGTGATCAACAGAAGACCACGAGGAGCTTCTTGAACGGTTCGAACCCCTGAAAATGTGGAACGCGTTCGACAAGCCCTCCTTCGCAGACCAGCTCGATCTGCTCGGCAGCATGCTGCTGAACTTCGCCTCAGTGGTCGTTCGGTAAGGCGACTTTTGCATATGAAACTCCACTTTCGACCCTACAAATTGAGATTACGCACAACGAATGAACTTCGCACCTGAGATGGAAGCACTTATCAAGCAAAACGAGAACCTCATTTTGTTCATGAGTGATGAAGCTCACTTTCATCATAATGACATGGTTAACCAGTAGAATTGCCGTTAATGGGCTAATGAAAATCCGCGACAGTTACATCAAAGCCCTCTGCACACCCCACAAGTGACGGTTCGAAGACGGTAATGGCAATGCTGTTACGTGAACTCGCAGCGCTATATCGAAATGATTACCAACTTCTTTTCACCTGAATTACGACGACGACGTGTCCCATTCCGACGTGTGTGGTTCCAACAGGATGGGACGACCGCCCACACAGCCAGAGCAACGATGAATGTTATTCGCCCTCTCTTCCATGGTCGCTTCAGTTCCAGGTTTGGTGATGTTCACTGGCCGCCTCAAGTCACCCAACTTGAGAGAGTCTACGCGAACTTTCAAGAACGTCTCCAGCAATGCATCTCAAAAACGGTCACCACATGCCTGACGTAAATTTTCACACTTAATTGTGACAAACGCTATTTCATTGTGAACTCGAATCCGTCAATAAATTTGTTTTTTAGTAAAAATTACTGGTTTTTTGTTAAAATCATAAAATCCTGTGTATACGAGCCAAGCCAAAATATTCAAGGTCAAACTTCATTGAACAAATAATAATACTCTACGGATTTTATTGGAGATAATACTTTATCCGATTCTGAAGATAAATCAGAAACTAACCCGCAGCAAGACAAGCAGGCAATAGTTTATTATTCCGTATATTCATTTGCAAGGTATGTTTTGCTACAGACTCATCGGTAGACGTTTTGACGACCCGACAGTCCAGCAAGACATAAAGCACTGGCCATTTCATGTGATCAACGACAAAGGAAAACCGAAAATTAAGGTTCAATATAAAGGAGAAACGAAAACTTTCTACCCGGAAGAGATATCATCGATGGTGTTAAGTAAAATGAAGGAAATCGCTGAGACGTATCTTACATCTCGTGTATCCAAAGCAGTCATCACTGTTCCTGCATATTTCAATGATTCACAAAGACAAGCCACCAAAGATGCAGGTATTAAAATATTTTCTATTCGTTTCGTCCATCTACTCTTTTTTAATTGTTCTCTATTTTAACGTAATGTCTCCTTTTCACAATGGAGCAAACTAGTCGTACAGGCTAGGTCAACCGGTTATGTGCTGCGGTAGCAAATGTTGACAATATCTGTAGAATTGGCGGCTAGCAAACCAGGGAAATTGATTAGGCTATATGTATTTCTGAGTCAGATTTAGTTTTATGGTATAATTTTTTAATTGTAAATTGTGTTGAATCTATTTAGAATCCATTCCGGATCGGTCCCAATGGCGCTCCATTTTAGGTCGAAATGAAAGGTCAGGATAGCCACAAATTCTGCAACATTGCATTATTTATTTGCTTGACAACACCGCATCTTGTACATTCCACGACAAGGTTTCCACCTCCATAGATCACAAATGAGCGATTTTGGTCAGTACCCATCTAGCTCTCATAGGGGAGTGTCGTAAGGCTTCGAAATATCATCAAGGTTGATGGCCAGGCTTCGTATAGTTGGGATAAATTTGTGATGAAGCAGTTCCAAATAACGCGAGGAATTTAAGGTACCATAAAGAAACGTCCAACAATGTTGTCCCCTAAAATACCTCCCAAACATTAACTATTTGGGGATATTGAGTCCTTAATAGCAAACTTAAATATATGTTTCCCTCGAGCAATATCTAAGAAATGGGTTATCGTTGTCAATGATTTCTCTCATGCTATCACAAAACTCCATTCTCCTGGTATGATCAGCGGGAAAAATCTCGAGTTTTTTGTACTTCATCATTATTCTCCCGTTGGCATGTTCATGTCGAGAAGAGTTGCGGCAGCCACGATTGACGCAGTTTCGGAAAATACTAGGGCAGGTTGGTCATGGTACGTAAAAGAAACTGCGCAACGACATCTGCAGAATGCAGAATGTCACATAATCAGTTCTTGTTGGCTACTCATCAACATGATCTAGGCTTGGTCTCTCGACTCTGGAAAAACGACCGAAGGCATCGCAACTATCCTCTATCAAAATAAAACAGCGCAAAGCGCCACCTATCGCCAGAATCGACTATTGCGAGAGCGCATAGCTGCTATTTGTTGGAACTGTAAAGATCTCAGTTCACGTTTAACAACCCAGCTACCATGTGACCGCTAGATGGCGCTTTGCACTGTCTTATTTCGATAGAAAATCTATTTGGCAATATTTAACTGTTAAGGTACAATAGCTGGACTAGACGTACAACGTATTATAAATGAACCGACAGCAGCTGCGATAGCTTATGGTTTGGACAAAAAGAGCGGAGATGATAGATACGTCTTGATCTTCGACATGGGTGGAGGTACTTTTGATGTATCGATTTTGCTTATAGCCGCAGGGATATTCGAGGTGAAAGCTACTTCTGGAGATACTCATCTAGGTAAGTTGTTACATTAAATACTGAAGCTCGTCATACAAAATGGAGAAGCATGTTTTAAGTTTTGTTGACCTTAAAAACTCCGTACACAAGTAGGGCCGTTTCTAAATTGAACTGTTGATAATACAAAGACAGCTTTTCTTTTGGACAGCAAGCAAGTGCAAATGAATGGCTGATAAGCTTCACATTGGAGATCTTAATTTATCCTTAATTATATATCCGTCTGAGTGATAAACTCGTATTATTTTTGTCTTCATTATCACGGATAAAATGTCCAGCTTTAAAGTTTCCTACCTTAAATGAGGTTTGTCTATTCCAAGAATCAGTCTGAAACTAAGCGATGCTTCCTATGGGCGTCCTCTTAGGAAGTTTTTTAAACAGAATAGCGGGGGCTCCTGATACATCACTTTGAAGCTCCTAATGAGTACTTTATGCTATATAATGTAAAGTCTTTGTCTTTCAAAGAACATTGACTCATAACTAGACAACTGACCGTCCAAGCCTTATACAATTTTCGTTTGGAAGGGTCTATCAGATTTTGCAATAAAAAATGCGAAAGTCTATTGAAACAAACGTCACATTACCACAATTTAAACAGATTTATCCACACTTTATTGCATATGTTGTGGAGTAATTAGCGTGCCAATGTCTGTACAAAAACTCTCAACTTTGGAAGCTTGTCACTTCGCCAAGGAGCTTCAAAATGGTAATCACATGACTACTCCAGCCATCTGAAACATTTTCTAAGATAGCGCTCTGCCGTCAGCTCGAAATTCTTAGGTCACTTTTACTTTTATACACCAACCTCAGAAAGTAACTTCAGAAAGACGTGCCAATATTTCACGGGTAGAAAGTACATCCAAAAATAACAAAAAAGTTTCTATAAATATGAGTCCAAAGATGCTCCCCTACCGAGATAGATGGTGATGAAGTTTTATTTACGAAATTGAAAAAAATATTGAGTAATGAGTTAAGATTTTAGACGTGACGTGAGCACATCTTAAGCATTAAAGACTCAGTTTCCCGGTCCAAACTAAACCATGGATGTAGAAACTGGGGTACCTTCACCCCTAATAGCAAGTATTTTCTACATTAGGCTTTTCGGAGAAGAAAGTGTACTTTATAAAACACCATGCAATTTTCCATAATTTTGTCTTTTAAGGAATTTTTGTTAGATCACTCGTTTTGGAGATATTTAGGTTTGGATATTCGAGATAATATCCTAAAATATTCTTATGAAAAGGTTTAGCCTCCCCTATTCTGAAAACACCGTCAAGCTTGATACTGGAAACACTACGTGGCATGGAAGAAAACTATGGCACCTCATTACAATATTAGTTCAATAATGTGCGTGTCTTACCCTCAATCAGTAGCGTAGAAGCTTACCGAGCATTAAACCTTTCCTGTGTGGACATTGGGATGCTGAATAAATGCTATAACATTCAACCTAAACGAGGTGTTGAAAGTGGCCACCTCTGGATTCAACACAAGCCCGTGCCCTACGCCACAAAGACTCTCTGACTCTTTGGAAGATACCTAGCGTAGTACGAACAGTGTTGAAAGAATTCTGTATTTCGTCCGCATACTTTGTGTCCGAGGTTGCTGACGGTATTTTCATTGAACTCACTTAATACGAAATTCAAAAGAATTTTGAGAAAAAGGGTCCGATAATTTTACAAGTAAAATAATAAGAGTTTTACTCAAATTAATTGGTTCCACAATTACTAGTTGTGATTTTAGAGAAGTAGAAAAATCGAAAATCGGTAAATACCAGGATACGTATACCATGAAAACCAGTGGCGTATAGACACAAGGTTTAATGGATGCTACGCTACTGATTGAGGATAAGATACGCATATTAGTCAATTAATGTTGTAATGAGGTCACATGCCTTATTATAATGTTTCCAATGTCAAGCTTCACGGTGTTTCCAGAATAGGGGAGGCTAAACCTTTTCATAAGAATATTTTTACTTCAAATATTCAAACCTAAATATCTCCAAAAACGAGTGATCGGACAACAATTCCTTAAGAGGCAAAATGTATCGACAAGTGAATTGTATTTTATAAAATTTACTTCTCCGGAGCCAGTGGAGTAGAAAATATTTCCTAATAGGGGTCTAGGTACCCCAGTTTCTACGTCCCTGATTTAGTTTGGGCCGGAAAGCTATGTGTTTATTCACTGAACATCTAAAATTATACCTTAGTATTTTTACCCGCTCGTAGATGTAGATATATATATATATACATATTCAATTTCGTAAATAAAACTTCATCGCCATGTATCTCGGTAGGGGAGCATTTTTGAAACCATATTTATAGGATCTTCTTTTGTTATTTTTGAAGTACTTTCTACTCTAGATATATTGGCATGTCTTTATGAAACACCCCGTATATAAATATATCCATTGAACATGTCATTTTTGGTCCAAGGTGGAGAAGATATAGATACTAGAATGACACAACACTTTGTTGAGGAATTCAAGAGAAAAACAAAAATTGATATCAAAGAAAACAAAAGGGCGTTAAGGAGATTGCAAACTGCCTGCGAAAGAGCGAAGAGGACATTGTCATCGGCTACAGAAGCATCTATTGAGATTGACTCACTAGCAGAGGGAGTTGACCTATGTACCGGCATGACCAGGTAGGACTATAAAATTACTCGTATGTCGCTCTCAAATACTCGAAATTCATTATTTTCCTTTAACTAAAATAAAATCAATAAAATTATCTTTATTATCAAACAAAAGAAATCTTGATGACATTCCTTATTGACCATCACTGCGAGTAACGTGGTTCATTTTAAGATTACTTTGTTTGATGATTCCTAATACTTCAATCGTAATATTTTATCAATGTAGACAGCCACAAAAGTAAAAGCCTAGGAGTGTGAATTTCAAGGACTGTGCTGTAGGTAAGGCCGCACCGTTTTAGTAAAACCAAATGCTTTGAAGATCATGACCTTGAATTTCAGGCTATTGAATATAGTGGGTTGTGATGGTACGAAACAGCCCTGAACTTAGATAATTGTAACTATATGCGCCTAACTAAAAACGTTAATAGAATACAAATATACATAAGATAATACTGAATTGCAACAGGTAGAGGTAGCTAAATATTTAGGTGTCTATATAGTTGAGAAACTTACTTCTAAATGCCATATTGAGATAACATAAAAAAGACATGTGAAACCTTCAAAAATCCAAGAACCCTGACTTCCTTGTATTACTCCTATGTATTCAGTAAACTTTCTTTCGTCTCTGTTATGTGCAATCCAGCCCACGCCACTCATTCTCATCGAATTGAAAGTATCCATCATAAGTTTCTACTTACGCTTGGCTTCAAACGTGGCACTCCTATCATTGATGGCAATTATGGTAAAATCGTGAAAAAATTTAATATGTTATCACTGTTTAATAGAAGAATAATTTCTGATATTTGTTATATATTCGAACTGGTTAATAACGTTTACGACTGCAACAATCTGCTTTCCCTAGTTCACTTTAATGTTCCAGATAGGAATTATCATTATAACATGTTCAAGTTATCATATTGGCGAACTAGCATAAGTAGAATTTCTCCGTTAGTAGGAGTACAAAGATCCTACAATCAATTTTGTGAAGAGGACTTGCTTTGCAATAAGATCACTATATTAGTCGTAAAATCCAAGTTTTTAAATCAATAATCACGTCAAATTAATCATTTCGTAGTCAATTATACTTTAATATATCATAATTTTGTACACGTTACTCATATTTTATTGTAACTTAGTGGGTATGTGTTGGCTTTGGCTGTGAACACCCCAAATAAATAAATAACGGTCGGCAAATCCCATTCGAAATGATCGGACGGTACAGCGAAAATTAGAATTCGAAAATAAACCATATTGACCACGATAACAGCCGCCTTTTAAAAAATCATTAACAAAGAAAGTCCGTAAAAATTGATTGTTCTTATACAGTTTCTTAAAGAAGTACCTCTAAATCGATCACCATTAGTTAGGTTAATGTTGCTTTAAAATAAGTATCATAAGCTATCGGATTTTTTTTTAGATCTACGTTTGAAGACCTTAACAATGATATATTCATGAGAACGATAGAACCAGTAGACAAAGCTGTGAAAGACGCAAAACTAACCAAGAATCACATACAGGACATTGTACTAGTGGGAGGATCTACAAGAATCCCTAAAATACAACAGCTGCTGTTGAATTATTTCAAGGGCAAGGAGTTGAATAAATCAATCAATCCTGACGAATCGGTTGGTATTCTATGAACAATCCATGAAAAAAAAAATGTCACAAATTGAACCGTATTAGAATGAGGCGACTTCGAAAAGGGAATTCTATCATCTCAGTGGGCGTGGGAAGTGAAAACGGTTTATACATTATCTAATGCTTACAACATTTTACACGTATTCTACACGTTAAAAAATAGCATTAATGGCTTCAGTTTGAAACACACCAGGCATCTAAGAATTTTATTCTTTGTGAAGCATGCCAGGACCTACGCGTATGTTTAATATCACAAAATACTAAAAATTCTATCAACCATTTTTTTCAACATCCAATTCTAATATGACAGTGCCAGTGATCATCTCACTGTTTCTCATGTACAATCTTAAGCTGGATTGTGTTCAATATACCACACCATGAATCTGAGTTTTTGTGTTGTCACACGAACAATGTCTTAACATGTATGTAAGGTCAAATATTATAAATGTCATAACCTGTTTAGCCAATCCCAAAAACATTACAGTTATTATAATACATACAGAGACATACAAATATCACTGACGAGGTAATTTGTACGAGCAAGAAGCACGTCAGGCGTGCAATACGTATGTTAGAAACAATGCGCAAATGACAACACAGCAAGCCGCAGCTGCGTCGGTGGCCTCGTCACTCGGATTGCTGGGTAGCTCGGTGCTTCTATCTCTTTCTAACATATGTATTGTACGCTTCTCTCTCGTACGCATTGCGACGTGAGTGAACATTTTCTCTAGGTGGCATACGGAGCGGCTATCCAAGCCGCCATATTAGATGGTGATAGCCACGATGTTGTCAAAGACGTTCTACTACTGGATGTCACTCCTCTTTCTCTGGGCATAGAAACAGCCGGAGGTATTATGACAATACTAATCAAAAGAAACAGCACCATACCGACGAGGCATACGCAGATATTTTCCACGTTTTCGGATAACCAGCCGGGAGTGTTGGTACAAGTGTACGAAGGAGAAAGGGTGCTAACCAGGGATAATAACCTTCTTGGACGGTTTGAACTGTCGGGAATCATGCCTGCTCCAAAGGGTGTAAGTGTGCTATGCTCTTATTTCGTATCGGGTTCTGTATTTCCTAGGGGCCCCGCAGGCTGTAGTCTTTCTATCGGCCGGTAGTTTGGTCGGCTTCTTAATCAGTATGGAGCCGTATGTATATGCGCACATTACAGCGATTCAGTATCGGCCGATAAAAAAGTTTGATGGGCTTCAAAATTCCCTTCAAACTAATCTGTCGGCCAACTAAGGGCCGACTGGTTAATAATCAGTGTTGGTTAACTTCCACTTGCGCATACATGACGATTGTTTAGTCGGCCTACAGTTCAGTTCACTCCGAGCTTTGGCGTCATACAGTTGTGTTTTTTCAGGTAATCAAGTAATTTGGAATGCAAATTTTCCACTACCACTTTTCTTCTCCGTTGTTTGAGAGCATTAACATGTCTGGATAATATTGTATTCATTTTCATTGTGCAATATCTTTCTTCAACAGTCAGATACAGACTAGTATTGTTCGGAATAGTCGGCGTTGGCTAGTCTGGGCTCTCGTCACCAACCAAACTGTTCAGTTGACTCAGTGTGCACACTAGCAGCCCAACCCGACTGAACTACCGGCCGATAGAAAGTCTGCGGGAGGCCTTAATGCAACATTGTTGTACCAGTGATATGTTGAAACGTGATATAATAATTACAGTAGAAAGTGGTAGTATTCTCGTTGACACTTTTTTAGTCGGTTTTCTAAATATTGACAGCCCGGCGACCTGGTGGTTAACGCTGTGAATCTGGCCATGGATGTTGTAATTGACAGTAGGTAGTAGATGGTCTCAGACCCTTGCGTGGCACCACCCGGCGGATCTCTAAGGTGAGACCAGAATGTGTGAGTGCCACATGTATTCGTACCTCCCCGCTAGCGTCCGTGTGACGTTCCCCACCTTTCCCCTGCCGTGCCAGGGTTAGACGGCGGCGTGGTGAAAGGAGGAATCCACAGTTTTTTGTTGAAAGACATATTCATCACACTGTTGGAGTTATGGTTTGGGGTGCTATAGCTTATGGTTCCAGGTCACCTTTAATCTTCATCAGAGGTAACATGAACGCGCAGCGTTATATCCACGAAGTTCTATAACCCCATCTTGACACCCTGGCAGATCCAACTTTCCAACAAGATAATGCCCGACCACATGTTGCAAGAGTCACAATAGACTTCTTTCAACATAACGATGTCACATTGTTACCATGGCCACCAAGATCTCCCGACTTATCCCCAATTGAGCACGTGTGGGATATGATGGGTAGGAGATTGCTCAACTTGCAACGTCCTCATCAGACTCTAGAAGCACTTCGAGAGGAGTTGGTGGTTGCCTGGAATGAGATACCACAGGAGGACATTGACCACCTGATCAGAAGCATGCCTAGGCGCGTTGGAGAATGCGTAGCACATCAGGGTGCATCCACACATTATTAAAGGTCAAAGGGCTTTAAAGCAGTGCAATCATTTTGAAATTTTTATCATTTACTTATTATGCTTCATTAAGTACTTATACAAAATTTTATTAAAATAAAACCATTTAAACTGGGTGTTCGGATTTATATGTCACTTAGTATAGTTTCCCAAGCAAGTTGTAATTCAAAAACATTCAAACATCTACCTCTTGGCCTAGTCTTAAAGTACGATTTTTGAATCTAAGCATGTACGCTGAAAAACGCTGCAATTTGACCAATGACGAGTATTTGTTATACATTTGTGCATGGGCATGGTGAGATTGAGTAAAAAGATTTGTTTATTTTCTTCTCAGGCACTTAGACTATGGAAATATTTTTGGCATTTGGCCAAGCATCCTCATTATGAGCTAACCAACTAGAGTCAACCATGGGTATATCATTGAGTGATATACCACTTCCCGTTTTGTTACGCCCATCTAATACAACTCTTAGCTTTGTGGCAAATCTTGTTTCTTTTAAGATTGCGTGATGTTTCACTACATACTAACTTCACATGATTTACGTTCACATACTCGTGCATGGATTGTGTTTCAGTGTAGGCTGTTTATGGAACCTTTTTTTCCATGGAACGCAACCTCTTGAGGGCTGCTTCTCTTGATGAACCTAACAACGCTTTATCGTTGCGGAAAGAAAAAAAACTTGGAACCTCGCATCAGGTTCACGTAAATGCGTTTCTTTTAAATGCTCCTCAGAGCACTCTCTTCGATAGAGTGATGAGATGTCTTGAATGAACATTTTTCAATCGTCAATAAATTGGGTTACCTTGCTATGAAATCTGTCTTTTTCCCATCTATGGGTTACCTTGCTATGAAATCTGTCTTTTTCCCATCTATTTTTGACAGTTTAACCTCCTATCACACAAACGACGTCTAGCGGAATCAAAATTGAACATCGCTGCCATAAGTGCTACAGCACAAAGATAGGGGGGTTGAACTCATAGGGTGGGGTTAATCCTGCAGTGTCGACATTGAAAGCGGCGCTATCTAGTAAGTGCACTGCACAGGAAATGAATTCCGGGTTCTGCGCATATGGCATCTCTCTCATACAGGGTGGCGCATCGAAAACGAAACAGACGCATTTACTGGCAGCTCAGTTTTTTTTTGGAAAAACGCTCAGACCCATCGATTTTGTTTTCGAGGGGAACACAAGATTGGCAAAAAATCACGTTAACACGGGGGTGACACCAACCCTAAAATCTTAAATGGAAAGGGGGGTCGAGTGATACCTTATTTTAAAGGTCTTTCAATTCCCTTTATAATGATGTAAATAAATGAGCTTCAGTTCAGTAGTTTGAAGATTTATTGATTTAAACCTTAAAGTAGACTTTAATAGGTACATTAGATTAGTTTGTACTTCTGTCAGAAGAAATTTGACTAAAAGAATTTACTTAATAAGTAAATGTTTTTCTTCACTACGCCCATGGTTTGTTTATTATTTTGTTGTTGAAAATAGCTATTGGAGCGTTTTTTGTGGCAAAAAAGTTATTTCTTGAAGAAAGATAAGGAAATATCTCGTACTTATTTTAAATAGGAATTTAGTGCATAGTTTGCGATTGATTTGTCCAAACTTTGTTTCTAAAATAACTTGTAACACTTTATTACATAAATTAGCTATCGTATATTCCACAGCAGAAAGAGTTGAAATTATCGAAATATTTTTCGGAAATAATCAGTGCGGTGATAGAACAGCAGAAATATTTAATGAGCGACATGAGAACAGTAATGTGCATCGAAAATATGTGCTAGAACTTGTAGCTAAATTTCGGGTAACTGGGTCAGTCGCCAATAAAAAACGCAACATTGAAAATCCCATAAGGAACAAAGCAAAAGAAGTGGGTGTTTTAGGGCAAGTTTATGTAGATCCTGAACTGAAGTACATTGATTTTATATCGTTATAAAGGGAATTGAAAGACCTTTAAAATAAGGTATCACTCGACTAGGGATGTAACGGGTAGTAATTTCCAAGAACCGGCCAAACCGGGTACCCGGCTCTTTAGGATCCGGCTTCATGCCAGGTACCCGGCCCACCGAAAAACGCAAGAAACCTAATGAGTCTGTTTGGGATATATTTTCGAATATTGCACATAGTCGAGACAGTATTGCAGGAACTTCCAAAAAATTAGAAACTGTGGAAACTCAATTCAATTCTTATTTGAAATTGCCACTTATTGATCGTACTTCATTCCCTGTTTTATGGTGACAAACTAATCATAAGAGTTTTCCCAAATTAGCAGATCTTGTTCAGATGTTTCTATCAGCTCCGGCTTCAACAATATTCAGTGAGATGTTGTTTTCAGAAGCTGTAATGATTTTCGAAGAAAAACGAAGTAAGCTAACTGCAGAAAATGGATAAATGCTAACCTACCTCCATCATAATCTTCCTTTACTTAATTTTAAATATTAGATTATATACGTGTAAATTCGTTCTCTGTTTTATTTTTTTACAATTTAACTTTTTTAAATAATGTAGTTTTTATTTAATACCTATATTATTTAATATATTATGTATTAAGTTGTTTTTTACAGGCTCTTTGGCCTCTATTTTTTCAATTTTTTTTTTTATTTATTCAGTCTACCCGGCCGGGTAGAATGATTACCTGGTAAAACCGGGTACCTCATCAAATTAGCCGGGTACTCGGCTTTTGCTGGTTAGGCCGGGTACCCGTTACATCCCTACACTCGACCCCCCTTTCCATTTAAGATTTTGGGGGTGGTGTCACCCCTGCTTAAGGGGCTGCACGTGCTAACGTGATTTTTTGCCAAACTTGTATCCCCCTCGAAAACAAAATCGACGGGTCTGAGCGTTTTTCCAGAAAAAACTGAGCTGCCAGTAAATGCATGTTTCGTTGTTGATGCGCCACCCTGTATACAAATCTCTGTTGTCATCATGAACGTAAACAACTCCAAATTTGACAGTACAGACGAGTTGCAAGCAGAAACATTGTATAATATTAATAAACTAACAAAGCATGGCGAATGGTGAGTGAACTGAAAAACCTTGGGAATCAAGATTTTGTAATGTACGTGATATTAATGAGGTCAGTCAACGTAAAGCCGTAGAATAGCTTTGTCAGTTTTACAGCAATTTTCACTTTTCTGGCAGATTGAATAGTATATTGGTTAATGCTGCAAACTACTGCTATTCATCATAGAGCGCTGTACCGCTGTACGTTGGCTGAACGGTCCCAGTACGTCGTTATTTGTTTGCAGTAGTAAATAGATCAAAAGCATTATAAACATAAAGATTACGGCAGATTATGTTGTTGTTTTTGGCATTTTTCACGTGTTTGTTTAACTGCGCGCCCTCCTTAGTGACGGTATTGGCTTAATACGAATGTATATCTTACTTGCTGCAGTTGGCAGCTTTGCAAAAAGTGAGGTTATGCAGAGTGTCAAAGTAATACTGTCACTCTACCAGAGGTTGCCAGATCTACAAAACATCAACGGGTCTACTGATTTCATGCCCTATCTACTAAACAATTTATTGGCTTACTTCGAAGAATGGCGCGTTTAAAAAGTCTGTGACATCTTAGGATGCTCATTCTGAAGTTGTTACATTTTTAATTTGGCTCAAACTCAAGGCTCAAGATTGCCGAATTGGAAAATAAGGAGTTTTTTGCGATTTGATGACTATCGAGAGTTGAAAGTACTTTCCTATACAATGCCATACTCGGTACGGTATGGCTACGCCATGGTTGTATGTATGTTATCCTCTTATTCAATGAAACATGCTATTTATTGGAGTCCTATCGTTGGAATAGATTCCACAAATAGAGGTGTCATTCGACTTAGATGCCAATGGAATACTGACTGTAAGCGCTTGTGAGACAGCTACAGGAAAAAAGAGCAACATCACTATTAACAACGATAAAGGAAGACTCGCCAAAGATGAGATAAAGAAGATAATTGCTGAAGCCGAGAAGTTTAAGGTAATAAACTTGTTATCAATACATAACATTTTGTAACAACAACTCAAGTGGCTCATTTCCTGTATATATATATAATATTAATTTTTCGGCATAATTTCCAAATGAGGAGAAATATATTTTTTCTTATTAGTGCTCTATCAACATTCACCTTCACTCAGAGTTTCTCGGTCACCCCTCAGCTCCGAGTTCCCGACGCACGCGTTATGTGCATCATCTGGCCATGGGTAGTTCGACAATTTTCGGACATTTCGATTTCCATGTTGATAGTAAACATGTTTAGGACAAAAAGGTGATTTCAATAGATAGTTAAATGGACAATTTAGAGTTTGTCGCGGAAAGCTGGAGATATGAATTCATTCTCAACGTATAGTATCTGATTTTCTAATGGACATTTTTATATCCGAAACTAGGTTTCGTCTTGTCAGTAGTATATCTGAGTCGTCCAGCATTCCGCTGATTTACCGTTCTCAGCAAAAGCAACAGGCAACCGTAACCAGACTCAGAACGTGTATTCAAATCCAAGAGTTCACACCAAAGAAACGGCAACGCGACCAGTTATCAGATAACGTTCCGGTCGTAATATTGAAAAACCGATAAGAGTACTTTTCTGCCACGTTCTTATCTTCTTTGAAGTGATTCAGTTAGAGTAGCCTTGTTAAATATCTTCCAAGAGGGTTACAGTTGATACCAGAAGTGTGACAAGAAAGTTAATAGTCTAAGAAGAATCATTAGACGCAAGAAATATGTTTGCAAAATAAAATATTTGCAAACAATGCATTAATACATCTACAGTGCTTTTCTTTGATGTCCCCCTCCCCTTTGATTTTTTCAACGGATCAATTCAAAAAATTAAAACTTGAGGTAATGAAATTGATGCGTGGATACCATATTTTAGAGTAAAATTGACAGATGAAAATGTCAAGTTGGCCGCTGAATGCCATCTTGGAAAAAAATTATATGAAAACGGGGGTCTTGTGGCACACATAAGTTTCAAGCTCCTGACGAGTACTTTATAACCCTAGAATATAAAGCCAATACCTTTACCTACTACAAAATGGTGGTGCATTTAATAATTACCTGAATACATTGACATTTAACTTGATAATTCGAATAAATACGTTGAGTTCAGTTTAGAAGATGCTGGAAATGGTTGCCTTGAACTTCTTGATACAATAACAGCCGGTCCGTAATTTCGCGTCGAACATTTTCAAACATAGTAACATCGATATATCTACAAATATTTGTTATTCTCAGCCGTATATCCAATATTGAAGCAGGTTCCGTTTTCGTACACCTTTTGCTTCAAATAGCCCCATAAAAAAAAAGTCTAAAGGTGTCAAATCTGGCGAGTTAGCTGGCCATTCCACAGAATCTCGACGGCCAATCCAACGACCGGGGAAATTGTTATCTAAATAATTCCTAACTTATATTGAGTATGAGTTTCCCGGAAGACGTGAGGATTGGTGTCACTCCAATAACGACAATTTTGTCTATGCACATTACCGTTGAGAAAAAAAATGTACATTCATCACTAAAACAAATATTTTGGATAGGGTCATCTTCAGTTAGCTGATGAGCTGATGTACCATTTTGAATTTTGTATGGGTGATACTTATTCTTTTTCAAAAGTCTCCATACAGTAGAAGGACAAACCTCACATACATTCGCGATGGATGAAGTAGACTATTGGTTGGATGACCTGGGGGCTTTTTGTTGTTTACACTACCAGTAGCTGTAAATTTAGATACAAGTTCCCTTAAATATTTTCTACAGATAGGAAGATTCGGGAAACCATCATTAAAAATCCTTTCGGTCTCGTGAAAGTAACGCGTCGCTCCATAAATAAAAATCGCTTTGATTTTTTCTTCCAATGGACGAGAATTGACCATTTTAAAAATATTTCAAACAGTATCTAGCACTAAAACCGAAAACTTAATAAGAATATTTTAACTGTACAATGATGTTTGTTTTCGTACTGATATTCTTGTCACTGTCAACAAAAAATAACAAAAGTTTTTATCTCTGTTGCTGTGGATACGGCAGGGAATTATTATTAAATGCACCACCATTTTATAGTAGGTAAATGACTCCCATTTTCATATAATTTTTTTCCAAGATGGCGCCCAACGGCCATCTTGTTATTTTCATTTGTCAATTTTACTCTAAAATATGGTATCCACGCATCAATTTCATTACCCCAAGTTTTAATTTTTTGAATTGATCCGTTCAAAAAATCAAAGGGGAGGGGGACATTAAAGAAAAACACAAATTTTAACACTGCTTTAGAACTGTTAAATAGTGATATTAAAAAATTATGAATTGGTTAATTTAATAAATTATTATAATTAATAAATCAATAATTATGTTAATAGGGAAATATTTAGGTCACAATACAATTAGGTTTATGATTAATGTCAAGAAATAGAAGTAGTCGAATCATTCAAATATCTATGTGGTAGTAAACTACTGTTTCAAGAGCACTATGAATATATTGTTTCAAAAAGATCTAATACTTCTATAGAGTTTCCCATAATCTCAGTAGGTTTCCAAAAGAAATTGTGTATAACACCATAATTCTTGCCCATTTTTTAAATTGTTCAACTATTTTGTCTTCAGCAAACACATTTTCAAAATCAGAAATTCTCCAAAATAGAGCCATGAGAATCATTTAAACTAACAATAGATCCGCGAAGATTATGTCTATTAAACAATCATTATCATAACTATGAAACTAGAGGCAGTCTAGATTTTCATGTGCAAACTACATAACTAGTAAATCTGTTATTTCAAACTAAATTAAATAATGATTTTAAGCAATGTTTGAATTTAAAAATGTTTAAAGTAAAATTAATGTAATCTAATTTCAATAGACAATAATGTGAAATTGCAGAAAATTGATTAAAAAAATGTGTGAAAGGATAATTATACAAAATGGACATTGTAGCATTAATGCTAAATAAATCTTTACAAACAAACTTGTATTCCACCGTCTATATTCTTTGTATAATAATTTTAGGAACAAGACCAAGAGGTACGAGCTGCCATAAGCGCCAAAAATGACCTCCAATCCTATTTATACTCAGTCAGAAACTTGATCAATGACCCCAATATCGCTAGCAAAATTGGCGTTGAGGACAGGACAAAAGTCAACGGAAAAGCTCAAGAAATAAAAGATTGGATTGCAGACCAAGAAGTTTACTCAGAAAGGGATTACGTGATGAAAAAACAGTCGCTGGAGAATATGTGCAAGCCAATCATAATGAGATTATATAGTTCAGGCACAATGCCTTCGCAATATAGGCAGTTTGGATCAGTGGGTCCTAACAATGATGACAACGATGATAATGGTGGACCAATCATTGATGAGGTTGATTAACAAGTTTGATAAAATCTATTTTGTAATACCAAGTGTGTTAAAAATACAAGATGATTCTATAAACAGTATATTTTTCCAAGGTAGAAGGTTGGTCGAAAAATAATAGAAGAGTATTTTGCTCCTTAGAAAAAATGGCGTCAAGTGCGTTGACTTTGCACTTCCTACGTAACGCCGTCATCAGGTCATAAAGGATAAGTGCAAAGCAATTTGAGACATGAACAACATACATATAAATTTAACGTATCAACTCAATTAAGCAGGCTCATATAATTAGTCCATAGACACTCCTACTGGTAGTTACCGTCCATGTGGCAACGTTGTTCCTCTCCATATCTGCGCGGTATCGCCGCAGCGGGTTATCTTTCGTTTCGTGCAAAGCCCGTCTATGTTCTTTTGCGCTTCGGAACGGATAGATATACAAGCCGGACCGGTTTGCCAGGCGGTGAGCTTAGATAGGCAGGGGTACGTATCAAAAACATTTCTCTATCATTCTAACTTTTTATTCTAAATGTACGGTTAAATCTATGATGTGTGAATTATGGCTAATAGGTGCATTCATTTACCGTATAAATCTACTACGATTGAAAACATATACCCTCCCCCACCCTCTACAACCCACAACTTCCAAATTTCAAACCCTACAAAAATGTTTCTGAAAATAACCGAGAACCTTTAAAACGTCAACAATTTTGCGATTTTTATTTTTTGCGTTTTTGGCCTTTTTCTCAGCCGCCACTGGGCGGATTTTCTAAAGCTAAAAAGCTTTTTCGATCTTGGCATAGTATAGAGGGATCAAAGATTCAGTAATTTTTTCGAAATCTAGCCACATTCAATGGGTTAAAATGATTCAATCATATTCTACATCGTAAGAAAGAATACAATGTTTTATTTTGAATATCCAAATGGCCTGAAAATATATTAGGGCTATATCAATTTGAAAAGCAGGGACAGATCTTAGCTGTCTTACAACCCAGTATCTGCAATGTCATCTGTTCTATATTTTCCCAGGCTAATTGAAGACAATTACAGAGATATGTTTGATTTTTTGATCCAAGTTTTCTAACTTCTTGATGGAGTTCCTCCCACAGCAGTTCGATCGGATTCAAATCGGGTGATTGAGGAGGATGATCCAGTATTTTCAGCACCCCTTCTTTTTCTTCTCCAAATAATTCATACAAATGTTTGAAGTGTGCTTGGGATCGTTATCTTGTTGCAATGTAAAGCCACGATCAGTCAAACGGACACCAGATGGAATTGCTTGGCGTTGCAACATCCGATGGTAATGTTCTTTTCGCATGATTCCATCGATTTTGATCATCAGTGAGCCAACACCATTATAAGCAAAACAAACCCACACCGTGACTGAATCACCTCCATGTTTAACCGTGGCGGCGATGCAAGCGGAATCGTAACGATCATTAAGCTTCCGGCGAACCTCCTGACGACGCAACGTTTTGAACCAAACAATTTGAACTTCGATTCGTCAGACAAGACAACTGATTTCCACCGATTAATGGTCCAATTTGTATACTTTTGAGCATAAGCTAACCTTTTTTTGCGATTCACTTCTCGTATGTATAGTTTTCTTACAGTAACACGAGCCAACAAGCCTTTTTCCCCCAGGCGATTTGAACTGTTTTGAAATATGTCCAAATGATTTGCCACCTTTTCTCAGAATACAAATTTGGGTCCGCTGCTCAACTGATAATTGTTGACAAAATAAGGTTTAATATTCCCAAAGGCTTTTTGACAGTCTCGTCACTATTCGCTCTAAATATGAAAATTATCACTTATGAGTATATTCCTAAAAACGTTCAAATATTTTGAATGTAACTTACGTCCTCCGAGCTGAGGCGAAAGTGGTCGAGCACACCCGATAGTTGCCGATTCGCAACCTTAACTAATTTAAACAACTATATTCTTTCAAAAGTAGTGCAAGTATAAACAATTGTGTAATTTATGTAAATAACCTGCGATTGGAAAGTCGAGAAATTGGGTTTTTTATCGTCGGTCAAGTTTTTTTGACCCGCAGTGTATCAAAAATAAAAAATCATCAGGCAATGATGAGATTTCTTTAAATGTTACACTGAGTCTTTCACTTGGTGATCTTGATACACTAACAAAACTTATATTTCTCTCAACACATGTGTTTACCCTGAATTTTTAGATACATCAATCGTTATTTCTGTTTATACCGCAAATATATGGACCCATAAGTTTAAGTACTGTTATAGCAAAAATAATAGAAAGCAATAGTACAAATTAGGTGAAGGGACTTTCTAAAAAAACAACAAAATTATAAGTGGCAACCAATTTGGATTTTAAAAACCAAAAAATACCATGGATGCTATTTTCACATTACTTCAACAGTTATACTCAAATTTAAACGATAAACAAATTTCAATAGCTCTTTTTGCGACTTTTCCACAGCCTGGGTGAATCATATGATATACCATAAAAAATAAACAAATATGTTTGTACTGAAACTTCACTCAATTGGTTTGAAACATATTTAAATAATCGATCCCAAATTGTAAAATTATTAAAACATATTTCAAATAAATTAAATATAAACACAGGGGTACCTCAAGGATCGGTATTAGGTCCGATCCTATTCTTAGTCTATCTATATCAACGATTTATTGAAGTTAAGCAGGAATGGGATATTCGTAGTATTTGCTGACAATACCACAATACCTTCGCAAGACAAAGATGTAAATTAAGACAAAAATTCATAGTATTATACAATCAATCAAAAAGTAGTGTGTCAGCAATTATTCAATGTTAATAAGACAAAAATTATGACATTTAAATGCTCCATTGATTTTAGAAATTTAAATAATGAATTGATACACAAAACAGACACCATCAAATGTTTGGGACTGAACATTGATCATAAATTACATTTTACTAATCATATAGACAAATTACTTAATCAACTAGCAAATATTTCCTTCATTATAAGAACAATTAGTAGGAAAAGGCAGTTACTTTGTCTTATTTGAAAGAAGACTGAGATATAGCATTCCCTTTGGGTGTGTCTATTCTCAAAATTGTTTAAAAAAAGGTGCTTATTTTACAAAAACGAACTATTAGATACATAACTGAAAGCTATCCTATAGCTACATGCAAGCCTTTATTTGTAAATCTTTAAATAATGTCTGTCGTATCATTGTTCACTTTAGAAACAGCAACTCTATATTTTTTTAAATAAATCTAAATTTGGAACATATAATAAACATAAGTTACAATATTAAGCGAAAAGAAGATCTCAAATTAGTGGTACTTAAAACAACTCTCGTGTAAGACTCAGTAATTTATAATTATATGAAAATTTACATGTGTTTACTGTCAAAAGAATTAACAATTTAAAGATATTCCGCAGTGAACTTAAAAACTTTTTAAATACCAGGTGCGCCATCTTTTATGTCGGTATTGAAACATCGAATGACTGATATTTACCAACCGAGTGATTTGGTTATACGTGTTTCTGAAACGTCAACTTACTACAATTTTAGTCATCAATCGCTGTACACCGAAACAACGCGCCGAAATAGTCACAATGTACATTGAAAATCGTCGTTCAGCTGTGGTAATGCAACGTGCATATCGTCGAAAATATCGTGGCAAACAGGCACCGTCTGACAACACTAGCTGTGGTTTAGAATTTTCTTGAGTATGGGACAGAGGGCGATCGTCAACATACCGTTCATCAACGACCAAGATGTTCCATTGAATTGGTTGAAGCGGTCACAGACAGCGTTGCCCAGAACAGAAAAGTGTCGTATCGTCACCGCGCTCAGCTTTTTGGCATCAGTGGAACCACGTTGCGGCGCATTTTGGAGGATGATTTGAATTTGTCTCCTTATAAAGTGCAGTTAACACATATTGCCAACTGACCGTCCCCGTCGTGTGGAATACGCCCTAACAGTCACATGGTTGATGCTGTACCTGATTTTTGGAAGCAAATTGTGATGACCGACGAGGCCCATTTCACGCTCTCTGGCGGCGTTAATAAGCAAAACTGCCACATTTGGGCGACGGAAAATCCACATGAGATCCACGAAATGCCGTTGCATGACCCGAAAGTGATTGTTTGGGCCGGCGTTTGCGCCAAAGCCATCATTCTTCAACGAAAACGAAACAGTCGATGGAAATCGATATCGGTGGATGTTGGCTCATTATGTCTGACCACAAATGCGTGAAAAAAGTCTGGTTACTGGTTTCAACAAGACGGTGCGCCATGCCACACTGCAAATGACACAATCCAGTTTCTGCAACGAAAATTCCCTGGACGTCTGATGTCAAAGAGAGGTGACATTGACTGGCTACACAGGTCTCGAGATTTGAAAAGTGTACGCCAGCAAGCCCCAGACCACTGAAGAACTCAAGGCAAACATTCGTACCGCAATCGCCGCTATACCACCAGAGATGCTCGAAAAAGTAATGGAAAACGCAGCAAAAGGGGCACATTTTGTTTTGGCCAATAAAGGTCGCTACTTGATAGAGGTTGTGTTCAAAAACTAGTCCCAATAAATTGTAAAGGACCATATTTAATAAAAATACCCGATATATAGAAATCAGTTTTCAAAGTTATTTCATGTTTACATACATAAAAGATGGCGCACCCATGTAAACCATATTACCTTTTGTGAGTACTACAATTCACCTACTTAACACCCACTTATATAAGTATAGTTTAAAGTTAGCTTTGTCATCAATAATGATTGTATTCTTCAGATAATAAAGCATATTTATCTATCTATAATATCAAAAAACAATGTCTCATTTTCGAACTTTTTCGCGATTAATGGCGTAGGAAGTAAAAATGATAATATTTTTAAAGCACTGACTTTTTTAGCATTTACTGCTGTTTTAATAAGGTATACAACTGAACAAGAAAGTTCCTTCTCGACACTTTTTTGATAAACCATTTTTTCAGAGAAAAATCAGTATTTGAATATTTGAAGCAAAATTCGTATAAAAATTATAGTATGATCACTACCGTCGGTGTCGCGGACATTTACAGTAACCCTGTTTCTTGCTAATGGGGTATTTTAAGACCTACGTTTTACGAGATTTTATGTTATTTTTAATATAAAAATGATGTTTTTTTTAATCACTCTCTATGCTTATGTGATGAGTTTCGGAGAATGAAATGTGGTTAGTTGAAGTATGTGTTTCAATATCAATGTTAATATCCACAATAGTCAAGAAGTAGCTAGAAAAAGATGACTAATGCCAATTTAGGTTCTTTTTTTTAGTTTCTGAAAATCGGTCCCGTGGTGGCGGAGTGGGAGACAAAAAACAAAATAAAAAATCCCTTAACATTCGTTTTTCAACGTTTCAAAGGCTTCTGATCATTTTGGGAATTTTTTTTGTAGGGGTTGGTTGAATTGGAGGTTGGGGGTTATAGGGCGTAGGAGGTTGTAAATGTTACATCTATAATTCAAAGACTAAATGTCCAAGGTATAGATGCCCATAATTCGAAATAACTTCCAATCATTTGCGATGCGTGCACTGCGCGACGCTGCATAATCATGGAGGTCACTGCTGACTGCGCAATGGATATCAAGCTCCAATTGGTAAACCTGCGATGCTGTGCACACTGACACGCTGCTTATATATGTATTGTAATAATATTTGGGTATTATTAGTACTTACCACTGCAGCGTTCTGCGATGCTTTTGTAAGTGATGACTTGACTGCTTTTATATTTACACATATATTTTTCTTAATTTATGATCCTTAAGTGTATCCATTTAGGTTTAGGTAGTCGTAGATTCTGAAAATTGATTCAGTGGCGGCGGAACAACGACCAAAAAAATATTCGCTGAAACATGATGTTACAACGTTTCAGAGACTCCTGCTCATTTTCATTGTTCGGAGGGCTTGAAAATTGTAGGTTAGAAGCTGTATATGGTATACACAATAAGTCACACATATTTTTCTTACATCTACCATGGAAACAGAAATATGATAGATTTATTTGATATAGTTTGATTTTCATCGTATCTAAGTAAGCCTAGCTAATCGCGATTCGATTTTGCCTTTTGAAACGACTTGACTCATCCATTTTCTTTGAAACCTCGAATGAAGGCGTAGGAAGTTTTGAGTCAGTCTACTTGACAAGATATTTGTGAAATTAATCCTATAAAATGTGTGCATTCCAAGAGAAAAAAATGTACACACCTTCTGGAACACTGTCTAGCTTCAGGATCGGCATCGGCAATACCATTCTTCACAGCCTCCTGCAATGCTCCGTTATGCCTTTCCAGGGAATGCTTCGTCCAGTTCCCTAGAATATATTCGACGAACTCGCAGCATGCTTTCCTAATTTCCTTTGACTTCGACTTGATGGCGTTGTTGGTGATTATTGGGGTCAGTCGACTACTGTGAGTGTACTGGATTATGAAACGGACTGCGATCAAACCGGATGTTGCCATAACCTGGAATAATGATTGTTGTTGAAGGCTAATGTGCACTAGACAATAAATAATGCGCAAAGATTTTATATATCGGGCATTCCAGATGTGATTTGTCAGCTCCCTTTGCACTTGTCGACCAAGCATAAGCAAGTATACTAAGTGACATATAAATCCGAACACCCAGTTTAAATGGTTTTATTTTAATAAAAGTTGGTGAATGTATTTATCTTACTGTAAATAACAAGTGAAAAAATTTTCAGCCTTATCAGTTGGACATTGCGGTTTTTATACTGCTTTTTTTTTAATTCACTAACGCTCTAAAAATGAATATTTCAGCCGCAGTAAAGAATCAACGTTGGCGGTTTTTGGTTCTTGACATCCTTTACGATCGGTTACGATGCCTAGAGTACGGAGACCTGTACGATTTCGTCAACTTAGTGAGTTTGATAGGGGCCGTATAGTGGGACTTCGGGAAGCTGGACTTTCTTTTCGGGCAATTGCAGTTAGAGTGTAAAGAAGTATAGACACTGTGGTTAGGTGTTGTCAGGCATGGCTTCGAGAAGGCCGTACGCAAAGAGCAAGGGGCACTGGACGCCGCCGTAGAACAACAGACCGTGAAGTTCGCCGCCTAAGATTATTGGTCTTAAGGGACCGTTTCTCCACTACCAGGTCCATTGCAAATGAATGGTTTGCAGAACACGGAAGACCTATTGGCATGCGAAGTGTTTACCGACGAATGAGAAGTTTTGGCTTGTTTTCATACCTGCCACACTGGGTCCTCCCTTTAACTCGAGAACACCGACGTAATCGCCTTGAGTGGTGCAGACAACGGTCACTCTGGGATCAGGAATGGAACAGTAGTGTCTTTAGTGACGAGTCTCGATTTTGTTTAGGCATGCACGATGGTCGTGCCAGGGTTAGAAGGCGACGTGGTGAAAGGAGGAATCCACAGTTTTTTGTTGAAAGACTTGTTCATCACACTGTTGGAGTTATGGTTTGGGGTGCTATAGCTTATGGTTCTAGGTCACCTTTAATCTTCATCAGAGGTAACATGAACGCGCAGCGTTATATCCACGATGTTCTAGAACCTCATCTTTTACCCTATCTTGACACCCTGGCAGATCCAACTTTCCAACAAGATAATGCCCGACCACATGTTGCAAGAGTCACAATAGACTTCTTTCAACATAATGATGTCACATTGTTACCATGGCCACCAAGATCTCCCGACTTATCCCCAATTGAGCACGTGTGGGATATGATGGGTAGGAGATTGCTCAATTTGCAACGTCCTCTTCAGACTCTAGAAGCACTTCGAGAGGAGTTGGTGGTTGCCTGGAATGAGATACCACAGGAGGACATTGACCACCTTATCAGAAGCATGCCTAGGCGCGTTGGAGAATGCGTAGCACATCAGGGTGCATCCACACATTATTAAAGGTCAAAGGGCTTTAAAGCAGTGCAATCATTTTGAAATTTTTATCATTTACTTATTATGATCCATTAAGTACTTATATAAAATTTTATTAAAATAAAACCATTTAAACTGGGTGTTCGGATTTATATGTCACTTAGTATATATGATCAACGCTTGCATCTAAACAATTTGCACGAAATGTTTTAACCAGTGTTGCAAAAAATCACGAAAAGTCAGATTTTTTCGATTAAATCATGATTTTCCTCCATTTGTATTGGTTTATTGATTCGCCCAAAAATATTTGTTGCCTTGACTTATAGTAAGAAAATCTCCTCGGCGACTTACAAAAAAACGTGTGTTGATGTGTGGACGTGCCTCGGCTATCCTGTCGAAACAAGAAAAATCGCTGGTCTTTATAATGAACGGTCGACGCGAGTCGGATCATTTCTTAACTTATAGTCGGCCCATACGTTCATAAGTAGATTGCGTATTCCTATGACCTATTATTTCTTGTTTAAATTGTAGTGTGTTTTAAAAAGTTAGATGAAATGTCCCAAAGTGGTGATAGAAAAATTTCAAATATATATCTGAAAAAATCTGCTGAAGACTATTTAGCTATACTGAAGCCTGTTTGTGTTGCCATTGGCTTCAAAGAACTGATGCAACCCTTTCTGAGGAATCAAAAATCTCGAATCAACGTTTGAAGGGACAGACTTTATTTTAAGTCAAATCCAAAAATGTAGACACCGATACGAACAATGCATCACCATATCATCTGTTAAAATATCTTCTTGATCCGACAAAACCACAACATCTATTAGCAGACGACGAAAAGAGTTGTGCTTTGAGAGCGGTAAAAGAACATCTTCCCAGAGGGTTTTTGCCACTAATAATACAATTCCTGGCAAAATCAGATGATTTTACCGACATAATACACATATACATACCAAGTATACGGTATAATTCTGAATGAACTAATATCTGAAACTTGGCGCCATAATAACTTCTATCTAGCGCAAAAAGAGCTACCTAATGACACAATACACATAGCTATCGGAGGTGGGTACCAGGTTCCATACAATTTTTGGCATCATCCTTTCGATGGATTTATTTACTAACAGTATAACACAAGAGGGCACATGCAAACCAGCTAATTAGGTGCAAGAGTAGAAGCCTCCTTCAAGCATCTACTCAGCTGAAAAACATTTTACGAAGAATATGACATTTGACTTGTTAATCTCATGTTTATCTTGTTTCGATTATATAGACGATCTACAAAAATATGCATTTTTTTGTATTCCGAATGTTTATAATTGATTCACCACAAAAAAATATTCAATAAAATCTAAATAATAATAATTAATGTCGAGATTTAAATATGTACTATATCTATCACACCACATAAAACCAACTTAACACTACGAGATGCATAAAAACTGAAAATTTATTAAAAATTAATACTTGTATACAATAACGACAATAATAGAGCACAATTACCTAATGTAAAGGCATAAAGAAAACATAAGGTCAGTTAAAACTTATTGGTTTTTTGAATGTGTGTAATGAATTGGTTTCACTTAAACAACCGTCTCAGGAATTATATAATTTAATCGCATTGTAAATACTTGTTCTGAAATAGAGATGTGATGTGGCGTGGGATTGGAAAAGTCTCTCTATATCAAATATTGATGCCATACACATTTCCTCGACGTATGAATTTGGTTACTGAATACGACGGTGTTTTTGAATAAAGAACCCTATGAGTCAGACTTAGAAGCTATACATTTTATCACTTTTCATCCAGTTGAGGTCATTAATGGGCTTCAATATAAGATAATATTTTCTGAGATCATTTACAAGCCTGCAACATGAATTCATAATACTTTGAATACGATTTTTTGTTATATTCAAATAGTAGTAAATAGTAAACCACTAAACAGTACGATATTTTTGAAAACAACAAAAATTCACACAATTGCTTCTCGCAATTATAGCCTTATTTGCAAATGCTCTGAGAATAGCGTAGCACTGGGAAATTAGATGTTGTATTACGCGTCCAAAAAATTTTAAATCATGATCCATTACAATACCTAGGTTCTTAGAATGATCCACATTTTAAATTTATGTTTGGCATTTTTTAAAGCACTTCTTTTTGTTTTATTTGAGTATACTAACATATTTGTCTTTAACGGGTTCAAACGGAGATTATGACTACTACTGAACTTTTCAATTTGGACAAGATCTTGATTAATGTTATTACTCGCTGTTTCCAAGTTATTACTCCTAAATGAATTCAAAATCTTAGTATCGTCGGAGAAAAATGTATAGTGCATCATTTTACCTTTTAAGTAATAGGGGTCCTAAAACAAACCCCTGTGTTACATCAAAACATTTTTTTTGTTAGGCGAACTGTTGGATTAGACCAATGGTGCTCAACCCCAGAATTTTAAATGGCCCGCGCAAGTAAGTTTTGAAATACGCGCCAAATTGAAAAATTCCCGCCGCGAACGTAGTTTAACTGACTGTTGAAAGTTAAGTTTTTTTATTTGTGTTTTTGTTGATGAATAACTGGCCCATATATTTTCTCAATTTCGTATTTACATTGACTGTCAAAGGTATTTTATGAATTAAGTATTTATGTTTTCATATTACTTATGTACTTACCCTACCTAATTTGAAAGGAAAGTATGAGTGTATGAGTTTATATTTTCTTTATATTATAAACAAAATGTGGTTTGTTCCAGTATGGCTCACAGCCAACCGAGTACTTCGAAATCAACAGAGGCCTATCGTGTTTTTCATGATGAATGGGAAAATAAATATTGTTTTATTGAAAGCAAGTCGCGTAAACCTACATGTTTACTTTGCTTCACTACAGTAGCTATTGCAAAAAAATATAATTTAGAAAGGCATTATAAGCAAAATCATAATAATTTTGAAAAAGAGTTACCCTGTTGGTAGTGCTATCAGAGAACATTTTTTAAAGAAACTATTTAACCAACAGAATATTTTCGTTATTTGTCGCCTAACATAAATAAATTATTAAAAGACAAACAATGGCAGAAATCACATTGATTGTAACAACGACTTACCCTAGATTTAGATTTGAGAAGATACATACATAAGTTCAATTTTCTTTCTTTATTTAGCATAAGATACTCTCTGTTTGTTCATAATACTCGTATTACCTAATAAAGCTTATACTAAACTAAATAATTTTATTTTATTTCTTAATATTGGGTTTTTATTGCGTATGTCCTGAGAGTAACCGAAATAGGAATTTTCAGTGGCCCGTCGTGAAGTCTGAATCCACCGTTTCGCCCGGCTGTTAAAAATATTGGGCAGCCTTGGTTTAGACGAACTTTTTGAAACCGATTTTCAAGGTAGGTCTAAATAAACGAAAGAGGTTTTCAGAAAATCCATAATAACTGCATTTAGACACAAGAAGTGAATGATTAATCGTGTCAAATTATTTGGTATGTATGAGAGTATGAGAGCTACTGCTTTTCGGTTGTCAAGCGCCATTATTATATTGTCTATTAAATTGCAGAGTGCCGAAGCCATATTATGACCTTGTCAAAAGCCAGATTGTTTAGATGGAATAATTTTGTTAGAATATAAGTAGGCGCAGGGCTGCTCGTAAACAACGCGTTCCAATACTTTTGAGAAAATTGGCAGTACACTGATCGGTCTCGTGTGACCATAGTTAGTATGATCAGAACACTTAGGTAGCGGAACAGCTATAACGGGTGTCGACTGAACCGGGAAATATCCCCACTCTAAACAGCAGTGTTAAGTAGGAACACATCAATGTCAGATATAAATCGATAATGTACTTGCCTTTGCAGAGTTTTGTATAAGGTTTATCAATTGCTGCAGTAATACTTCTGCGGTCTTCTCGAACCTGTTTCCTAGACATTGTGACAAATAAGATATCGTCACACATGCTTCCCTAACTACTTGTGAGCGAAGATCCTTAAGAGTACCTTGCAATGGTATGTCCAAGTTTCTTATGACGGTATAGAATTCTTCATAATTCAGTGCGCCTGCTATTATAAGTGAGCGTATTCGTTTAAGCTGGAAATAAAGTAAAATTAGTGTATCAATGCTTAGTAAATAAAATTCACTTTGTAGTCACACTGTGCGTTTATACAAGTCAAAAAATTAGCATTCAGGTTCTGATTACCTGAGACAAATAAAATTTAGCTGAAAGCATACGCACACGATATGAATCAAGCGACAATATAACTGAATAATTTCAACAATTAAGTTATAATACAAGTTATATTACAAAAATTGTCGAAAGGTACCATGGCACGAATCAAATCGCTTGTATAAATGGGAGCTTCAATAGATTGATAGATAGATGATAGATAAATATACTCTATTGTAAGATATATTATGGTTTACGTATTAGAAAGTTTTTAAGTTCACGGCGGAGTACCTCCGTTAATTCCTCAGCGAGACACGTAAATTTTCAGACCATTATAAATGATTGAGTCTTTCACAAGTGTTGATCTAAGTACTACTAATTTAAGATCTTGTTTTCGTCTAATATAATAATAATGTTTATTGAAGAAAAAATACAATTTAGGTGCAAAAGAAAAAAGCATATTCCGTAATAAACATAGACAACACCACAAAAAGCAAATGCTTGTGCGTGGGGGAAGATACATATTGAGGACGAACACTTTGAACTATCATTGCCCTGCTAGCACATTTTTACCTATATGACATTGAATTTTTATAGAAAACGCTATTAAAATATACAAGGTGTTAACCATTTTTATTTTATTTTAAAAACCTACATCTCAAAAACAGAAATATAAATGTACTACCTAACCAACAGTTTACTGATTTTTTAACACATATTTTTCTAAATGATACTAAAGATAAAAAAACAGTAATGAACTTTACCGATAAAAAAAACATAATAGAGTCAAACATTTATATTATATATAATAAAATTGGTAACAGATTTTTTTAAACTACAACATGACACAGTAAATGTAAATTTAAAATTTTACCAATTTCCATGATTCAGTGAACTCGTTTTTGTCCCTTTTCAAGTACGTTTTTTTTTTAGATTTTGATTACGTAGCTATTTTTTAATTTCAGACAGAAAGTTATTTAACCAACTGGCAAGATCTCTGTTCTATTTGTTTAGTAGACAAAGGAGTCTTGCTTATTTTATTAATTTTGTTAAGTTATATTTAATGTTGCAACTTTAGATTTATGTTTAAAAATGAGAGTTGTAAACAATGATACCACAGTCATTATTTTAAGATTTACAAATAAAGACCAGCATGTAGCTCTATCATTGCTTTTAATTATACAGGGTGACTTCGAAGTTGAGTCATTTATTTTAACAGTGAGTAGATCTGATCAAAAGAAATGTTTTTTCCTTTACCATTTTTCTGGTAAAATTAAAGTAACAAAGTTATAGCCCTTTGGAAGTTTGAGTACCGCCCTGTCTCAATAATAATATTATGTGCTCGTGTTTGGCGACAACGGATATAATCCGCCGTATCGGTTCATCGCATCGGAAACAAAAAAGCGAAAGAATTTGGAACGATGTTTTTACAATTAACGAAATAAAAATTGGCACATGTTTATGCGGATCGGTTTCCCAATCGAGTGCAACCAACCCCTCGTGCCTTTGTTAATGTAGTACAACGGGCTCGTGAATCAGGTGACGGCATGCCGGTGCTCCAAGACCTCACGATCAAATACAGGTCCGCACTGAAATACTTGTCGGGAGGATACTTTATAAAACAAGGTAAAAATTTTTTTTTTATTTTTACACACATATTTTGGTTTATCTTCCTTCTACAATCATTATCTGAAAATTAATGACTCAACTTCAAAGTCACCCTGTATATGTAATAGTTCGTTTTTGTAAAATAAGCACATCTTTTTAAACATTATAGGAACAGACACACCAAAAAGGATTGCTATATCTCAATCTACTTTCAATTAAGGCAAAGTAACTGCTTAAGGCTGTACTTTTCCATATGTTGTATCTAATTGTTCTTATAACGAATAAAATCTTTGCTAGTTGAGTAATCAATTTGTCTACATGACTAATAAAATCTAGCTTATAATCAATGGTCACTCCCAAAAATTTGATGGTATCTGTTTTGGGTATCAAATTATTATTTGAATTTATAAAATCAAGGGAGCATTTAAATGTCATAAATTTTGTCTTATCAACATTGAAAGTCAAGTAATTGTTGTCACACGATTTTTTGGTTGTTTGCATATCACTATCACTTTGTCTTAATTTCGTTTATATCTATGTCTTGCTAAAATCTTGTGGTATCATCCGCAAAAACTACTAATTTACCATTTATGTTTAAGTTTTTTAAATCATTGATATACGCTAAGAATAGGATCAGACCCAATAATGAGACGAGAGATACCCCTGCGATTATATTTAATTCATTTGAAATATGTCTTAATAATTTTACAATTTTCGATCGATTATCTAAATATGTTTCAAACCAACTGAGTGAAGCGAGTGAACCGTATTTGTTTAATTTCTTTAATGGTATGTCGTGATTTACACAGTTAAAAGCTTTGAAAAAGTTGCAAAAAGAGGTATTGAAAATTTTTTATCGATTAAATTTGAGCAATAATTGTTGTAGTAATGTGAAAATCCATTATATTTGTTTTTCAAATCCAAATTGGTTTTCAATTATCATTCTGTTGGTTTTTAGAAAGTCTCTTAATCTAATTAGCTTATGGGTCTATAATTTTATGATAAGTCGCTTGATCCTCCTTTATAAATAGGAACAGCTGTTGATGTTTTTGAATTTTTATTTTTGATATATCTTAATACTAATGGTAATTCATAATTGTTAGTAGGACGAAGTAAACATTTCTGAATTATATTTATATGGTTTAGATTTGTTAACAGATCATCAGTATTTTGTATATGTTTTAGTTTTTCTATTGGGCACTAATATTATTGAGTACATCAGGATTTATAGGTGGTATGTGGAAGTGTGGAAGTAGAAGGTTTGCCTCTTAATTCATTGTAATGAATTTCTAATCACTCTATATGTTTATACAAATCAAAAAATTATAATAATAAGGAACGTATATTGTATAGTAAAAATTAATACTTACAGCATCTACCCTTCTATTCCATTCCTTATTCGAATCTGATATGATATCATGAATAGTTTTTAGTTGCTCAGTTGCTTCTCGCAATGAGAAAATTTGTACTGTAGGACAGTCTTCAAAAGAACTGATGAAATAATCTTCATCCATTGCTCCCGCTAGAAATCAAACAATAATGCTAAGACAGTGTCAATAACGTCATTTGGAAAAGACAGAAATACTTGATATCCTTGGCAAATTTCTTTTTTTCTTGACAAGCATCATATTGTTAGGCTATCAGTTGGTTAGCAATACAGTGTGTCCCAGAATAAATGGTACATCTCTCGGATGCATGCATCATACAAAACAAAATAATTTCACTAGTTCCTGTAAGAATGAAATATTGCCATGTGTGGTTAAAAATAAACCAATCCCCAAATACTCGTCAATGTCTTTAATTTTTAAGCATTGAATATGCCCGCACGGTATCTCAGATCAAATTTGTTTAAACAAATTTTTAAAACAAATTACAATTTTTTGCCCGGAAAAATGTTTTTCGTGTATTTTGGATTATTCCGAACAAAAAAAGCTTCCATTAACTTTTCTCTAAAGCTGACCATTTTCGATTTATATGCTATTTAATTTCCGAAAATCCCAAAAAATTTTCAATGCTTTAAAACCGATTTTTAGCCTTGTCTGAAAGACAAAAATACTTTTGGTTTTCGCACACTGAACATTTACCGAGATACAGGCCACTGAAGAATGACAGTGAAAATCGGTTTTCCTTAAATATAAACAAAATAAATAGTACAAGCTAGGAGCTAGGTGTGATTTTGATCCTGAAACAAACTGAAATTTTGCTGATTTCGAGTGGAATCAATCAATTGCTTTCGGTGTTGCTAATTGGAGAAGAAGTGTTCCAGCTAAATTTGTTGAACCGGGAGAGGCGGTGGAGGAGACGTTACAAGAACTATTCGAGTTTTTGGATGCAGGCCTTTTTGACAGACATTTGTCACATTTAGTAGGTCAATTCTTTTCCAGGAGGTAGAATAGATATGGAAACACCAAATGATGAGGAAGATAGTGATAAAGTAGAAACTGAAAAAATATTGGATGGGAAAGGTTTTTGTTTAAAGGAAATACTCAAATTAAAAGACTATACAATATCAATTCAAGAAAAATTGGTCAAGGAATTATATGAAAAGATTGAATCATTACAAAGGAAATTTGAAGATACAACAAAAACGACAAAGCCATGTCAACAGATCATCGAATTTTTCGAGGGAAATAACATTTTAACCAAATTTTAAGCTGGAATCAGGAAGAAACACTCAACTGAAACACAAATGGTTTTAGAGGACTGGAGGAGATGTATGGACAATAGGAAACATACAGTAACAGTGTTTTTGGACTTCAAAAGGGCGTTTGAGACTACCGACAGGGATAAATTACTTACAAAATTGCATCATTTCGGATTTAAAGGATCTGTATTCAAAATTCTACAAAACTATTTAATCGACAGAAGTCAACAGATCAAAATTGGATCTATATTATCAAAATCAACAAATATTTCTGTTGGTATACCACAAAGTAGTAAGCTAGGTCCACTACTATTTATTTTATACATTAATGACATTTGTAATATTTTAGATTATTGTAAACTTCAGATATTTGCAGTTGATACATTTAATATACATATCAGATGAAAATATAGACAATGCTTTAAAAATGCTAAATTCTGACTTGGCAAAAGTCGTAAATTGGTTAAATGTAAATAAACTAAAATTGAATTCTTCTAAAACAAAATGTATGCTAATAGGGAAATACCTAAACGAAAATAATATCACAGTTACGATAAATGGAGAAATAATTGAAAATGTTGAATCAATTAAATATTTAGGTATATACAGTGATAGTAAACTAAAGTTTGAGGATCACTATGAATACATTATTTCAAAAATTGCCAAAAAAAAAACAAATTACTTTTATAGGGCTTCTCACAGTCTTGGTACCTATTCCAAGAAAATAGTTTATAATACAATTATCCTACCGGATTTACTATATTGTTCAACTATCTTGTTCACTGCCAATGAAGCTGTATTCTCAAAATTACAAGTCTTAGTACACCAAAATAAAATCTATGTTATAAGAATTACAGTGGTTGAATATAAAAAATTTCCTATCATATTTGGTTCTTATTTTTATATTTACAATAAAAAATCATCTTTTGCCAGAACATTTAGAACACAACATATAATTGAATTATTATACAAGAGGAAATATAGATTTTCATTTACAAAATTGGAATAGTAATATAACTACCAAATCAATATTTCAGAAAGGATTACTTGAATTTAATAAACTAAATAATGATATGAAGTCTACTTGTAATTTAAAGATGTTTAAAAGGAAATTAAAGGAATATTTTGGACAATGAAAATTCTTAGAGATGCAAATTTTGTTTTTTTCTTCTGAATATGTGTATGTTATGCAATTGTTTAGTTTTTTAGAAGAATGTAATTGTAGCAAACATGCTAAATAAATCTTGAACAAACAAACAAAAATATCCGAATTACACTGTAATTCCTAGCTGGGCCGGTCCATCGCTGGCAATACAAGTTAGTTGTTTTCCATAAACATCATTATGTGAGGTATCAAATGGCTACTATGCTGTCAAAATTTTTATTTGAGAGTTACTTAGGAAGAATCGATGTCCAGCGGCCTGTATTCCCAGAGGGGAGCATCGTAAGATATTTTTTATAGGAACTAGTCACATAATTGTTTGTTCTATATATGCATCCGAGAGATTGACCTATTCCGAGGCAGTCTGTTAAAAAGCTTCTCTTTAAAAGTAAAAATATTCCTTGCCAGAATTCGCACTGCTAGGAGTTGCTGAAAGCTTCTGTTTCACTGCACTGCCCAAAGTGGGCTTTTTCACTGGGACTGCTGGCTTTGGCATGGCAATCCTATCCACGTCGTCTAAGCCTACAGCTGCAAAGGAATAAAATGTATTTCAATTTGATGTCATCTTTATGATAGCTGTATATACACGTAGGTGCAAAATAAATGCAACAAGCAAATTTTGGTCAAATTCAGAACGTCATTTTTAACAGAACTTCATTGATTTTTCCGGCAGGCGGTAGGTACACTCATTGACTGTAATTGTCTTGAATGTCTGCTTTCTTGATTGTACCCTCGGTTTGACCTATCGTACAGGGTAAATTAAAATTATGTTTTATTACCCGAACTTTTATTCACTGTGTGGCACACCACCACATTTTCCTTATAATCTGTTTTCTATTTACATCAATACAATGTGTCCTCAAAACTAGGGCTTTTCTTTACACAGCTTAAAGATAACCAAGATATTAGGTTTCAAAAAGCAATAAATGTGCCAGTACGATCATGCCACTCTCCCCTTCCAAAATCCCCTCTTATGTCAAAACGTATGACTATGTGAGCCAACATCCAAACCCATCGTGGTGTCAAGGTTGATCTAGTTTATTAAGAAACCGCATTTGAAAAACAGAAGTTGACACATGCCTAGAGCAATAACGTAGTTATCGATTGGATATGAACATCTTCAAGTTGCTATTGATACTTCACGTCGCCGTCGTCATGGATATTTTATATCGTGAAAATCCGCCTGGTTGAACACAGTTGAGGACCTAGACAACCCCAAATGTTGCAAATTTAGGAAGAGGTAAACAATCTCGTGTTTTTGAATCGAACAGCGACAACTCAAAGCAGTGTTTACAGAGACAGAGAAGTACTTAAAATTCCTTACTAAATGAATAATGAGTATTTTTCCATTTCTTTTTTATGTTTTCGGTGTTGTTCTGCCGCAAATTAGCTCTGGTATTGCAAGCGTAGTTGAATCTGAAAAAGAAAGTCTCAACTTTCAGGACTTTTCAAAAAGTTTACCATGAAATTTCTCGCAGCGGGGGTGGTCTTAAGGGCGGACCCAGCCTTTGAGCAAGAGGGGTTATATGTATAAGGATAAAACATATATTAGGTCGTCAGGCTCTGGGGGCTTTAGTCCCAAAGCCCGCCAGAATACGCCATTGACCAACATGTATCATAACGTTTAGATAGACGCAATCAGAAAAGGACAATATGATATTACCTTCCTGAGGTACCTTGCATTCTAGTTGAGTCATTTATTTTAACTGCTTGTAGGACTCGTCAAAAGGAGTTGATATACCAAAAATCACCTATATAAACGTATAATAAAAGAAATAGTAAAAGATTAAAAATTTTAAAAAATAAGAATATTGTTACACAGATTTTTTGATATTCTCAGCCACTGCCATGTAAAATCTTAGCGTTTTTTGTTTACTATTCTTGCACTCGTATCAGTTGTAACAGTCTTTCAATAATGCATATACCTTTATTTGTCTGATTGTTTTGTGCGAAAAAATGGTCCATGTTTATGAAAACATACGGAGAGTGCCATCAAAATGCAGCCGCAGCATTCAGGTTGTATCCGGAAAGGTTTCCTTTAAGAAATCATCCGGCCCCACGGATATTTGTAAATTTAATTATTAGACTTCATGCCACAGGATATTTAAAAGAACGAGGAGGTCACGCTGGAAGACCTGGTCAACCTGAAATGTTACAGATTGAGGAAGACATTTTAGAAATGGTCGAAGACGACCCAACAATGAGTACTAGAGCCATAGCAGCTCGTTGAAGTTTCTCATAGTAAAGTGTGGAAGACAATACGACAAGAACCATATTATCCTTTTCATTATCAACGGGCTCAAGCATAACAAACTGAAGATCATCCGAGAAGAGTTGCATTTTGGCAGTGGCTTTTAGAACAATTTGACAGAAAGAAAGAGTTTACGAAATTAATTTTGTCTACAGATGAGGCCACATTTACACGAAACGTAGTGCACATTTCAACAACAATCATGTTTGGGCAGTAGGAAATTCGCATGCTGTAAAAAGAACTCATTTTCAATTTAGATGTTCAGTAAATGTTTAGGCTGGCGTGGTAAATGGCATGCATATTGGACCCTACTTTTTTCCACCTCGACTGACTGGTGAAATTCATTTAGATTTTCTTCGACACAATCTGCCACAATTATTAGACGATGTTCCTCTAAATGTGAGACAGAATATATGGTTCCTATATGATGGGACTCCACCACATTTTAGACGAGAAGTTCATGAACATCTAAATAATGAGTATCCGAATAGATGGGCAATGAACATATTTCTTGGCTGCTCTCTCCCCGGATTTAACGCCTTGCGATTTTTTTCTGTGAGGGCTATTTAAAAGGGTTGGTGTATCATGATGGAGCAGTAAATACTCTGGAAGAACCTCAACGGTGCACTGAAAATTCTTTAATTAGTGGACACTAGGATTTTATTTTCGAAGCTTGTAAAGAGTTAATCGAACAAATGGGGACAATTTTGAACAGTTTTTGTAAGAACGGTATCCATTTAACTTGATAATGATTTTTTTTAATAATTTTTAATAATGTAAACTAAGTCTCTTATTAAGCAACTTTTATATACGTGATATTTGGTATATCAACTTTTTTGACGGGTTCTACAGGCTGTTGAAATAAATGACTCAACTTGAAAACACCCAGTATAGAGGCAAAGCAATCAACCCTTGAGGACCACTCACGTAAGGATACAAAGCACCTCAGAAGGGATATAGCTAATAAAACGAAAGGTTACATCATATACTCACAAGGTCGATAACATTTTAAGGCGTGAGAGTATGCCCCATTTTGAGCACATTTTGTCACATATACCTATATGTACAAAATCGGACATGTTCGTGCCTCTTGATGACTAAAATACAAGACTATGTCTTAGAAGTCGTATGATAATCCTCGCGACTTATGTCAAAGTGGAAGTCACTATTGTATCCCTACCACTCTTCTCTCCAACTCTCCATACATTGGTTTGACATTCTGAATGCCCGCATGCAAAGTGCTATCGTCCGTGAAGCTGTAGATCAGCGGGTTTATCAAAGATAAACGGTATTAGAGACAACGCTTGGCGAACCCTGGCACTCCTCTATGGAATGCAAAGCACCTCAGGAAGGTCGTCATAGGACGACGGTATTTCATATTTTCCTCTTGGTTGCGTCCTTCTTAACGTTATTTTACTTGTTGGTTATACATCACCTTCTGAATACAATTTGAAAATAAACCGCTCAGAGTAATCCAAAATTTGCTTAAACGATGCTGCCACACATACAATGAATTATTTTGGGAACGTTACAGGAAGAATTAATTTTAGATGGTTAGCTCTAAGAACCAATCAAATACCTCTTGTTTAAACTAATACCGTTACGTGCGAAGTTTTGAGTAAACTTACTAGAACAATACAGTGGTTAGATAGTATTTATATGGAATAGCTAGCGTCCACGAAAGTATGCCGAAATTAAAGAACACAGAGTTACCAGTAGAAGAGCCACTCGAAAAAACAGATTCTGCCCTGGTGACTGAGATGATACCTCTGGTAGCTGAAATGCTACCTGCCATTTGGATGCGATCACTTATTCATTACCCGCAGTAATAGTCTAGGAAGTATCTTCGCATCTGATCGGAAAGATGCTGATTAGTTTTTTTGCATAACCTTAATAAAAAAGCAACAATCAAAATATTTTTCTAACCAGATGCGAAGATATTTCCTGTACTATAACTGTACAGGTAGTAGACATCCCCTCGTGTGAGTGAGTGGCATGGTTGTTGGAAGTGCACAGGGCTATTGACTATTACAATTTGGTGCTGCATGCTTTGATGCAAAATAAAGGAGGGAAATGGTGTTCCGATGTTTCGTTGCCTAACTAATGATTTTAGGTAAGTATTGTTATTCCAGAATATTTGGAATCTCGTTTTTCATATAGGAGCTCAGGTCAAGGTGTACTTGATGAAGGAGATCCATCAAAAATTTATCTATGATTCATGAGTGTACCAGTGTCAAAAACGCGATATCACAAACATTTGATATGTACTTTTACTTATAATTTCTGAAATAACCCATGATCCATTTGGAGGCTAGATTGTGCCTTTTCGGAACTTCGTTGAATATGTTACGGAATTCGAGGAAATATTTACAAAAAACTTGGTTGAGCTAGCTTGTGTAGACAAGGTAGGAAAATGACTGAAAACTGGAGTCTTAGGCGTCAGTGTCACTCACTCTTGTGAACAGTTTTCAGGTGATCATTTTCATTCACTTTATACACAAGTCAGCATTTATTTTCAATTCAAATATGTCAACCGGGATATAGTCACTACTAGGGCAAATAAAGCTAATCCTAAATTGAGAACATTAACTCATCTATAGATTTATCAAAATAAGACAATAACGAAGTGTTACCATAATCTACCAGTTCGGAAGTAAAAACAATTGGCAGTGGTCGATTCTGATAAGAGATGGCACTTTGTTCTCTCTTATTTCGACAGACCTTATACTATGGATATAGAATAGTTATTCAGCTTTCGTTCATTGTCCTACCTAAGATCAAGCCTACACCATGCTGACGCCTTGCCAATATAGCACGTAAAACTATATTACTAGTTTGATAAATAGGTTTGTTTAGGATAGTTACTAACAGTACACCAACTGTAGTGGAATTCATGCCATATCCTTTGTAGTTTATAGAAGCCTCGTTTTCTTTGACGTTATTTTCTGTTCTTGATTTCAATTTGTCCCCTAACTACAGATATGACTATTTATATTATTATCATTATTTATATATATATATATATATATTTAGGGTTTAAACGTTATGGTAGTCATTATTGAAATGGGTAATATGGGGGGGGGTCAAAACAAGTCAAAAAGTTCATATGACCCATGGTCCAAAAGTCAATAGATTATTGACTAAATGGCTTTATAGTTTACAACTTTAAGTGCTTTATATCGACCACAATCACCACAATCTTACTAATTTTTATAATCTAATCTAAAACGTTTTTAAATTGGGTAATTAACAAATAACTGGCATTAAGTTTTTCTAAGTTAAGCCAAAATTTGTAATCAGTAAGTTTCATTAGATTAAATATTTAAAACACACATGCCAACAGCGCGTCGGTCTTTCATCACTCTTATCGAACCGGCAATCGATCGCAAACGGTAACAGTGGTTTAGGCAGCAGCGGTGGGCGCAGTAGTAGACTCTTCGGTCTCCTGATCAGTCGCCGTGCGCTGTGCGGGCTCGAGTCCCGTCCCAGGAGAATTTTTTCTCTTGGCTATGGATGTTGTGATTGTCGGTAGGTGGTAGACGGTCTCTGACTGTCGAACGCGGAGGTACCACCCGGCGGATCTCGTAGGCGGAGCCAGAAAATGTGCATGTTGCATGCACACGTGTTCCCTCGCTAGAGTCCGTGTGGCGTTCCCCCTTTCCCATGTATCCCCCTATAGCCCCACGGTATCCAATGGGTGCTTAGGCCTTAGGCCTTCGTGGTGGTTGGAGTATAAAAAAAGTTATCGTTTTGCATAGATAAATTACTTTATCGTTTTGTCGAGCAGAGCATCGGGCGTGTTGTTTTGTTTTTGTTCGCGTACGTCGTCGTGTTTATTTACAATGTTCTCGAATCAACAGTTCACCGACATGTTGTTAGTTTACGGTGAAACTCGTCAGAATTCAAATCTTGCAGCTCAAATGTATCGCGACAGATTTCGCCAACAGGTACACCCAGGCAGAAGGAAATTTGTGCAAAGTGTAACAAAGACTTCGAGATACAGGAAGTGTTCAGCCCACTAATATTCGCACTCGAGAATTAGGCCGCCGCGTAGGACTATCGCATACCATAGTCCATAGAATCCTACGGGAAAATTTGCTTTATCCCTACCATATACAACGAGTGCAGGCCTTGTTACCAGAAGACTATCCTCGCAGACTAACACATTCTGTCAGTGGTTTTTGTATAAAAACATTAAAAATCCGGATTTTTTATTTTTACGCGAGACGGGATGTTAAATTTTCATAATACTCACACGTGGGCCCAAGAACATCCTCATACGATTTGTGAAGGTCATTTCCGATAACGTTTTAAAATAAATATTTGGGCGGGTATTCTTGACGATCAGGTAATTGGCCCTTTACAGATACCCCCAAAGTTGTCAGGAGAAGGATACCTTAGCTTTCTAGCCAATAACCTACCATTACTTTTGGAACAGACCTTAGACAAAATGATGAGGCACCACCTCACATTTTTAGAGGCGTCATTCAGTATTTGAATGAACATTATCCAAATCGCTGGATCGGTCGAAATGCCCCTGATCCTCGAAAATGGCCAGCAAGATCTCCTGACCTCAATCCGATGAAACTGAAGCACAACTTCGCCAAAAAAATTTAATGCGGCTGAAATAATAACTTCGAGGACCTAGAGTAAGAATAAACTGGGTTCGTCGTAATGAAGCTTGTGTGGAAAGTGAAGGACGACATTTTGAACACCTTCTTTAAATACAAAAACGTGCCGTGTGGGTTTTAAAAAGAAAAACAATGTATGTATCAAAATTGTGTTCCCTATTTATAAGTGGATTTTTTTAATCCGTACAATAAACTTTCACACCCCAGGTGAAGCGCTGAGGCAGTTAGTGGTAAGACCGTTTTTTTTTAATTGTTTGCATTTTACGAGTACATTATCAAATAATGAAATAATACCTAAGAGCCAAAAATAACAAACTCCATCTCTATTTACACTGCGTTCCGTCGTAATTTGCGTCTGGCATTGCGGCATTGTCAGATTTTATTTTACTTTAAAGTCGCTATTCTCTTTGACCCCCATGTTATATAAAACATTTTGCTTCTTTTAACCCCCTCTATCACCCATTTAAATAATGACTATCATAACGTTTACACCCTGTATTTGCCATTTATTGTTCATGCCATAAAAACAATAGCAACATGAATCACCCTGTATAAATAAAATTAGTCGATGCCGTTACAAACAATTTTTTGACAACCTGTTTCGTACGTGCGCCAAAGTACGGCAGCGCAACCCTGTATAAAGCAATAAAAAAGTGCTGGGCCTCTTCAATGAAGCACCCAAAAAAATGATCCGGGTTAGAAAAATGCCAGCATCTTTATTCAGAAGATCAAAAGCTTTTTCGCGAGTGCCCCCTCTACCGGTAACTTTGTATTCTGTGGCCGAAATGTACGTGTAACGTTTTAACCAAAATGGGTTCGCTTAGCAAGTAGTGAAATAAGAACACCTTGAAGTTGATGACTACGTAAGGCAATAAGAGGGCCTCAGATCGAAAAACGCCGCCTTCATCTTCGAGAAAGATATTTGGTAACTTTCCTGCCACTAACATGTGTCAAAGCTAATGAAGGTTCGACCAACCATTCCGTTCTATCATAATATGCGTGTATGAGTGTAGTAGTATTCAACCACTTACCATCACCAACGTTTTTGACAGCAGTAGGTAACAACTCTTCAGCTAGTTTAGCTTCATCGAACCGTGCGGTGAGCGCTGACCATTTGGAAGCTGGCACCAGCTGTTTACGTTGCAGGTCTATCCTCAGCCTTTCCCCCACGTGCCTGTACAGTTCAACCAGCGTATTGAAGGCGGTATCACGCACCGAAGGTGTTGGGTCAGATAGGAGTCCCGCGATGTCCGGAATGAACTTGGATAGGCTGAGCGAATTGGTTCCGTATCTGTAAAAGAAGTATTACTAGGAGATCCACAGTAACTAATTTAACAATTTTTACTAAATTCGCTATTTAATTTGTCGGTCGGCAATGTCAACGAGATGTAGTATATACTTATTTTGCTAAGGCGCTCGATAGGGTGAGCCAGGGTGGACCATGGCGTATAGTACTTTTAAATAAGCTTTTTCATTAGAGATAGATTCCATTCATCAACTTTAGCGCTTATTTAAACTTATCTTTATGAAAGGAAACAATATGTTACTTTAATAGTTTCAAGTCGTACCAATATGTAACCAAATCGGGAGTGCTTCAGGTATCAAACTTTGGACCTTCATTGTTTACCTTATTTATTGATGACATTGTGCAATATTTAAGTTTTAATAAACTCCGCTTTGTGGATGATTTAAAATTATTCAGCATTATTGATTCTGAGGCTGATTGTATTGCACTTCAGCTTTAGTAGCTTGATGTAATGAGAATAATTAGTTTCTTAATGCATCTAAGTGTAGTGTAGTCCAGGAACAACGTCTGTTTGTAAATTTAATTATAAGATTGGGGGTGACCATAAACTTGATTTGTCACTCCATATAGCTCAAAAGGTGAATTAAGCTTCACGGGCGTTTAATTATGAGAAACTGCAGAAGCTTCATCCGCCCACAGTCAATGTTTTATATTCTGCATATATTAGATCGAAATTCGAATATGCATCGTTAATTTGGAACCCAATTTTCATTGTCATGAAATGGTGGGACAGTGATACACCATTTTGAATCTTTTTATGAGTAAAGGTAACAGGAATAACGAGTATCCCACGTTTTGCAAAGAAATTCTTTACTCTTACGTTAGAATAATTTAGGTTTAGTCCTTCCCGAATCTAAACTGGTCTCGCTACAATATCCAGCAGTTTTGTTTCTTCGAAAACCTTCTCGCAAAGTTCATCGTTCGTGATGGCACCGATTCCACTAGGCATTTTTTTTAATTGAGCAGCTTGGGGTGTCTTGATGCCTATCTTCAAAAAAATGTGCATATAAGTATATACCTTTTGAATATCTTGCAAATGTGCTTCTTCTTGTGTTTAGGAAATTATATCAAAAGCAAAGAATGTAATGTGAATATATATGCATATATTTCCAAAATCATAACTTCTGAAAACACCATAAATATACCAACCTCCGATGGTTTATTCATAAAAAATTGTCTAAGGTGCACAATTGTGGTGCGTTAATTGAAACGTAAATCAATTTTGAGAACGGAACATTTCAAAAACACAAATATTATCTTAATAGCTCTAACAGTAGGTGATATAACCCAGAGCAAATCACTCCGCCGAGTACCCGGTACTTTACTTGCATACAGCTTTTATAAAAAATATTCTTAACCTATGCAAAACCAGTATTTGCGATATAGTCCTGTTTTGATGTCTGATAAATATAGAAAACTAGCGATTACATTACATTATTCACTGAAATATCTTTTATGAAAAATCATTGATCAATAAACTATGTCGGTTAACAGCTCAACACTACATTTCCAACCAGCTGAAGAAATCTATTTCAATCTATTTTACTTGATATTATAAGCAACACAATTGAGGTTTTGCAACAGCGATGTGGATTGCCGATACATCAAAAGTTCATCCTTTCATGCAATGTCATTTACTATTCCACAATATGTAAGTATCACTGGAATATTTTTCACTCCTCATACGCCGACGATACTACGTTGATAGTGACAGCTGAGAAAACTGAAGCCCTGAGTACAACTGGTTGCATGACATTTCGTCTAATGCTAAAATACTGTAATAAGAATGGACTCATACTGAATGCTAAAAAAAACTGAGTTAATGTTACGTGGTACTTCAAAACTTGAAATATTTGGGGATATATTTGATGAGTATCAATCATGATCTTGCGTAGACTATCTTTTCACTGTTTCACGATCTAGCGATTAAGAACTGTGGTTGATAAAAGATATTCTTCAAATCTACTATTTTGCACATATTCACTCGATTTAGCTGGGGGACAAATACCATATAAATAAAGTCCTAAGAGCCATGTATTTTAAGAATAGACTTTTCTCCTGCCGACTGCTATTTAAAGAATCAGGGATTATGTCCTTATTTTCTTTTTACATTTTCCGATCCATAATACATCAAATCAAATTATTCACAGTATGTATCTAGAGAAGCGTCTATATCAGCATACAGTTTCCGAACAAACTTCAATTTGGTTGTGTCACAAGTTGGTATCAAAAGGTCCAAGAATAATGATGATTAAGTTACATAACAAACTTCCAACAAATATAAAGTCTATATCATCAGTAAGCCTTTTTGAAAACCAAAGCTAAAAAAATCTTTTTAGACCACCCTTTCTCCTCGGTCAGAGTATATGGATTTCAGATTTTAATTTGTCAAATGCGTTTTTTGTCGTCAGTGTTATCTTGGTTTGTTTTATGCATATTTTCTGTTTGACAACACTCCATGGAAATAAACCATCTATCTATGTACGCATTTAATCGACTTAAAGATGACTGAAATAGAAGTTTTATAAAAAACTCTATCTTGAAATTCGTTTAATTTGCGATTGAGGGCGACATAGAAACAGCACTTACTCGTTGAGAGTATTAACCAGACACCTGAGCACCTCCTCTCGAACCTTGCCGTTTTTGTGTTGGAAATGAGGTCGTAGCTTGTCAAGCAGTTGCTGAGGCTGCACGGCGCCTCTTTCCAGCAGTTTCAGCAACAAAAGCTGCGCCTTTTCCCTAACAGAATCCTTAGCGTCTCCTAGTCGATCTACCGCGTGGGGTAGCACGGTTTGTATATATGGCCTAAAATCGCTACCTAGGCGGTCTGCCAGGTAGGTGAGGACTTCGATTCCGGTACTGGATACCTGAAAAACAAGTTATGCAATACAAAACGTGTAACACATGTCAGCCAAATGAAACAAAGTAAAAAATACAAGTTTATTAGAAGTCTAGCATAACAGAGAGATGAATACAAAGTATGTACAGGACAAACTCCTGAAACTTATCATGTGAGTTTCATATTCAGAGGACTCCATTTCCTGAGGGAATCATATACAGGGTGACACAGGAGGTAGATTGGCTTTAGATCGATCAGATGAAATCAACATGACCTTAGTAAAAGTTTTCTCGTTTTCGAGATATTAACATTTTCAAGTTTTTTCAAAAAAATCAATACGTTTTGCTCCTTTTTTGCCTGTTGTGGCTATAAAGAACTACTAACTTATAATTTTTTCCCTAGGCTACCATTAATAGTTGGTTGAGACACCAAGTATTCATTTCATTGTAAACTAACACGGTAAGCTAAAAAAAATATTTTATTTTGTTTCACTGTGAAAACCTTTACTAAAGTTTGTCTAATTACTGCGAAAAAAATTTACCAGGCTGAATCAGCAAATGATCTTAAAATGTAGCCTATTTAATGCTCTTTTAAAAATAGTATAACATTTGTAGGTTCTTTCTACTGAAAACGTGTTTCGTTTTGTCAGACAATGCTGGAGAAGCATCAGCAAGACCCAAACCTTTTCGACAGCGTTTTGTGTATAAGAGGCGGTGGTAGACATTTTATTTCAGGCAATATTCACATTACAAGATGATAATTTCGTTTTGTTAATTTAAGATCCCACTCCAACTGGCGAGGAAGTATCGTAATCGCGAAAAGTTTCGAAAATCAGATATTATATTTTTGTATGTTATATGACAAAAAACCATGTCACACATTTCCGTCGGTCTTTCCGCCTCTCAATCTGTCCGCTAATCTTTGGGCCGCATATAACTTGGAAATTGGTGCTCGGATTTGGATGAAATTTTCACAAAAGGTTACTATGCCAAGGTCGATAAAACTTTGGTCCAGTGGCGGGGGAGTTAATGTAAAAATACGAAAAAAATAAAAATCGCTCAAACTTTATTTTTTGATGTTTGAGAGGCTCCTGATCATTTTCAGAAATATTTTGTAGGAGATGAAAATGGGGGGTTAGGCGTTGTATGGTGGGGGAAGGTATATCTCATTTTTGGGGCAGCATATTTATACGCTTCCAACGACGGTAATTTTTTGACCTTATAACTTAAAGAAGTATTTGTAGACCGGATGCGCGGTCGATCGGGACGATGCGATGCAATGGCGACTTTCATACGCCGAACCCTGCCGTGCGTCCAGCTGTATTGCCGGCAGGGATGTTTTGGTATCGTGGCTGGCGCTTCTGACGTGTTTGACTGGTGTAGTCTCGCAGAGTTGCCAGATGGTCGATAGTTAGGACAGGCAAGAAACGAGCGTTAGCGTTATCAAATGGATGGGGAGTATGTATATGGGCCTGGCAGCGTTGCGTGAACAGTGCAGAGTCTACGTAATTGACGTCATTCTTTTAAAATCCGTGCATTAGCCACAGAATTACGAGAAGCACAAACTTCGATTTTGTGCTTTTTAGAGCTCTCTGAGAATGTTATAGTGTAGACAAAATGCTTTTCTGGAGATGTGAAAGATTTGAAATAATCAAAAAAATCACCAAAGGACCTTATTGAAAAAAAAATAGAAAACAAAATATACTAAGTGACATATAAATCCGAACACCCAGCTTAAATGGTTTTATTTTAATAAAAGTTGGTGAATGTATTTATCTTACTGTAAATAACAAGTGAAAAAATTTTCAGCCTTATCAGTTGGACATTCCGGTTTTTATACTGCTTTTTTTAATTCACTAACGCTCTAATAATGAATATTTCAGCCGCAGTAAAGAATCAACGTTGGCGGATTTTGGTTCTTGACATCCTTTACGATCGGTTACGATGCCTAGAGTACGGAGACCTGTACGATTTCGTCAACTTAGTGAGTTTGATAGGGGCCGTATAGTGGGACTACGGGAAGCTGGACTTTCCTTTCGGGCAATTGCAGTTAGAGTGCAAAGAAGTGTAGACACTGTGGTTAGGTGTTGTCAGGCATGGCTTCGAGAAGGCCGTACGCAAAGAGCAAGGGGCACTGGACGCCACCGTAGAACAACAGACCGTGAAGATCGCCGCCTAACATTGTTGGCCTTAAGGGACCGTTTCTCCACTACCAGGTCCACTGCAAATGAATGGTTTGCAGAACACGGAAGACCTATTGGCATCCGAAGTGTTTACCGACGAATGAGAAGTTTTGGCTTGTTTTCATACCGGCCACACTGGGTCCTCCCTTTAACTCGAGAACACCGACGTAATCGCCTTGAGTGGTGCAGACAACGGTCACTCTGGGATCAGGAATGGAACAGTATTGTCTTTAGTGACGAGTCTCGATTTTGTTTAGGCATGCACGATGGTCGTGCCAGGGTTAGAAGGCGACGTGGTGAAAGGAGGAATCCACAGTTTTTTGTTGAAAGACATGTTCATCACACTGTTAGAGTTATGGTTTGGGGTGCTATAGCTTATGGTTCCAGGTCACCTTTAATCTTCATCAGAGGTAACATGAAGGCGCAGCGTTATATCCACGAAGTTCTAGAACCCCATCTTTTACCCTATCTTGACACCCTGGCAGATCCAACTTTCCAACAAGATAATGCCCGACCACATGTTGCAAGAGTCACAATAGACTTCTTTCAACATAATGATGTCACATTGTTACCATGGCCACCAAGATCTCCCGACTTATCCCCAATTGAGCACGTATGGGATATGATGGGTAGGAGATTGCTCAATTTGCAACGTCCTCCTCAGACTCTAGAAGCACTTCGAGAGGAGTTGGTGGTTGCCTGGAATGAGATACCACAGGAGGACATTGACCACCTGATCAGAAGCATGCCTAGGCGCGTTGGAGAATGCGTAGCACATCAGCGTGCATCCACACATTATTAAAGGTCAAAGGGCTTTAAAGCAGTGCAATCATTTTGAAATTTTATCATTTACTTATTATGCTTCATTAAGTACTTATACAAAATTTTATTAAAATAAAACCATTTAAACCGAGTGTTCGGATTTATATGTCACTTAGTATACTTTAAAATTTGGCATACTCATTTAGTTACAAACACGGAGTTGATAATGATACCTAGCCAATGTCATGTGATTGAGCTGTTATAAGAAAAACGTTCATATAGACATATTCCCGAAGATGTACCGTAACTAAGATACACGGTGTTGTACATTCTTGTGCCACTGACAAGATCAGTGCAGGATAAAACATGAATATGCATGAAATACATAACTTTCAATGTCGAATTTCACTAATGCTGGTTTCCAAAGTTGTAATTTTTATCCGTATTCTTCTTCAAATATTCCAACTGATTTTCTCGAAAAGGAAGGTCTGACAAAAAGTTCTCAAGTTCGTAAGTTCTTATTTCAAATGCAGTAGATGCTTGAAAATAGATAGTGGCGTAGAGCATATTTTTCTTTTTTCTTCTACAGTTTCTTCGCCACTAGTGCAAATTCAGCCTCAAGAATTGTATGTATTATCTACGCTGTCATTAGTACATAAGCCAAGTTTTACCACTCCATGGGCGGTTTCCAGGGCGTCATTTTTGTTACTCGGAGTAACTCGGTGCTGCCCACCACCTGTCAATACCGTTCCACTGCTCTATAAAGATCTAGAGTGTCATGCACCTGAGCTACTCATTTTTAAAATCCCCTCCCCCCTCATTCAGTAGCTTTTTATTCGGTGTTATACGCTCTAAAATAGTGGGGATAACGAAAATGACAATGTGTCAAGATTGTTAAGTTATGTTTTTTCATTGTTTTTGTTTTCTCCATTAAACTCACATCAAACAGATACCAGACAATGGACGATGGAAAGAAACTGATAATGTTATGATCCAGAGTCCCAACGTACATTTGAGATGTTCCTTAATAATGAAGATCACAAGAGAGTGTAAGAAGGCAAGTTCATAGCGGCTTATAGTTGGCACACTGAAAATAATTTTGAATGTCTACACTGAAATATGAATTCGACACATTTATCCAGAAGCTTTACAATAAAAATGCAGACCTCTGTCGTGTTGCACCATTATTCTGAAAGCATCATCAGGTATCAATTGGATAGTCTGAAAATGCTTCTGTAAATAAAGGCAAGATGTGTTTACATTTTCCTTGTTAGTTTGGCAGTGTGATACAAATTGTCAAAGTCAAAGCAAAACATTAAAAAACGGGTTAGGTTTTTATTCGTCGCATGCTCGTACACATTTGCTAGAGCAGTTCGGAAGCCTCACACTCCGGGTGCATACAACTCTCAATTCAAAAGCACTGGAAAGCGGCTCACAGATATAATTTATCATTGATCTAGAAATTATAAATTCAACTAAGAGGAAATTTTATTACCCATATTTATATGACATATGTAGTTTCGCCAGGTGTAGTATTAACACCCTGAATAACAATAATGATTCAAAAACCATGTCGAGAATTTTTTAATAGTACGTATGGAAAATTGAAAATAAACGTTAAGGATGCGTAGAACAGTATCAAGTCAATTTACTTGAAATCATTTTTTTCTGACAGAATTTCACTTTATACCGAAGCAGCCGCGCAGGCAGAAGCCTAAATGCCGGGACACCGCGGCTGCTATGATGATCCCAAAGAAATTTTGTTATTACGAGTTTTGAACTGCCTAAGGTTAGTAGAACTGGGAAAAGCTTCCTCTTGTAGATTGTTCCACAATCTCGACACCCTCGTAACAAAGGGGCGGCAGTATCGGCCAGTTCTGGATGTACGAAGTTCGACACCGTTAGGATGGGACGCCAAAGTCTGGCGGGTCTGTCTGGCAGGCACATCGCGCGGCGGCATCATGCAAGAGAGCTCTGAGGAGCAAAGCCCGTTGTTGTAGCGGTAGAAAAGAGCTAGATCGCCGACGTCAGTTAGAGAAGAGCCATCGATCAGTCGGACCGCCCTCCTCTGGACAGTATCGAGCATAAATAATGTAGTCGGGGCGACAGCACCTCAAACGTGTAAACAATACTCGAGGTTAGGCCGTATCTGGGCCTTGAATAGAGTGAGGTCATGCGGAGAAAAGTACTTCTTAGCCCTGAACAAATAGCCTAGCTTTTTCCCAGCAGCTGCCGCTACGGACGAGATGTATTCGTGCCAGATCAGGTCCTCGGTGATCTGGACTCCGACCAGCCGAAATGAATGGCTCTTTGGCAGAACTCGGCCATCCATCGAAACCGGATGAGCGCTAGGACGCTTTCTGTTCGTCAAAGTACAGTACTGTGTTTTGGAAGCATTAAACTGTACAAGACTGTTGCGTCTCCAAGCAGTGATAACCTCCAAGTCTCTCGTCCGAGAGGAAGTCATCGCTAGTCTTCTTTTTCCCAGCTCAGAGATCGGCTTGTCACTCTGAATTCCTGCATGTAAGAGGAACAGTGTCGGAGCCAAGGCCGATCCTTGGGAACACGCGCGTTGACGTTGTGAGATGAAGAGAAGAACCCGTCAATTACGACGGCTATATTGCGGTCAGAGAAAAAGTCAGCCACCCATTTGCAAAGCTTTTCTGGGAGTTTATAGGATGAGAATTTGCATAAGAGGGCAGCATGCCACAGCTGATCGAACGCTTTCGTGATGTCAAGAGCAACGACATGAACCTCACCATAAGACTGGATGAGTTTACTCCACAATTGCGTGACGTAAGCTAGGAGGTCCCGTGTGGATCGCTGGTGAAGCTCCCGATTTATGCACCTCTCCATCACCTTACTTATAACAGAAAGCAGAGCTATACGCCTGTAGTTGTAAGGGTCAGTCTTAGATCCTTTTTTGGGGATGCGTTTGACATGAGCAAATTTCCAGTTTTCTGGAAAGGTGCCGGATCCATGTCTGGACGAGACGCGAAAGAACTGGAGTAAGCTCCGCTGCACACCTCTTCAGTACAATGGCAGGAATCAGGTCCGGACCAGAAGCTTTGTTGATGTCGAGTGACAAGAGCACTTGTCTTATGGTCTTATGCCTGAATGTTACTTCCCGCATAGTGTAGGGAACCCTTTAAATCAACGGCACTTGGGCGTTGGGGGGACATACATAGTGGAGTTGGCAGCAAAGATCTTGGCAAGCACTTCCGCCTTGGCTTTTGAGTATGTTACGATCATTCCACCCTGACACGTAAGTGGGAAGGCTACTGTGCGAGAAGTTTCTTTCAATCTGCTTGGCCAGCGTCCAAAAAGACTGACTGCCATTGCGCTGCGACATTACCCGGTGCCGCGACTTGTATATCGTGGTTCTCTTTGGCATTGCCAACCGCTTCGTTATATTTGTTTCTGGACTCGATGTCGGCTTTTCTGTTCTCTACACTGGGGTTTTGTAATAAGGTTCTGTGTGCCCTGATCTTCTGCTGGCGAGCAGTGTCACACGATTTGTTGAACCAGCTGTTGGACCCTGGTTTTGGCACTTTCACTGTGTGAGGGATGTATTTCCTCCATTCCGACAAGGATGATTTCGGTTATCGAAGAACAGGCAGCCGACGCATCAGCGTCAGTGAAACACACATCTCTCCAAAGAAAGGTAGTGAAGAAGTCTGTGAGCCCCTCCCAATCGGGATGTCCATAATGTCAAATTTTGCGGCATGGGCGAGTTTCTGGTGACACAGCGGGTTCTGACCGAAACCTAACCTCCACAACACCGTGGTCTCAGTTACCCAGGGGGGACAGGACAGCAGTACTGTAAGGGACAGGATGCGTCGTCAGAAAGAGATCCAGCAGGCTACTGGCATATGCGGAGGCGCGGGGGAAAAAAGTAGGGCTCCTCACCAGCTGGATCAGCAATTGAGTAAGAGCTTACGCTTCTACTGCACGACCTGCTACATCGGTCTTGTCAGAGTCCAACCAAAGCTCATTATGGGCATTGAAATCACCGAGAAGAATTCCCTCTGAAGCGGGGTGATTGATGTTCACGGTCCGAGGGAGAGCGATAAAGGCAGCAAATAAATTTGGGTGGTGTTTTGGAGTTGAGGTGAAGCCACAGAATGTCCTTCCGGTTTGATTCCGAAGAAACATCTCTGGGGCAAGACAAAGGCCACAACTCCACCGTTATTTCTCAGTTTGGAGTGCACCTCGTAATTTGGGAAGCCAAGATGGTTAATCGGTGCAGACTCTAAGATTTTTGTCCCGCCGAGAAAAGCATGGCAATTGGATTGCAGGTAGTGATGAACAGCATCAATGTTGCTGTTAAACCCGCAGATGTTCGTGAAACAAATTTTATCTTCGATGTTGTTTCCTCGAGCCCACCCTCCGCCCGGACATTCCGATGAGTTTACGTCCGGAATTCTTAGTGCTCGAGGGATCCATCATCATTAATTTCTTTGTTTTGGAAGATAACCGTCTGCATAGCTTAGGTGTGGAAACATGTGGACATTTATAAGACACCCTGGGAAAAGCTATCATAGATATACAAATATTTATTGGAGGCTGAAGTTGTGATAAAGGTTATACGAGGCTTGTTCAATTGAAACCCATCTTTGGTCCAGAAAAAATGTATTGGCGAATATATCTACAAAGAATTACTACTACAATTAAAGCATACATCCATTGCTTCATCTATCAATGTGTACCATGCTTAAAGAATTTTTGTGACTGCTGCTGAAGAATTCTTTTACGGCATTTTGTACTTCTTCGTTCGACTGAAAATGCTTACCTTTTAACACCTTTTTCAATGGCCCAAAGATGTGAACATTGCAAGGCGATAAATCGGGACAATAGGGTGGACGCTCTAATGTCCTCCGTTTCTTTCGTTGTAGATTGTCTTTCACTAATCTGGCAGTTTCATTACACAGGTTTGCGTTGATATGGACTCTAGGTTATTTAAGCAAAGGTCATTCATGGTCCCAAAAAAATGTTAATGGCGTTGCTTGCAGAAGGTTGAAGTTTAAACTTCTTTGGTGGTGGAGACTTTGCGTTTTTCCATTGCACCGATGGCAGCTTACTGGATGGTTCAAAATAATGACATCAAGAATCGTCGCCAGCAATTATTGACGAAAGAATGTCTTTACCGTTTTGCTTGTATTCCGTGTGATGTTGCAGAAATCATTCGCAAGCTTTTATAGTCCTCTGACAAAAGACGAGGAACCCATTGCGCACAAACTCTGCTGTAACCCAATTTGTGTACGATCCTAAGGACAGATCATATATACTCTATTTCACGAGTATCCATCACGAAAGAATGGCAGCGGATTATCTAGTAATATCTCAAAATTCCCCATATCGACACAGGACACGTAATTCTGACGTATCCGTCAACATCAGGTAGTCAGAGCTGTATTTTGATTTGGTTTTTTGTACGCTACAGATTCATTTTGTACTTGCTAACAGCTCTTTTCTTTAGAAAAGTTCATTTGCATACAAAAAACAAAACGCTACAAACAAGTTTCACTCGATTTACACGCGATTCACTATTGCCAACGTCGCAGACTAACACAAAGATGTCACTTACTGATCAGCTGTTCACTTCAGAGGTTAAAGCGAGATTGCTCTGATTGAAATTCGACGATTTTCTCTGAGCATGTCATCCATGCCACATTCCTGTCTGTGGATGCAGTACTCAATGCACCTAGTCGCGGCTTATCATTCGTCTCTTTTCTTCCACTCTCATGTTTTCGACACCATTCCTTGACAGTTGTATTCGCAAAACATGCGTTTCTATACACTGTTTGCATTTGAGTATGAATTTGGAATGGTTGCAAACCTTCAGCACACAAAAATTGAAAGACCGCACGCTGATTATTTTGGACGGATTGTTAACAACAAACGCCATTTCTAGGTCACAATACTTAAAATCGCAGTCAAATATAAATGACAGGAACTCATCAGTGTGACGTTTACAAACATTGCAAAACGTCAGTTAAGTGATTACAATTGTTTCCAACGCTAACCTGCCCAAAGACGGTTTTCAATTGAACAAGCCTCGTACATACGTATGAGAAGGTCGGTAGCTTCTATGTGGGTATTTGGGAAGGGTCAAATGTCACAGATAATGATTTTTAGTAATCTGATATACAAGAAGGCATTATTTTCCATGTATACGTGGATTTTAGATGTATACGTGGATTTTAGACTAAAAGTCGAATAAAGAACAATAAAATTGCATTTTCTACTCGTTAGAAATACCGCATATTTAACAAGACTATTAAACGGTTTTATTGTAATGGTTACTACATCTACTTTCACATGCATGAATTCATGGATTCTATTCCAACCGTAACCACACTAGTTCATTTCTTTTACTACCCACGCAAAATCGAAGAGGTATTAATTACAATAATGCACATGTACGTAAGGAACGGATTAAGTGTGTTCAAACAACTCACAATAGTAACGTTCTATCGTAACATTTCCAACGGTTTGACACCCAACTGTGAACTTCTTCAACGCTCATGCATTGTCAAAAGATTAATTTCAAACAGTTTCGAATTTGATTCTGCTAGAATACATTTTTCTGTCAAAATAAGTTTGCGTTGGCAGTGACAACATCGTAGTTGAGATTTGGATAGAGTTTCATGTTTCTTTCCTCATTGTTAGACGATTGAATTACAGTTCCAGATATATATTAAACGTCTTACGTAGAATAAACAACTAATCGTTATATCGAATCTATCTGCTACACCACGAAATGATAATGTTTCATGTCCTGCGAGCCACAAAACGATGAGTGTTTGCTCTTCGGCCACCTTGCGAGTCACTCTGAAATGTTACATGAATTCACTTTCATTGTAAGCAGTTACCGTTACATTTATGTAATGCTCACTTTTTGTTTTCTTTTTCGATGAAGCAGTATTTGTAGAATATTTTCATCCCGAGAATTGATATATAAGATCCAATCGGACTCTGAGCTTGAACCTGTGCTTGAATTATAAAAATCTGACGTTTCTGTGAGCAATACTAAACAGATATACTCAATAAAAACTAGTACACACTAAATGTTATAGAAACGGTTATCTGGATTCAAAATTTTCAACTGGATTCAATATTTTCAACTGATTTAGGCCTTACTTAGTTGTTCATTTAACTACATAGTCATGCCATAAGTTCTGTCCCTCGTTTTCAAACAAGTGTAGACCTGTTAATACTTGTCCGATTGTTTACATTGTGGTGTCAGTTGATTAAGCGCTTTTCGGGTAATTACATATACCTCAGTTTGTATTGATCTCTCGAAGCATAACGATGGAGTGGGGCAAGGCAGAGAACCGTATTGCAGTGATAGCTTTACATAAGTGTAATCACAGTGCTAGTCAGATTTTTGAACTCTTACGCGGCCTTCAAATATCGCGTAAATTTGTGTCTAGGACCTTTAGCGGTACAATGAGACGTCCTCTGTTGATGACAGGCCAAGAAGCGGAAGACCTCGTCAAGTAAGGACTCCAGCAGCCATCAAAGCCGTAAAAGCCAGGATTCAAAGGAATCCACTCCGGAAGCAGAAGATCCTATCCAGGGAAATGAAGATTCCTGTCCGGACGATGTCGCGCATCATTAAACAAGACCTAGGGCTAGGGGCTTACCGGAGACGTACGGGCGAGCGACTTACGGCCACCTTGCGACACATCAGGGCGACAAGATCCAAGAAGCTCTTGGAGAGGTACGCAGCTGGGGGATTCCGAAAGATTTTGTTCACGGATGAGAAAATCTTCACCATAGAAGAAAAATTCAACCGACAAAATGACAAAGTGTATGCAAGGAGTTCACAGGAAGCTTCGGAGATCATTCCGAGAGTTGAGAGAGGCCACCACCCTGCGTCAGTCATGGTTTGGTGGGGGGTGTCCTACGAAGGGGTCACTCAGCTCCATTTCTGTAAACAGGGCGTGAAAACAAAAGCGGCAAACTATCAGAGCGACATACTGGATCCTATCGTCAAGCCTTTAAGTGGTACATTGTTTGCCAACCAACACTGGGTCTACCAGCAGGATTCCGCCCCCGCTCACAAGGCTAAGAGTACGCAGCGCTGGCTGGAAAGCAATGTGCCAGAGTTCATTGCTGCGGAAGATTGGCCCTCAGGGAGTCCGGACCTCAATCCTTTAGACTACAAGTTGTGGGACCTGCTAGAGCAGTTGGCCTGCTCCAAAGCCCACCGTAATATCGAGTCCCTGAAAGCGGATTTGATCCGATCAGCGGCAGCTATTCCTTTGGAAGCTGTGCGTGCAGTGATAGATGAGTGGCCCGTGAGATTGAAGCAGTGTGTGAAGGCCAAGGGGGGACATTTTGAATAAAACTGTTTGATTATGAATTCTAAAAATGTTGTCGAATAAATAATATCTTTCATGTAAATATATCTTATCTTGTTTCATTTTTATCATGAGATTATCATGGGACAGAACTTATGGCACGACTACGTACAATAATATCGTAAAAACCAGAGTATCAAAGTACTGGAAATAAGTGGATCATAATGTATGCCTTGAAGGAAAATGTAGGGAAGATATGTGCGAAATATGTCGAGCAGTTCCCTAGGGTTGCTGGGGTCACAAGCTTCTTAATGACAGAACCCCCACCACACACAACCGCAAGTCTCAATCTGCAACCACAATGGCGATTTTTTCGTTTATAAGTCCGCTGTCGGAGCATTTTCAAAAATCATAAATCTTTTCTACCCCTACCCTTGTACCAACCTTATCTCAAAATCGAGTTTCAGAGCGGTCAAGTATTAACCGACAGAAGGCAGACAGATGAGTTAGATGGTTTTTCATGATTTACAAATATAAAGAAAAATCAAAACACATTATCTCGATTCGATATTTTTCACAATGCTTTCCTTGTTCATTGACATGAGAACCTTTAGTAAAATCTAATTTGATCATGTTTTGTTTTTGCGCGATATCACAGGAGGCAATGATATTAGGTTTTTGAAAATTAACACATTGTGAAGTAATTAGCAAAAAAAACAAGCCCATATATTTATGATTTAAAAAAGGCAACTGCTTATACTTCCGTGCTTGGGTAAAAGGCAGTAAAATTCTTTTATAGCCTTTTTCGAATACATTTCTTTTATGATTACAGTTAGAAAATATTATTTAACAAAAAATGGTTAGTTTTCCCTTTATCCAACTATATTGCTTCTCTGTATGTTACAAATACTGTATTTTTACCCTTGATATCCTATTACGGTGTTTACTTATTCATTTTTTTATGTAATAATTCTATTATTTGTGAATAAGTATTTATCATTATAAGTAATTACTTTTGCTCTGAAAGTGTAATTTTGAAAAATATTCTTCGTTTAATTTCACATACAGGGTGGCTCAACTAAAAAGTCGCACCCCCATTTGTGACTCTCCTGGTATATTTTGGGAAAAACACTTGGACACGTCAATTTTGATTTCTAGGGGGACATCTTTTCAACTATAGCCGTAATCCAAAAATAAGATATAGCGTTACACGTTAGATATTTAAATGGAAACCCCCATTTTTTAATTTTTAGATTTTCCATGAAGCTTTTAGTAACTTTTGTATAATAAAAGTTTATACCTATCTTCAATCGTTGTGAAGCTATTTGAGTTTATAATAAAATTCTAGAAATTGTGATAATAAGGGATTATATAGTAGGAATAATAAGGCTTTACCTTAGAGTCTCAGAGTATTGAAAAACAAAAAACAACTTACAGTTAACACACACATTAAAGTTTAAGTAAATATATAATTATTTTTGATGAATGTAATTATTAAATGTTGGAAATAATCATTTTTATGCTATTTATGTGAATTTCAATATGAAAAATTATATTTAAATAAAATAAAATTCTGTATTAATGCGTGTTTTCCTTTAAAATAATAATGTAAATAGATTATGAAAACTACGGAAAAAAGGCAGAAAATTTGTAGAGTAAAAAAGGAGTAAATCACATGGTTGGTGATTTTTGATTTACGACAATTAAAGACGGAATGTCATTAATTTAGACATCGACAATTATGATCCATAAAGTCATGTAACTTCGCCATATTCCTTCACTTTTGTGATAATGCTATTTATTTCGAAAACTCCAGAATTTTGGACTCATTTTCGGACTTCGACTATTACACTTTACACTTTAGATTGTCTACGTTTAAAAACTGCTTTTCGAACTATAGCATAATAAGACTTATTATTGCACAAAATCCATATTAAAATAGCAACAAATTCTCAAATATATATAAATTATACCAACAAGCATTTTTAGGTCAAGCGAAGAAATATAAACTTATTATCACAAACCTCCACAAGAAACATAACGAAGCAATGCAGGTCTTTGTGGTACATTTTAGAAGTGACCTAAGAATGCACTTCACACTGTAAGTGTACGATTCGCGAAACTGGACGCAATATGGTTAAATCAGAGCATGATATACATACATATATACTATGATCGAAAACAATGCTTACGCATTATTATAAATGCAATGATCTGTGACTGAGACACAACCAGTCAGTCTCGCTCAAATAGTCCCAGATATTCATTTGTCCTTGTAGAATGAAACCATTTTATTCTATGTACCACGAAACGACAATCACTTATGTTAACAGGAGGTCAATTCTTGAAAACAAAACAGTAGAATAACTAGTAAGAAGTGTTCTATTACCATTTCTGAGAGGTTTATCAAATAAGATTGTGAATGCATTCACTTTCGGCAAAATAATATATTCCTATGATTCTGATACCATTAATTGTTTATTAGCAAAGTTAACCTCGTCTTTAGAGATAAGATATTCATGCTTTCCTCCTTCTATTAATTCAAGGAGCAACTCATTAATGGTGAAGAATACGGTTCCTCAAAAAATAAAAGAATCATGTCCACCTTCTACTAGTCGTTCTGATTCCTGAATTCCAAGAATTGACCTCCAGATGTAAATCCGGCAAGTAAGGTGAGAAATACATCTAGATTTTCAAAAAATCGCCAATTACCAATTAGCATCCATATACGGTAGACTCACATCGGAAATTCTAAATTTTCATTCTTCTGTATGATCTATTTTCAAGAATTTGGTCTTGATGATGAGAAATATGCCTTCAGAAGAACTATGGATCAATGTTTACGGGTAATTGTTACCCTATTACAATGTTAAAAATTGTATGTTTATCATAAACAGCATTTGTCAGATGATGATAATAACTCTGAGAATGGTGTACGTTTGAAAGATATACACATGTATCATATGTGCTATATGCTATGAATTGCCGCAATTTGGAAAGAGGGCCACGTTCTATAAAGCTTTAAACTAAGCATTTCACGTCTTGAAAAGACTAGGTTGGCTCTGCACTTCCCACGCAACACCGTCATCAGTTCATAAATGATGGGTGTTCAGCACAAGTTAGATCCTCTGCGAAAAAAAGTTAGTTACGAACATGTATAACAGGGAAATTAATCGGATCAAGTCAGTCAAACACGCCCACACAGTAAGTCCATAGACATTCTTTCACTGCCATCCAGGTAGTCCATCTGGCAACGTCGCCTGTCCCCGATACCTGACGGCACAACTCGTTAGACGCGGCTGCGCGGCCGAAAGGCCAGGACACCTCTCAAGACCGGCAAGCTCGCCGGTGATCTCAGGCAGCAGATGCAGTGACGCGTATCGAAAGCATTTGTCTATGATTCTGTTTTAAGGGCAAATGTATGGGGAAATCTATGATGTATGAAATATTAGGAGCGTATAAAAACACTAAAATTAAAAAAAAATCGAGATAACAATCCCCCACCCCTTACCCAATTTTTAACTTCTATAAAGTTTTTCAAAAATGATCATGATCTTCTGAAAAGTCAAAAAACGAGGTAAGAGCGATTTTTATCTTTATCGTTGTGGGTCTTTTTCTCCACCTGAACCGATTTGCTAAAACCAAAACTGAAAATTTCATCCAAATCCGAGCCGTACTTGCTGAATTATAGATGGGACAAGGCAGGCCGACAGAGAGACAGAAAGACCGACATTCAGGCCGAAAGAAAGATAGGAAGACAAACATGCCGACAGACAGACATACCGATAGACTGACCTCCAGACAGACCGACAGACAGACAGCAGATAGACCGACAGACAGACAGATAGACCGACAGACAAACAGAGAGAAATGGCTTTTCGTGATGTACATGTCAAGTGAGAGAAAGCAAATAATAAAACTTTACAGTAACAGCTAATGAATTCCTGCAACATTTATAGCATTTGCAGTGGAATATAATAATTGTTAATGAATAGATATAAAATTACTCCAAACTCCGTATAAGCAGTACTATTTCCATGTGTCACAAGCATAAATATAAAACGCAAGGAGTGACTGCTTTTAAAAGGTCTCGTAAATTGTTGATGTGTGTCTCTTCAATACGATAATAAAAGTAGTTATTTCAAATACTATTGCAACAATGGCCTTGACTGGGCCAATTAGAAAATTATCTCGCAGCATTTAGAGGTGGCGCTTGATTGCAAATTGTACATAATTGAAAACTGTTATTTATTACGGGTGAATCATTTATAAGTACGTACTTTTTAAAAAAAATGTAAAAACAACTTTATCGGGTTATATTTATTATTGAAGTAAATATGTATAATTGATACTTAATTTTTGAAGATTATATCTTTTAAAATGTGAGCTGTTGCAGTTAGTGCTGTCAATGTGTCATTTCAAGTTATATTCGGATTACAGTAAACTTTTCGTTTACATTGATAAGAAAGATCGATTGAGGAGCTAGACACCAGCAATACTCGAGTAATTCGTCAAATACTGCTCGAAATGCACGGACGCGTCATTGAAACTTACCTTTACAAAATGGATCACCTTATCCACAGGGATGGACAACATATAAAAAAATTATTTTCAAATAAGGTGTGTCTTGGATGCTTGTAGGACGCCTTTTCGGCATTCTTGATTTTCATAGTTTTCTACTCTTCCGTGTCAGCGCTCTGTTTTGAAATTATGTTACAAATATCTATTTGCATTAAATTGATCATGCTTTTGATTCATATCATCTGTTATATAGCCTGAAATTTCCTACAATTCAAGAAGAAAACATAGCCTGACAAAACGAGAGCGCTGACGCTGACACGGAACAGTATAAATCTAGAAATAGCCTCGCCGGTCTGAAGGAGAAAAGACTATGAAAATCAAGGAGGTCATAAAGGTGTCCTACAATTGTAGAAACGACTGGCGATACGGCCTTGAGTGAAACAAAAGGTAAATTCGTATAAAAAAGTTCAACTCGTTCTACTTTCGAAATCCGCTAAAATTGAAGAAGTTTGACATTGAAGTCTTCTTGGCAATGGCAATACACGGTCTTTCAAGTCCGCGCCTAAGTATTATTCCTATTTCCAGTAATTTAATTATTCTCTTATTTTTCGGTCTGTAACAGTACTCCAAATTGCTTCCATTCGTTATACTGCATACTCAAGTTTTTGGAATTTTCTTACGCCAACGTTGTCTTCGAAATGTTATGGTAGTCATTGTAAAATGGCGTTCAGTAAGTTGACTCTCAACCTCCCACGCAACGCCGTCATCAGTTCATAAAGGATTAGGTTCAGTACAAGTTTGACCCCATCGAAATAAGCCTTATATCCTGGATAAAGAATAGTTGCTATGCTTTCGTTCGTTATTCCAGAAACCAAACCTAGACAATGCTGATGAATTGCCAATAAAGCACGAAACAGCTGTCCACAGTTGGCCGCCTTTGGTCAGACTTACGAAAGAGCAGCATGTTAAACCCTATGAGAAAAAAGTTAGTCACAAACATGTATAACAGAGAAATTAAACCGATCATCTTCGTCAAATAGGTCCATACAATAAAGGCAGACATTATTTCCCTGCCCTATCCGTAGTACCATACATCTGGCAACATCGCCTCTACCCAATGCCTGATCGCGTAACGTGTCAGTCATGCAAGGCTAGCCGGCCGCTGAAGCCAGAGCAAACGCATGGAACGCGTCTTGGAATCATTTTTAAGGGTAATCGTACGTACTGGGAAATCTACATATAATAATAATAATAATAATAATAAAAAACTTTACAAAAATCATGAGGATCCTCTGGAACGTCAAAAAACGAAAATAGAGTGATTTTTATTTTTTCCGTTTTTTTGTTTCTCCGCGGTCGCTGGACTTGTTTCGAAAACTATAAAGCTTTTTCTTCCTTGGCATAGTAATAATCTTGTGTGAAAATTTCATCCAAATCCGACTGACGGAAGTGAGTGACAAGGTTTTTCGTAATGTGAAACCTAAGTGTCGCAGATAATACCAATATGTGGGTAAATTGTCAAAATAAGGATAATCAAATCCGTGTCTGGTATTTTAATTGCATTTAAAAATATATCATTTTTATTAGGAGATCCTATAAATAGACGAATATGATGAATATTAAATAATTCAGCTATGGATTCTATACTTTCTCTTTCAAGTCACACTACACTGACAAGAAATTTAAGATCATAATAAATTGCCGAACTTCCTTGAAAAAATGTTAATTACGTATGATAAATACTTATATTGTTGATATAATAAGGTATTATACAATAAAATGTTGCAACGTTTTATCTCAGCGAGGTAGATTGCGTACTAAACAAACTCACATTTTAATACCTGTGGAATTCAGAGTGACAAGCCGATCTCTGCCGCTGAGTTTAAAAAAAGAAGACTAGCGATGACTTCCTCTCTGACACGAGACCTGGAGGCTATCACTGCTTGGGGACGCAAAAATCTTGTACAGTTCAATGCCTCCAAAACGCAGTTCTATACTTTGACAAACAAAAAGCGTCCCTGCGCTCACCCGGTTTCGATGGATGGTCGCGTTCTGCCAAAGAGCGATCCATTTCGGCTGGTCGGAGTCCAGATCACCGAGAACCTAATCTGGCACGAACACATCTCGTCAATAACTGTAGAAGCTGGGAAAAAGCTAGGCTATTAGTTTAGGGCTAAGAAGTACTTTTCTCCGCATGACCTTCTCACTCTATACATGGCCCAGATAAGGCCTAGCCTCGAGTATTGCTCACACGTTTGGGGTGCTGCCGCCCCGACTACATTATCCATGCTCGATGCTGTCCAGAGAAGGGCGGTCCGACTGATCGATGACTCTTCTCTAACAGACAGTCTCGGGACTCTATCGCATCGGCGATCTAGCTCTTTTCTACCGTTACACCAACGGGCTTTGCTCCACAGAGCTCTATTCCATGATGCCGCCGCGCGATGTGCCTGCCAGACAGACCCGCCTGACTTTGGCGTCCCATCCTAACCGTGTCGAACTTCGTACATCCAGAACCGGCCGATACGACCGCTCCTTTGTCCCGAGGGTGTCGAGATTGTGGAACAATCTACAAGAGGAAGCTTTTCCCAGTTCTATTAACCTTAGGCAGTTCAAAAATCGTATTAATAAAATTTCTTTGGGATCATTATAGCAGCCGCCGTGTTCCGGCATTTAGGCTTCTGCTTGCGCGGCTGCTTCGATATAAAAAAAGACTACCTGTGGACTGCTAGTCAACTTACAAAATGTATGAAAATCAAGAATATTTTTTAAGTGAGTAAAGTAGGATTAGTAGGATCGCCTGAGATAAGATGTTCACCAAGTATATAGGTGCATAATATGATTAACAGCAACGAAATCAAACTGTATTTTTTATCCTATGTGGTAGAATACTACAAACACAAAAACTGTGGATTTCCAACCAAACATAAAGGAGTACTATTATAAAAAACCATGCAATGTATGTGTTATATCAAGAACAAAGTAGCCTAATTTATGTAAACTCCCTCCAAGAGAATCCCGCATGAATGACGATATTGACCTGTGGACAGTGCACATAGCCCATGGCAGTGCGGAAGCGATTGCCGTCTGTGACGTACGACGCTCGCCCATCCACTTGGCATATATCGACACGCGATATTTATAAGTTTTAAGGGTAAATGTACGGGTATATCAATGATGTGTGAAATATGTCTAATAGGTACGGAGGATTACTGGGGTAGTAGGCGTATAAATATACCAATGTCAAAAAAATATTATCCGCTACAAATTTTTTTCCGAAAATGATCCTCTGAAACGTCAATAAACGAAGATTGAGCGATTTTTTTTTTTTTCGTTTTTGGACCGATTTCGGCAGCTTTCTCATACTTCTCAAGTTATAGGATTAGAGGACAGACAGACAGGCAGAAACGAGGGACATGGTTTTTCAAGATGTACATGTCATATTCCATCCAAAAACCTAATATCTCATTTTCGAAATTTTTGCGCGATTGCAATACTTTCCCGCCAGTAGGCGTGGGAAGTAGAACATATATCAACACAATACCTGTGTACTTGGCATTCCTATAAATTGAGACCTAATGCGAGAGCTACCTCAATATCAATGAGCCAAGTCATACAAACAGTTTCGAATCACACAAATCATTGTCGTTAAAACTAAAGCAAAGACATGGAAATAAAAATATATCAGATATTTTTATCTTTTTCGTTTGAGGTACCTCTTAGATGAAAAAAAAAATATTTTAAGTATTTTGTTTCACGAATTAATGAGGTTATGTAAGAGTCCACGCCATTCTGATATACTTACCGACTAAAACGCCAGAGATAAAATAGCACTATTTTAATTTATCCAAAACCGACTTGTATCAAGGTAATTCGGACGTTTCCCGTCGTCGGCAGATTATGAAAACTAGTGAGCATCTGAAGATGTCGCGTTTTAACATAGTATCACCATCCACTAAAAATAAGTCGGCGAACACTGTTATTTGCGTCTCGCAAGAAAAACAGACAGGTCAAAACAAAAAGTGCATTTCACTCGTGAGACGCTTGCCAAATCGCCGCTGTACCCAAACGTCGGATATTATACATTGCTATTACACACGTTCAGTAAACTTCCCAGATACATTAGAGTAGTCGCTAAGATAGGGCCTAAAATTCTGCCGAGATCGGTCTGATGCTAGGAATATCTTCATGCAAAGTGCGGTCATCCACAAAACTGTTGATGGGATTTATCGTGAAGGAAGAAGGTTCATCTGTAGCGGAAGCTATGTTTGAGCTAAAACCGATCCCTGGATGACACTCGCTTTGACATTATGGGATGAAGAGGAACCCCATCAAATACTATGAAGATGAAACGGAAGGCGGCCATCCATCTGCAAAACTTCTTTTGATTTGATTGATCCCAATCCTTCTCCCATTACCTCTGCATTTGCTCATTTTATGAATAGGTGTATCCTTTAATTCACCGGTTGAGCCACCAGTGCAACCAGTTAGCCAATTTTGCGTCCCTGTCTTGTCTTTATATTGATGGAGGACGCAAAAATGGCTAACTGGTCGCACCGGTGGCTCGACCGGTGAATTAAAGGATACGCATAATGTTAGAAAAACACACAAAACAATCTTAGAATGCTACTTTAAGTAAATATTAATTAAGTATACAACATTATAAGCTACACTACAGATAACACCCTTCCTGGTACCACTGCTAACAGCGCCATCTGACGGATGCGCTGAACACTAACACATAACAAACAAAACTAAAACGTGTTTATAAGATTCTGATCAGTGACACTTGCCCACTCTGTTATCCTCGAGTTGAATTATATTTATAAACAAAATGTATACAGGGTGTTGTTAATTATTAACTTAAAAAATATGTATTCGTTATAGGAATTAGTTATTAAAACATACAGTTTCCAAGTTTTCATCCACTTTCTGTAAAATAAAATACAGCATATAATAAACGTGTAAGTAAATACGTGACATTTAAAAAATGGCGCCGAGTCTATTGATAGGTACCTATATATTATGTTACTATGTTCGGCTTATAAATAATTTTGAATTTCATAGTTGGCAATATTTCCAAATGCACCACCAATAGATTGTCACAAAATAGCCGTTCGACAGTTATATTTGAAATATAAAATCAACATCCTCGACACCATTATTAAACTGACCAAAAGCAAGAGAAACTATACCTACTTGTTTGCTAAAACTAGTCGCACACTTTGGCGCTTTAAAAAAAAATGTAGGTATTTTATAAAAGATACTGACATAGAAAATGCATCACCCAGAATTCTTTAATGAATTTTGATAAAAGCTTGTAAACATATTTGCTATCATGTAAGTATACGCTGATGAAATGTTGAAGGCATTCCGAGCCGTACCTTTTTTTGTAAAGGCTTAAATGTTTTCTTAATATTAGGTGATTTTTCTGTGTTGGTTCCATTTGTTTCATTGCATTATCATGCATAGAGTTCGCAGTCGCGCTAATTTCACTCAACTTTCCGAGTTTGAGAGGGATCGGCTAATAGGGTTACATGAAGCCGGATTTTCTTTCAGAGAAATCGCTAATTGGATGAACAGAAACGGAGCTACTGTACTGAGATGTTGTCCAGCGTGGTTCCAAGAAGGCCGAAATCGACGGGTTAGAGGTACTGGACGTCAAAGACAGACTTCAGAGCGACAGAATCATTATTTGAGGCAATTAGCACTTAGATTTTCCACAACAAGTTGCGAACCAGTGGTTTGATGCTGTCGGAAGGGCACTAACAATGAGGACAGTTTATCGCCGAATAAGGTCTTTTGAACTGTTTTCATACCATCCCCATCTTGTACTACCCCTGAGCCCACAGCATCGTCGGCAACGATTGGTATGGAATAGGGAGAGACTTGAATGGAATATGGAATGAAACTCAGTCGTGTTCAGCGATGAGTTGAAATTCTGTTTGGGCACACATGATGGCCGTGCAAGACATATAACATATTCCTCGAGTTTTGAATTTCATTGATAAGCTTCCCAGTATATAGTTTTGTCTCGTTCCATTAGTGGAGTTCTTGGGGTTGCGCATTGTTTCAACAGGCGCTTTCCCCTCTCCTATCAGGTCCCTGCAGACAATTTCTAGTGTGACGATTTTGGTCTACCTTATGTCCGTTGCAAAACCTAAGTCTCCCTGGCCGTATCGGGCACTCTCGCTCTGTTCTGTTAATTACCCGAGTACTATTTTAAATTTAAATCACATTACTTCTTGCTGACAGTGCGTCTTTGGCAATTCTTCAAAGTATTTGAAAAAATAATTGAAACAGCGCCATCTAGAATGATGAGTATCAACTATAGATATTAGTGTTCGGAGTAATCATCACATGTCCCTCAAAGCAGGGTATAAGTCATTGAATATGGCTTCCACCCCCTGAGTATACATGAAAAGCCGTTTTGACGTTATAAGCTTTTTGTTTTCTGTATTACAATGATTTTAATAAAAACTGATCTTTTAGGGAATACAGCTGTAACAAAATATCTGCAATAAAAGTATAGCACAAACTCAAATTCGTCAAAACATTGTGGCGACTATTTTAGGGAGTGCAATTTTTTACAGAATAGTCAAAACCTGGTATCGAGATTTCAAGTCTGAATCGGCATGTAACGTTAAACAATAGAAAATTGCGTGATATTGTATTACAAAAAGGGCGTGTATCATTACAGAGACATATTACACAGAACCGTTGGAGGAAGTTAACCAAGTCGAGTAATACTTCATCAGGATGCCCTCTACCAAGCAGGCTTTAAGTTGATAGATTACTAACCGTATTCGCCAGATCTTGTCACCAGTGTATTCATACTATTTACACAATTAAAAGAATATTTGCGAGTAATAAATGTTCAAGTAATTAACAGGTGCCACGGAAGAATAGTTTTCAGCAATAGGACAATGTTTTTACCGGTAGGCTATTTAAATGCTGAAGCACCGATTACCGTGATGAAACGCGGTTATTTCTTAATTATTCTGTCATTCGCTCTTTTGACACAGAACAAAGCTAAGAACAGGCTTGCTACACGCAACTATTTCATGGTCCAACGTCAACGATTATAAATATAATTTAAATATAAGTAAATACATTACTGGGATATTAACAACTCACCTAATTACTTTTTAAATTCTGCACAAAAAACAATGCATGACTCCATAGAAATTAAGTAGTTTTTTCCCCTTTTATTATCTGATATCGTCGTTACTTCCCACGCCACTAGGCGAGGAAAATTGTAATCGCGAAAAATTTCTAAAATGAGATTATGTTTTTTAGATGTTATATGACATGTTCGTCACGAAAAACAATGTCACTCATTCCCGTAGGTCTGTCTGTCGGTCTGTCAGCTAATCTTATAACCGCCTATAACTCGAATTTTGATGAAATTTTTACATAATGTTACTACTATGTCAAGGTCGCAAAAGCTGTGTAGTTTATAAAAATCAGTGCAGTGGCGGCGGAAAAAGAGGACAAAAATAAAAAAAAGAAAATCGCTCAAAATTCGTTTTTTGGCGTTTGCGGGTTGGGGGTCATAGGGGGTGGGGGAGGGTACATGAAATTTTTTTGTTCTTAGTATATTTATACTCTCCCAACCCCAATAATTTTATTCACCTATCAGTCATATTTCACACATCATACATTTACCCATACACTTACCTTTAAAACAGAATGCTAGAGAAATGTTTTCGAGTCGCGTACTCCTGCTTATGTAAGCGCACCACCTGACGGACCAATTCGGCTTATACAGGGTGTCCAATAAATACCACGACAAACTTAAGAAGAAGGTAGGCGTTAGACTGACCTCCCAAATAACAAAAACTTACCTATATAAAAATGTCACCGTTTTTGAGATATTGATTTTTTTCTTAAATATTAAAAAGACGAACTTTTTCATCTGTGGTCTTTAGCTGCATGCACAAATAGGGTTATGCTTTGGTTATTTTTTCTATAAAATACTTCTAGATAGTTGCTTTATCACATACAAATGCAATGCAGTTAAAAGATATTAAGAAACCATGATAAAAAATAATTATTTTGTATTGTTACTGACTCGAGTCCGAATTACAGTAAGTTTCATAAAATCATATCAGGAGCAGGTAATAATAATTCAGCTTTGTACTATTTAGCATGTCACTGATCGGTAACCAGTGCAACTTGAATTTAAATCCAAGAATTACATTGTAGTGCGTGTCAGTCACAAAAGCAGCTATCACTTATTTCTATTTCAAATACTCAGTGTGGTGCCTTTCTGAAATATGTATTCAATGAGCAATATTTTTATTCAGTATAATGCAGTTATAGCCCAGTACATTTTTGTTTCACCACAGATGGTCAAAGTTGAGGAAAAAATATCTGGTTATAAATCCCAAAATAGTCCTTATTTGATCATGGTCCCTTAATATCTTTTAACTACATTGCATTTGTATATGATAGAGCAACTATCTAGAAGTATTTTGTAGAAAAAATGAACAAAGTATAACCCTATTGCATGCAGCAAAGACCACAGATGAACTGGTTCGTTTTTTTAAAATTTAAGAAAAAAATCAATATCTCAAAAATGGTGACACTTTTATATAGGTGAGTTTTTGTTATTTAGGAGGTCAGTCCAAAGCCTACCTTCTCTTTCAGTTTGTCGTGGTACTGTATATGTATCCATACTGAAGTCTGAAGTGCAAAAAACATAAATATGGACCTTGCGCGAAATAAAAGATAACTCGCTGCAGCGGTGCCGCGCAGATGTGGAAAGGGACCACATGGCCAAATGGCCACTAACTGCAGGTAGGGCACGGAAAGAATGTCTATGGATTAATTGTATGGGGCTGTTTGAATGATGTAACCCGTTTAATTTCTCTGTTGCACGTGTCCGTAAGTCAAGATTTTTTCATAGGATTTAAATTGCGCTGAACTTAATCCTTTAGGAATTGATGACGGCGTTGCATAGGCAGAGCAGAGTAAACCCACTTGACGCCATTTTTTTTTACTGATAACTGTTTACGGCACAGACGACACAAAACAAACTCAAAAGGCACAAAAGTATAGGAAAAGGTTATGGGTTGACATTTGACGTTCAGAACCGCATAGAAACAACCACCTGTGCAATGTTGTCATTGATCTTAACTGTCAGTAACAGTGACATCACGAAGGGGCGGTCAGTAAAGTCATCATTTGACAGCCGTTACAAACCGCTTAAAATGAAAGAGTTAAAACCGAACACGACCGGTTATGATTGGTAGACCGCTTAAAATTGCTTATTAAATATACGTAGCTTTATTGCAAGGAGTCTCCAACTGAACTCTGGGAAAGTAACATCAAGCTGTTATCATCATTTACACTGTCTCTAACGATCCTGCTATGTAATGCTCGAGGTAATATACTGTACTGTTTCAATTAACAACCAACTTAGCGGTCGCGGGATTCTACTCGCATCTTTCTCCCAATGTATTTATCAACAACAAGATCATTGCCGGTTCACCTTCCGCCAGTAGATTACCGTTCTCCGCACACCTATTTTTATTCCTTGCACGCATCATAGGTTACTTTAAAACAGTGTTGTTATCAATGAGTTGTCAAGTTCATGATATAACCGTTTATAAATAGAACGTGCGTTAAAAGAAACACGTAAATTATTGTTTGTTTCAATCTCGGGGCGCTTGTGTTGCCGAAGTATATTAACTCTTTGATTTATAAACAAGAATACGTTAGAAAAGGTTAATGGTTTAGAGGGATAGGTCATGCTCAATAGATTTGCCAGAATATTAAATAGTAAAGAATAGTCACGAATATCCAACAGCTCTGATTCACTTCCTGCATCTGATTTGCGTCAAAGGTGGCTTTTTGTCGATGCAAATGCAGATGGATAAGGTAAAGTAGACGTTGTTGTGTCCGCATTGGTGTTTCCAAATCTTGTCTACAGGGTGGTCCAGTTTAGCGGACAGGCTGACAGACAGACAGGCGGAAATGAGTGATTACAATACTTCCCCGCCAGTAGACGTGGGAAGTAAAAAATGTTATTCGAATTATTCAAGCTTCTAGTAAATAGTATGATCTAGAATAAAGGCTTCGTCCAATGTGGATATAGAGACACATGAAAAAAAAGAAGCTCAGCTTGCGTGTAAATTTCGAATTAATCATCCAGCGCCATCTTGACAAATATGAGTTACACTATTAAATGCTATGTCTACGTTTGGGCAATAACGTATAGCTAAAAATAGACCTGTAATCATTTGATTTTTTTGTTCACTCAAATGCAGAATAGGGATTGCTGATTAAGGCAAAGCAAACGTGGTTACGTCCGCATTGGAATTTACAAATCCTGTCTATAGGGTGGTCCATAATGGTTGTGCCAAAAAGGAATCCTAGATTAAACTCGTGAAAAAAATTATATTGAACCAAACATATCTTAGTGATGTGTCTCGGTAATGGCGGTGTACAAGTTTAGTTTCCAAAACAATTTTTTCTGTATAAGCTATTTTTGTGATATTGTTATGAAAATTTGTGTATTTGTGAACATATTACGTAGATGGGGGTAGTAACATTTGCTGCATTGCCATTTTCTTTTTTGCTAGTACCGTTTTCTATTAGAAATGATTATAGAGTTTATTTTTAAGCAAAAAAAGGTACTTACATTTGTTTCGATTAAGTAGACCTTTTCCGAGATATTTGCATTCAACATTTCATTGCACACAGTCAAATGGCTCACTCATAGTCCGTCAAAAATGGCATTATGTGACGGACAGTATGAACGTAAAATAAACGGATTCATTTCTCGTCCTCATAATCCACCCTGTGCCATATGTTGACGTGACTGTACATTAGAATGTTGAAATGTTTAATTCTTCTTTACTTAAAAATCATTTATTTATAACAATTTTAACAAAATAGCAAGATCATAGGCTAAATAGTATGGTGAAGAATACAATATAATCATTTTTCTCACCCAAATAAATCACAAAAACAGCTTGAATTATAAAGAAAAACGAATTTAAAAATTAAACTTCAACATCATAAACGAGCGACATATTACTAATACAGATTTGGCTCAATATGTTATTTTCCACAGTTTAATCTATGATTGGTGCACTCATTATGGGCCACCATGGGCAAAGCAAAGATTTTCAGATCAGATGAAACGGCCGCTTCCCTCAAAATCCGCAGTAGCCTCTACTTATCTTAAACTCCTTACATTCTGACTTAGATAAAAAGTTCTTGTTTAAGCTGCACCATGACAGATTTCTTATTCGTAAAAGAATAAATGAATAAAAAATTGAATAAACAACCAAGGAAAGAAAAGTGAAGGGAATGGAACGTGAAGAGAATGGAACGTAAAGAGATTGAAGTGAGAGTACGTTCAACAAACATCAAATACTATCAACTTCAAAATTCACTTATTTAATTGTTGGCATAGGACCCTCGATCAAAAAGAAGTTGCTTTACACAATAAGAAACGTGTTGGTGATTTTCGAATTTGTAGGTACCGATACAGTTGGTACCTAGATTATTCATCCATATTTTGGGGTAATTTCAGATTGGATAAATTGGATTCTCAGTATATTTTGATATCAACGTTGGGAATTGGGTGAAATGAGATTTCTCCATGATGGTAAAGCTCCTATACTACCAGAATCATAGAGGCCAATCACTTTGCTCAAGGTAATGGGTAAAATTGCCGAAAAAGTTACACTTCCGGTAGAAAACATTGCAGACCAAACGATGTCACAATACGCAGATGATTTGTGCATGCTAAATCAATCCAAACAGCAAAACACAGTCACCATGAAAGAAAAGTGGGCAATGAAATAAATATTTAAATACTATGATCGGTGGGAGCTTACTTGTAATAAGCAGAACACCGAGTGTATTGTGCTTGGATGAGCACGAACGCACCCTAAACAGACCAAGTTTGGCGGGAATGGGGAGCGAACAGTCGTTAGCATCCCGTTCTCGATCAAATACGATACCTTGGGCTCAATCTTAATAAAACTGTAAGCACAGCCTCATTAGAGAAATAATCCTTAAGGCTAATCGAGCAGCGTACGATCTGTCTCCAATCATTGGCTTCATCTTGAATGTCTCTATAGAAGTGGAGCAGAAAATAATTGAAGCATACATCCACCAGGTACTAACAGAAGGATTTACTGCTGTGTTCCCACGCATAAGTAAAAGTGGCATTCTTACGTTAGAGAGAAGAAGATATATAAAAGAATTATATAATTGAATCCCAGATAAGATACTTTGAAGGATGCTACAAAAGGAAAGCGTGGCAACACGCCTGGATCAGGAGCATAAGAAATTTCTCAAAAACACCGCGAAAGACAAATTTGTAAAGCCAATTTTAACCAAAGTATATCATCCAATCAGTCAGCGATGTCAAATCCAACCTCCAAAATTCAAGCGTCCTGTGCACGGTATCTCATAACGATAATAATACTTTATAAAAAGGTTTTATCCCACGTCCCCAATCCTTCTCCTCGTATTTCACCTCTTTCCTAAGAAGTACATATTTTGAATGTATGCAGAAGCATATATATATATATATATATATAACATTTCAAATTGAATTGTTAGTTCAGATTTTGATTATTTTTGCCGTTTTTCTCTTATGAACGACCCTATGATGCTTCACGATTTATAATTTTTTTTCTGGTACTTACCTTGTGATTCATACTTTGCATCCATGGTACTAGATCATCAATAAACTGTCCGATGTCTTCACACTGGACCGAATTTGTTGGTTCTGCTAGGTAGGTGAGAAGATCAGCACCCAACTGCTGCCTAAAGAGCAGGTCCTGCCTAGACAGGTAAGGAGTGAATCCATCCAGGCTCTGGGGACGACTGTTGTACGCCATTTTGCACTACTCTAACGCCACCCCAACCAGCGCAAATGCGCCACTGCTAGAATAGATTATAATCCCATTAGTGTCCAGGTTTAACCAACAAGTAGTTTTTGGGACATGAACTCTCAAGCCCAGGAAAATTTCTATACAACAAAATAATTTACATTATACAGGTTCACTTTATCGCATCTATAGAAATCTTGCATTTAAATATTTCAGAATATAAGTATTTTAGGCCCGTATCGTCAGTCATCCCTACAATTGTAGGGCGCGTTTAAGGCCTCCTTGAATGTCATAGTCCTTTCTCTCCTTCAAAAATTTCTAGATTACACTTGTCCCGTGTCAGCGTCAGCGCTCTCCTATTGTAAAGATTGTTTTCTTTTTAAATTGTAGGAAATTTCAGGCTGATAAAACATGATATAACTCAAAAGCAAGCACAATTTGATGCAAATAGATGTTTGTGACATAACCTCAAAATAGAGCGCTGACACGGAGAAGTAGAAAACTATGACAATCAAGGAGGCCATAAAGGCGCCCTACAATTGTAGGGACGACTGACGATACGGGCCTTAAACTTCCATCGACATTCATCTTTTTATTTTAGGTCTTTACTATTGTTTATAAAGTTTCGCAATTTTGGAATTTTTGTACAAAATTCACCTATTTCCAAATATACTCTGTGACATTATAAGTGTTACACCCAGAAAAAATAATTTCTCAACTTGATTTTTTGACAATGAGGTAGTCTTACATAAATAATGAAACGATAACACTCTCACGAAGTTTTATTGACAAGTAATAAAAAATAATAATGTGTTAGGCGACCCCCCAGCTGAATACACTCCTGAATACGTCTAGGCATAGACAAAATGAGATGATCGATGTCTGGTTGTGGCACCTCATTCCAAGGATCTCGAACTTCGTGGATTAGCTGTGACAGTTAGTGGTGGGTGGTGCAAAGTGGATAGTGTCCTCCCCATCATATCCCGCACATGTTCAATGGGATTTAAATCCACGGCAAAACATTAGCGCCTGCTTCTTGAAAATAAAGTCCGTAGTACGACGAGCAATATGGGGACGTGCGTTGTCTTGCTTAAATAGGGCGTATGGACGACCCTCTAGATATGGTAGTGAAGTGGTTTATTTGACATCATCAACATAATGCGCAGCAGTCATATTGCCTTGAACAAAGAGAAGGAGTGATCGGATACCATGGGCACTTAGTCCATAGACATTATTTTTCTGCTCTACTGGTAGTTACAGACCATGTGGCAACGTCCATTTACACATCTGCGCGGCATCTCTGCAGCGAGTTATTTTTCTGTTCGTGCAAGTTCCGTATGTTTTTTAAGCTTCAGCACGAATACATACATACAGTAATGGACAAAAGTATATAGACAAATTAATATTGTGCTGTATTTCTTTTTTAACTTGTTTTATTAATACACCAACCTGTGTACATAATTCATTATAGCATAATAATACTCACTTATACATAAATAAATTCATTAGACTCCCTTCAATAAAAAAATTAATTGAAAAAAACTGGACCTATGAAGGACAAAAATATATAGACAAAGCAAAACAATTATAGAAAAAAGAAGCAAAGTTCATTGAATTATAGCAATACCAACCATCTTTGTGTTAATATTTTGTAGCATAACCATGATTATCAATCACCGCCTGGCATCGTCTCGGCATATATTGTAGAAGTTTCTTGGTATAATATTCATCAATCTGGCTCCACTTTTGCTCTTAAGCGCCAAAAAGTTCATCCTTGTTTGAATAATTTTTATCTCGTATTTGCTTATCTAAGTATTCCCATAGATTTTCATTTGGGTTTATATCGGGAGACTGTGAAGGCCATTTGAGAACTGGTATTTTTTGATCCAGAAAGAATTTCTTTGCGAGATTTGAAGTGTGCTTTGGGTCATTATCTTGCTGGAAGATTGATCTTACGGGCATACTGTCTTCCATATATGGTAACATGACATGCTTTAGTATATCTGTGTATACAAACTTATCTATTGTTCCATCTATTCTATGTTAAGGTCCCATCCCAAACCCCGAAAAGCACCCCCATGTTTGACAGTGGGCAAAGTGTGATTGGGGTTCAATCTTTGTCCACTAGGACGTCTAACGTAATTAACACCATCTGATCCAAACATATTGAACTTGGATTCGTCACTGAAACATACCCTCTTCCAGTCACAGATGCTCCAATGAAGATGCAACTGTTCAAATTGTAATTGGTCCTTTCGGTTTTTCCTCGAGATTAGCGGCTTCTTACTCCGACGACGTGCAAATAACTTTAATCTTCTACTTATAGTTTTAATAGAAACACTGATAATTCCTTTTGTCTCTATTTCGGCTTTTATTTGTCTTGGGGTTATAAACGGATCTTTGGACGAAATTACTTTTATTAATCTAACTGATATAGCATTTAGTTTTCTAGGCCGACCACTTCTCTTAGAGACTTCCAATATACCTTTTTGTTTATATTTGTTTAATATTGCCCAAACTGCATTACGCTTCAGCTTCAAATTTTTGGCAATGTCGACTTGACGTTGACCATCTTTGTATAAGTCAATGATCTTAAGTCTTCACATCGAAAGAAATTTCTTATTCTATTCCACAATACTTGATGAACACAAACTAATCCTCTTCTGACACGAAACTGTACTAAACTAATGTTGAAAAGAATTTATCTACATATTTTTGTCCCACATAAAAAAGTGCTTATATTCAGACTTGTATTGTGTTTATTGCAGATAATGTAAAAACAAGGAATTTAGTTTTTCTACTAATAACGCATTTGTTTATGGAGCAATGAAGTATGAATTCGTTTTCTTAAGGTATTTAGATAAATATTCATATTTGTCTATATACTTTTGTCCATTACTGTATATTAGCCGGACTGGTTCGCTAAGCGCTTCGCTTTGGCATAGTACGCGGATGGAAAACATTTTTCCATCATTATAAGTTTTAAAGGCAAATACATAGGTAAGTCTATGATGTGTCAAATATGGCTAATAGGTGCATATAATTACCGAGGTTGGTTGCGTATAAATATATTAAAATAAAAAAAAATGATAAACCCTCCTCCACCCCCTACAACTCCCAACTCCTAAATTTCAAGCCCTACAAAAATTTTTCTGAAAATGATCAGGACCCTCTAAAATGTCAGAAAAAAAGGTTTGAGCGATTTTTTTTTTCGGTTTTGGTCTGTTTCTCCGACACCACTGAACCTATTTTCAAAAACTAGAAAGGTTCTGCTTCCTTGGCATAGTAGTAGCCTTGTGTGTAGATTTCATCAAAATCCGAGCGGTGCTTCTCAATTTCTAGACGGTTATAAAATTAGCGGACGGACAAACAGATCGACGGAAATACTGATATGGTTTTTCGTGAATATGTGTCTTATAACATCCAGAAAACACGATAATTCCTTTTAGAAATTTTTTGGCGTTTACAATACTTCCCCGCCAATTGTGAGAAGTAAAATAAAATTGTTGTGGTATTGTGCTCGCAATAAAAACAAAAGTTGAAACAAATAAATACAGAATTATAATAAAAATTCAACTTTTGTATAGTGGCGCCACACGTTCATTTTACATAGTTGTTTTGTGTCGCATTGTGTTTTATTGTAGATTTGAAGTTGGTACTATTGAAACTATGTGCTCATTAAAAAATAGTAAGTCAAATATACGAAAATGACAAACATGTCGAAATTGCGAACCTTGGGCTTTTAAAGAGCAATCAAGTAGTAAAATAAAGAAAAAAATTGTTTCAAGTAGGTTGACTCTGGACTTCCTACGCAACGCTGTCATCAGTTTAAGGATTAAATTCGGCACAAGTTGGCCCCTCTAAGAAAAAACGTTAGCTACGAACATGTATAACAAAAAAATTAAACGGACCAGGTTAGTCCAATAGACTCATACAATTGAAATTTGCATATTTACCATGTTTTTTTTTGTACAATTTTGGGGCTCTTTAGGATTTGACTTCCTGAGACAATATGCTCTCCCTCGCTCTTCAAAAAGATTTACATGTCATAATAACATCCAAAAAGCAATATCTCATTTTCGAAAATTTTCGCGATTACAATACTTCCCCGCCAGTAGGCGTGGGAAGTAAAAGCATTGATGAAAGTTTAGAATACAGATGTTCTGGTATATTTAAATGCAAAAATGTCATAGAAATGATCAAGCTAAAATTGGAGTTATTTTGAGCCAAAAAAGCATCCTAAGTAGTTTATTTAGGAGAATGACCTCACATCATCCATATTGTTCTAGACAATATATGAAACTCCTAGGTGTTGAATAAACTACTGGCTAGAAAAATTACTTTCATTTTTAATATTTTCAGTTGATTTATGTATCGGTCGTTTGGTATCTATTATTATCTGTCTGGCAACCCTTCTCCCCTGTAACACAGAGATTATATAATTGGCTCGCTAGCTCGGAAAGTATCATACAGATTTTGATTAAATTTTGTCGCAGGGTTGACTACTCTGCTCAGGACGAAAAAGGATTGTTGGTTTGAAAAACAGCCCAGTGGTGGAGAATTGCTTGCTGGGACGCTAATCTAATTGTTATAAAACTTTATCTTTAAGCATATTATCGTTATAATTACTGGATACAGTAAGGGCATGTTTCTATTCCAGATCTCGTCGAATCAACAGATCAACACGTGAAGACAATAGGGATTTTCATCAACTGTTTAAAATCTTCTCAACCTTGTCTTTGTACCTGGATGCTCAAAATTCTACTTTATGCCGCCTTCGCCGCCCATTTTCAAGCATCTCTTTTAGGCTTCTTGCATTTAAAATAACGTCGGACGAAATTAAAATATATATACTCCGCACCGCAGGTTACTGACCTTGCATTATGCTATAAATTACACACAAATGCATATATATGTGACAGCTATAAATATACTTAACACATTATTCATTTTACCTCTACTCTACACACATTTCCCTTGCCCATCTTCTTCCACTTTAGCACGGTGAACGTTTAAATTGGTATAAAAATATACCACCAGACACGCGCGGTAGAATTACCTGAAGAGAGCCAGATTTTTACAACTACTTGATATAATTCTTTTTGGGTCTGCAACACAGAATATGGTTTGGATAAACTCTAACTTTGAGACTTATCTGTGAGCGTTTCTGAAGCTGTTAACGTCAAGATACGGTCGTGGATTAGGCTCTTTGCTTCAGGTTTTTTCCTGGGCACTTTAAGACTACGAATCGCTTCCGTTCTCAATGTGCGTGCACCTTTAACCATTTCAATTCACAACTGGTTATTCTTATGAGGGTTCTCAAATATCAATTTCAATTAGGGAATAGTGGGACTGAAGACACGGGATCTCAAAACCTTGACCCAGATGCTTTCAGCACTTTATAACTCTTTAATAAAAATATAAATTTGAATTCTGTTTGAATCTGATTCTTGTTCGCGTTCTATCCTCGAATTTTGCGGAGGATCACTACTTACTAGTTTTTTGATGACTGATTACTAAATAATACATAAAACAAAATGAATAAGTAAAAATGGTTGTATGGAATTGGAATTAACCTCTTGGAACTGAATTTTGAAACCTTAACCAATTAATTTGAAATTTTGTACATACGTTTGGTTTGTGGGAAAATACAAATTGAATTAACTGATACAATGCTACGAAATGGCGATTCATCATTTCCATAGTAACCCCTTATGATATAGGCATCGAATGAAAGGGCTTGATGAAAGAAAGAGAATAAGCAAAGAGACGTCAATCTAAATCCAATATGGAGGCTGCCGCAAAATGATGAAGTACAATTTTGATAGTCACCCCTATGACGTGGGTATCAATTAAATGGGCTTGATGAGAGAAACACAATAAGTGAAGTGACTCTATTCTAAATACAATATGTCGACCATCCACGATGGCGTTTATAATTACCATGGCCACCCTCATGATATAGTTTTCAAATTCAAAAGACTTTATGAGACAACCATAACAAGCAAAGTAACGTCAATCTAATTCCAGTATGGCAGCTACAGCTAAATAGTGATTTATAGTTTCCATGATCACCACCGCCATTTTTTCTATGCCAAATATGGACTCTTTTATCATTCGTCGTGTTTCTACTTATCTGTGAGCGTTTCTGAAGCTGTTAACGTCAAGATACGGTCGTGGATTAGGCTCTTTGCTTCAGGTTTTTTCCTGGGCACTTTAAGACTACGAATCACTTCCGTTCTCAATGAGCGTGCACCTTTAATCATTTCAATTCACAACTGGTTATTCTTATGAGGGTTCTCAAATATCAATTCCAATTAGGAAATAGTGGGACTGAAGACACGGGATCTCAAAACCTTGACCCAGATGCTTTCAGCACTTTATAACTCTTTAATAAAAATATAAATTTGAATTCTGTTTGAATCTGTTTCTTGTTCGCGTTCTATCCTCTAATTTTGCGGAGGATCACTACTTACTAGTTTTTTGATGACTGATTACTAAATAATACAGAAAACAAAATGAATAAGTAAAAATGGTTGTATGGAATTGGAATTAACCTCTTGGAACTGAATTTTGAAACCTTAACCAATTAATTTGAAATTTTGTACATACGTTTGGTTTGTGGGAAAATACAAATTGAATTCCAGTATGGCAGCTACAGCTAAATAGTGATTTATAGTTTCCATGATCACCACCGCCATTTTTTCTGTGCCAAATACGGACTCCTTTATCATTCGTCGTGTTTCTAACAGATATTAGCAGTATACCGCACCATAGCGGTCATTTCACCCTTAGAGCAAATAATATTTAAAATTGGTTTTGAGCATTTTTCCCTAGCCATAAAAGTTGTGTTACAGCCTAATTAAGGGTGAAAAGTGTTGGTTTCTTCAGTAGCTACAAGGCCATGTAGGTCTCATCTTCTTCGGACCTGTCAAAGTGGTTGATTTCACCCCTCAAAAATGAGAAAATGCAGTTATTTGTATTCCTGACCTAGCCAGAAAAGTTGCAACAGGCTGAAAATGGGTAAAAAGTATTCCTTTGATTAGTGGTAATAGGACCACATAGGTATCATCTTCTTTGAACCCATCGAAGGGGTTGATTTCATCCCCTGAACGTGGGAAAATACAGTTTTTTGTATTCATGACCTAGCCAGAAAATGGAAAAAAATGTTCCTGTTGTTAGTAGCTATAAGGCCACAAAGGTCTCATCTTCTTCGGACTCGTCAAAGGGGTTGATTTCACCTCCTGAGCATGAGAAAGGTGTTCCTTTGATTAGTGGTTGTAGGATCACATAGGTCTAATCTTCTTCGGACATGTCGAAGGGGGTGATTTCCGACGAATCTGAAGGTGAGATGTAAGAAGTCTTATAACCACTAACCAAAGGAACACTTTCCACCCATTTTTAAACTCTAGCAGCTTTTCTGGCTAGGACAAAAATATAAAAAACTGCATTTTTTCATATTCAATAGGTAAAATCAACCCCTTCGACAGGTCGGAAGAAGATGAGACCTTTGGGGCCTTATAGCTACTAACAACAGGAACATTGTTTTCCATTTTCTGGCTAGGTCATGAATACAAAAAACTGCATTTTCCCATGTTTAGGGGATGAAATCAACCTCTTTGAAGGGTCCGAAGAAGATGAGACATACAGGGTGACTTCGAAGTTGAGTCATTTATTTTAACAGTGAGTAGATCTGATCAAAAGAAATGTTTTTTTCCTTTACCATTTTCCTGGTAAAATTAAAGTAACAAAGTTATAGCCCTTTGGAAGTTTGAGTACCGCCCTGTCTCAATAACAATATTATGTGGTCGTGTTTGGCGACAATGGATATAATCCGCCGTATCGGTTCATCGCATCGGAAACAAAAAAGCGAAAGAATTTGGAACGATGTTTTTACAAGTATCTCATTCATTTGTATACAGTTAGTGTCAGTGAATAGTGGTATGTGTTGCGTGGCTCAAACGAAATAAAAAATGGCACATGTTTATGCGGATCGGTTTCCCAATCGAGTGCAACCAACCCCTCGTGCCTTTGTTAATGTAGTACAACGGGCTTGTGAATCAGGTGACTTAAGACATCACAGGGGACCTCACGATCAAATACAGGTCCGCACTGAAATACTTGTCGGGAGGATACTTTATAAAACAAGGTAAAATTTTTTTTTATTTTTTTTTTATTTTTACACACATATTTTGGTTTATCTTCCTTCTACAATCATTATCTGAAAATTAATGACTCAACTTCAAAGTCACCCTGTATGTGGTCTTATAGCTACTAACAAAAGGAACACTTTCTTTCCATTTTTAGCCTGCAGCAACTTTTTTGGCTACCATTTTCTCATGTTTAAGGGGTGATATTAACCCCTTCAATGTGTCTGAAGAAGATGAAACCTTTGTGGCCTTATAGCTACTAACCAAAGCAACAATTTTCACCCATTTTTAACTTGTAGCAGCTTTTTTGGCTAGGTCAAAAATACAAGAAACTGCATTTTCTTATGTTCAAAGGGTGAAGTTAACCTCTTCAACAGGTCTGAAGAAGATGAGATCTACATGGCCTTGTAGCTACTGAAGAATCCAACACTTTTCACCCTTAATTAGGCTGTAACAAATGTTATTGCTAAAAAATGACCAAAATTTTAAATATTGTTTGCCCTAAGGTGTGGTATGTTAATAATATCTGTTAGAATCATGAGGGAATTATCAAAGTCTGTATTTGGCACAGAAAAAAATTGATGCCGAAAAGTGGCTGCTAACTTCACATCATGGACTATATGAACTCAATAAAATAGTGTGTAGGGCAACACATGTATGGTTCAATATAGACTGATCTATCTAATCCATAATACAGAGGATTCTTCCTAATTCAAATGAAAGAACAACTTTTAAGATGGACCAACCTTGTCACAGGTAGATGCTTTCAAATACTTTAGGTAAAAAATACACAGACTTTCATTCAAAATTAGCAGTTTTGAATTTATAGAATGCCAACTTGCCAACCTCTGCGAAGTTTGATCATTTGACCATTTTGAAAGAATGCAGCTATTGTTAGCAACTGCAAGAAATTTTCTACCTAATATTTTTTGTTAAATGCTGATTGAGGAATCTTCTGCACTTTATATCAGAGTACCATCTGGTTTTAATATTGAGTAGTATTATTTTTGAATAGTGGTTATAATCTATTATATTAGTTTACAAGGTCATACATAACTAAAAAAGGTTTGGTATCACATTCAGAGTTTGGAGATATCAAACAGGTGGATTTAAAGTACCTAACATTTCAATTTGAATGTCAGGAAGCATAAGAGTGAATTATAATGAGGCTCAAACAATAACAGTTGTTTCGTTTCTCATATAAGGCTTGTGGCCTTCACAAATAAGCACAGCTTAAATCAGTTGTTTACAGTTATATGTGCCCACCTATTTCAGTTTCTAGTTATGGAAACTAATATATGTACAGCTAAAGGGTTTTGTTTAGCTAAAAGTGGTGTTAGTATCACACTTTAAAACATCTGCAGAGTATCTATTAACTGCAAAAAATGGGGATGGAAGCATGAAGAGAAAACCTTATTGTTTGAGATACCTGATAGAGCAGCTGATACAAAATAACCGTACACAAGATGATTCCACTAACTAGTTAGAGAAGAATTATACTGGTTATAGGTCTTTCAGTATAAAAATTGTTTCTAGAGAAGGATATAGGTTTGTTGACAGATGAAACAGTTCATACCTAATCAAATCACAGTAGTCATGGACCGTTCACGTGAGCGAATGCCAGTACACAACCAGATAAAAAATGTTCAGAACACCACGTAACACTAATGTCACACTTTAGTTTCACTACTCCAAATTACCTACATGTATATAGTAAATAAAATATATAAAGATTTTGGGACATGTCACTTCAGCTACACATGACATACCGCCGTCACCGCGTCAACCATTTTGCATTTTTCTCACTGTTGCCAAGTCATCGAGAAACTCATCGTATCCAACTTCATGTATCGATCTATCGATACGTCGATGCACGTGGAAGGAATCGCGAAGTCGTAGCCGAACCTGGACATCTGGACAATCTTCGAGATACTCTACAGAGTACAGAGGTGGTACAGAGACGCTATCAGAATCTTGTATGCTATGCAAAACGCCGTTAAAGGATGGCCACATTTTTGTATACATCAGTGGTTATTCAGCAAATAGGAAAGCATTTAGATCGCTCCTGCATCTCATGTTTACAGTACACTAATCTATGAAATATTATGCCTGATGATTTTTTCTCCACAGCGGACGATCGCCTACAGCGCTTCACCATCTTGTTTATTTGCTCAAGCATACAGAGAATGACGACGAAAATAGTGTACGCAAGAGGGATAATTGGGAGTTTTTGCATAACGCTTATGCTGGAACCGCACGCTTGCCATTTGCCGCAAACTCCCCTACAAACGCTTGCCTTTTTTTTTGAAGAAGCAAACGTCGCCGTCCACACGTTTGCGGGTGTGTCACTGAAAAGGCAACAGGCAAACATGAGGGACGTCGAACTTGTGTCTGCGGTAGCGTTTGGCTTAAGCTATTTTTATTATAAAACCAAAAAAAGTCAGATAAAACGAAAAGTACGACCAAGAAGGCGGTGGATGTTAAATATTCATATGAACCGTACCAGGTAAATGGTATTTGTTTTAATGAAATTAATATTGAGTTTCAAAAATAGTACCTGTCACAAACGTATGGATGTGTCACAAACGCTTGTGGCAAACTCCTTTTGATTTGCGACCAAAAAACTGACACCCGATCGGATCGGCTACAAGCGCTTGCAAACCCACGCAAACCAAGCCAAATGCTCTATCCGCATGTTTGCGTTTGTGACGATTTGGCAAGCGTGCGGTTTCGGCATTAGAGAAGCGACGTAGGCGCAAACGCTATCCGGTAAAGCACATTACGTATGCGTTATGTCAATCGGTTGTGGATACTTTTCGCAATAGCATGAGAAATAACGTGGACATAACCTTAAATTTGTGACCTTAAAGCTGTACCTTACAACGCTACAACCTCAATACTTTGGCTGTAAAGGTTTCTTTGACGAAATGGATGTACAAGAACTTCTTGATTCGGCCGCTATAGGGGCAGTGAACAACGAGGAGTTGGAGACTGGGATTTTGCACAGCATTCTCAACACACAAGTTCCCCGTTCGCTTGACTTCTTTCGCAGTACACATAATACAAACTTTATGAATAAAAATGGAAACCAAAACCACACCGCACCTAACCTCAAATCATAACGATCATCGCCCGAGTGGTTCCGGGTATCCACGAAAAGATCATATACCGCCTCGCGCTAAGTGTTCTCAAATTACGCTAGGCGGTAACGTAATTAGTGCCCGCTATCATGAAACCCACAACTGAGCATGCGTATCTGTCAAAATAACGTGCCTAGAAAATACCGCAGCACGTTAAGTGGCATGCAAAAACTCCCTATTTCCGACAAAAACCAGTTAAATTGTGCAAAACAAATGCAATGCATGTCACAGAACACATAAGACTGAAGAAGTGGGAGCTGCACGTTAAACAACGGCAACACCGTTGACGTTTTGTCAGATGGTTGCGCTGCCTACTTGCCTGGAGAGCTGGAGGAACTATTGAAGGAATTCAAAGAATGCGCCGGGAGATTAGGAATGTGCCGAGGATTTAGTTTGTTTACTATTTAAAATCTGCTGAAAGTGATGTTTCCCACATTGAAGAAATATTTTATGAGCATAGACGCATAAAATATCCTCAATAAAGGAAATACCTGATTCAGCAGTTTTGCTGGTAACCAATTTTGGGATAATAAAAACTAAATCCGTAATTAATAAAATATTTATTAAATAGTTAAATATATGAATAATAATAATAATAAGTAATAACTTATCATCACAGTACATTGACAATATATAAAGGTATTTTTAGAGAACCGGAGCTTTCTCTATATTATTAAGTGAATAAGTGATGTTTCAAAAAAAATACAAATCATACATTAGTAGCATAAAAAACTATAAAAAGGGGCACTCAGTAATCAAAGAAGTGTTTAGCAAGCACTACCTATTATTAATCCATCATGAGGTATAGTTATCACTGAAACGTAAAGATTCATACTAAAACAACAAAAAATAAATATCTGTAGTTAAATAAATAACTGAAAAAAAAATAATCTGAAAAAAACATTACTTTTTATAATGTAAAAATGAGGAAAATTTTCCTCAAAGAAGGAATCAAAGTTAAAAATAAATTCCTCATACTTAAAACCAAATGCTCCTGATGGCTTTAACATTACAGGGAGTAACAAAATAAATAATAATTCTTCGTTCAACTGCTCCCTCTCAAAGATGCTGAACCCTGAAACAAAAAAAAATATTGTTTAGGTATAATATCACAGTAGTGTTTGGTTACCTAAAGAACATAGAAAATTCAATGAATGAAGAGTACTAGACTACATAAGAAAGCATTACCTGACTTTAGCTGTCTTGAATTTATTATTTGTTGCTATATGACATATGACTATTAGTAGTCTCACCACTCCTTTTCAAAGAATTTCTCTTTACATATTTGTAAATTCCCAACCAAGCAGGTTTTTCAATTATACCGTTTGCCACATCATGCTGCGACAAAAGCTGTAATTTTTAAGGATGCGGGAATACTTCTGTTTATATTTAACTTCATCCGGAAGACCAATCAGGTTAATTAAATCTTCACTTGCATACTTCAATCGCTTTTCCTCATCATGCTCTTTAAACGTCACAAATAGATGTTTTTCAGTGACAAACAAAGAAAATAACCTTGCACAGGATTCACAATTACTATCAAATTTGAGTCTGTCCAAAATGTACCCAGCAACATAACCATTTGAAGGATTCCATTCAACAGAACTGTCCATTACTTCCATTTCAGAGTCACTTAGAATCTCAGGGTCTAAATCAAGCACTGTATCATTACCTTGGTCATATTTATCTAAAAAGTCACTGAAATCGACCAAAGTATCACAAAAATCGATTTCACAATTACCTTTAGAAAAAGGTGTTGCTGAACTTATTAATAACTACTATTTTTAAGGCAACAACAACTGATGACAGGTGGGATTTGTATTGAAGATACCATGCGGTCTTACTTGACCAAATACATTTTCCAGGGAATCTTGATTTAAATTTCTCAAACAAAGATATTTTAAGCCATTCTCCTTAAGATCCATCCATAGTGATATAAAAGATCTAATTGTTATTTGCCAGCGTTCAACAAATTTGAAATAGTTTGATTTGTAAACCCCAGTGACAATGAAAATGGATTTTAATTTGGATAGCCTTGAGCAAACATTCCAGTGGACTTTATACATAATTGATTCCTTAGGGCTCAATTCCTTCTTTGATGTACCAGATTTTGTTAATATGCCAGAGCCCTTCTCTAACAAAAAAGAATACTCATCTAAATAATTAATAATAATAATCTACGTTCCAAATTCTACACTGAGACCTTTTTTGTGTTACATGGTTATTTATCTTAAAACAGCTACAATCTTAAACTATTACAACTCCCATAGGACTCATCTATTGTATAAAGATCTGACTGTACTAGAAATTGCTTAATAGTCTCTTTAAATTAATGTAAACTGTTAATGTTTTTAATTTCATTTGGTAGATTGTTAAAAAAATTTAAACACATGTAAATAGGGCTTTGTTCTCTGGAGGATAATCTGTGTATCAGATAAGTAACATTGACTGTTCGAGTATCATAAACAGTTTGCACCTCAAGCTCAAATAAATTAGATTGTTCTAGAATCACTTCCACTGATTTCAATGTTTTGATCTTCCAGAATAACACTGGAATTTTCATTTTGCTCAGAAGGGGTTGGATTTGTGGTAGCCTCTCCAGAAGGAAGGTCATTGAATAAAACTCTAGATACTGAACTGGGACTTGGTTTAGTAGGATGACTATTATTTGAATTTAAAACTATTGGGGGACACTGGTATGGTGAGACATCTGAGACGTGAAGGATCTTGCGGATTATTACGATCAAACATTGAAAAATGATCTTCACAAACATAATAATTGGAAACTTTACGAGTGGGAAATATCTTGCAAGCTGCCTTCCATGCAGCAACAGTATTTTCATCTTTTGGAAAACGATGGAATACTTTATTTTTCTATATACAAGCAATTTCCGAACAATGCGAAAATAGGAATTTTTGCAAGAAGGATAGTTGCATGAGTACTTTAAAGAAGCGATCTACGAAAAGGCAACCCCAAATCCAGACATGACTGATTCACAAAAAAAAAACAAGCTTATTGAAGTATGCAATCACACAATCACAAGTGTATTACATTGAAAAATATATGACAAAGGTTATTAGTACTATTATTATATGAAGATTATGAACGATAATTTCTCGATTGGGAATTAAATCAATAATTAAAAATGTAATGTCTAGTTTACCCGAATCAAAAAACAGACTAGAAACAAAATGGAAGTTCCCAGGGAAAGTCAAACTGTCGTTTGTCAAAACTCAAACTCTGTTGTTAAGAAAGTGTCCTATATTTTGCCTGGAGATTTATGTGTTTTGTGCCTGGAGAGAATGACCTTGGTGTTGCCAGTTCGCGAATCCCATAAGACGTTTCACCCCCCTGATGCATGTCATTTTGTCATTTTAACTGAGAACTGAAACACGCAGGATTCCATGCTTTCGAAGTTTCACATTACTTGTTACAAATGTGGCTGCAAAGAACAGTATCTTTGACAGCTATAACGATAATTACACCGACGAGAGGTCGGCGACATGTCTCTCTTCTTCCAGTATCCTAACGGACTTTGCTTCGCTCAACCTACTTTCTTTCTTTTAATTTGACCACTTATATTTATGACTTTCGTATCTCTTTCATAAATTTAACAAAATAAAGACTTAGCAAATATGTAATGATACAAAAATCACCAGACTTGGTGTAAAATCGCCACACTGGCAACCCTGAACAATTTGTAAGCGCATCGATAATGCCGTGGATATAAGAGGGTTATGTAAGTCTGGATGCCTATACGTTCAGCTTGACGCAAATATAAATAAAATAGTAATTCTGTATTTTTCGGCTTGGCAGCATTGCATGTCCGTCCTTGGATTACTGGAAATTAAGTCTCATGTGTTCTGTGATTAAGGTAGTTCATTGAAAATTTTGAACTCTACGCGCGCGCCCTTAACGCTGTGAGAATTTGATAAAATTACTTTTAGACGGACAAAATTAGAGAAAAGCGGTTTCATGATGGTAAGTAGTAAGCATCATAGTGATCTAACCGTAATAGTTAAACATAAATAAAATACCACTATTCGTCATTGTCTGTCAGATCGGTCCGTAGGACCTTTGCTCTTGGTTAGTTTATTCACATGTCACATAGTACTACCAGAGGCGACACTCAAAAATTAGCGTCTATCAGTGCCAACTTGAGTCCTATGCATTTGGTGGGATTCGTGTAGCTGTCATTTAGTATTTAGGGGATATCAAGAACATTGAGGTTTATTTCTACCTAAAATTCATCAACGTTGACTAGATTCAATCAACATCTTCGTCCGCAGTATATCAGCATTTGTTAGTGTTTGACGTATCACATTCGGACGTCAGGATGTTTTTCAATTCCCAAAATGACAGCTATATCGGTTGCCCCTCGGCCTCATACTCTTTCAAGAATCGATCAAGTTATCAGTATCGACCGTTAACGGGGTTCCATAATTCCATCTCTAGAGAGAAGTAGAACACATTGGCAACGCTGCCGTGTACATCAATCACTACGCGGTTGATTGTGATCGTGTACTGTGATTGGATTGATCACAATCACATGATGTACCTTATTCTTACGATCAAAACACTGCGTCGGCCGGTCGGCGTCGGTTACTGGAAGTGTCAAAATATTTTTTGAGGTTAAATGGTTTGCCGTTGCACCTAACATAGAATATAGATCCATAAAAAAAGAAAACAAACAAATACAACTTTGTTTTGTAATTTTTAACTATTCAGCTATGAGTTCTGCAAGTAAGGTGAGTAGTAGTGGTACTATCCTCGTACTATATGTGCATAAAATTGATATATTGATACTGTTGTATTCAAAGGTAGGAGAGATATTCACAGCCGCAGGGCAAGCTTTCAACAGACTTGGGGACCTAACAATGCAGCTACATCCGAACACGGAAAGCCCTACAGGGTAAGACCTTATCAATTTTAAAACTCTTTGTTATTCAAATCCGATATTGATATATTGCAAAAAGCATAATACAGAGGCAGCTATCGTCGAAAGGACACTTGGACAAAACAAGTCAGGACACCATTCTTAGCCCCTATAGTTTGATCCATCAGGCAGCTGTGTTTGTTGCTCCCAAATTACTCAGACTGCAGCCCTGGGCCAAATGTCAGATATTGAATCAGCACAACATTAGTCAAAGCAATACTGTAACTAAGAGCCCTTCCACACTGACACCATAATCAAATCCAAGCGAATAACCAAAATTTCTGTGTTATGTGCCGCGGTTATAATATGGTTCAAGATGACATAGGGTTGATGACGTCAGTTACACGAATCGCTTGAACGCGTTGGTTTTAACCGCGGTTTTGTTGCAAGTTGTTTATTTTAGAAAAGTGCATATATAATCTCTGATTATTTTTATCACCACTTAATAATCGGTGCTTTTTTGTCTACAACGGTGTATGGAAAGTTTAAATAAGAAACCTTTCATAATATTCATGGGAGAAGTGTTTTTTTTCAGAAAAATTTTGTTAATGATGGAGCCATGGTTTTGTAGCTATGATAACTTTCAGTTCTCTAAAGTTTTCCGCATGTCAAAAAAAACATTTATTGATTTAGCAGAAATGATGAAAAAACGATGTAAAAGGGTATTAGCAAAACCATATACAGGTGGACATCATTCAGTGAGTTAAATGGCCATATGTTAATATTCTTGTGGTATATGGCTAAACAGGATACTTTGTTAAACATAGGAACTAGATTGAAAGTGTTCCCAACAACAGTAATGAGTATAACTAATAAGGTGCTCCACTTTATGCTAACACTGACGTCAGCCTGTATCAAGTTTCCCAAAAATGAAGCTGAAGTACAATAACAATATCCAATAACCGGCAAAATTCTAACTTGTCACATTTCAAATAATAACCAGAAATATAAAAGTACTCCTGAGTTGGGTAAATACCACAATTTTGCGGTGATAACTGTGACATATAACAGCTGATTCATGATGTCACGGATCTTATAACCAAACTGATAACCACACTCACTTGAACGGATCGGTAAGTACCAACCCAAAATGGTTAATACCATTTTCATTTGGTTATCCGCTTGAATTTGATTCTTGTCAGGGAGTCGAAATATATTTCATTAGCTTAGTTTGGTTATGGTTGCTGGTGATGTCACCAAGAAATCCCAGTGAGGGACTGCCATTAGAATATTTACCTTCAAAATCTACTACATACTTTGCAAGCATATTTTTTTGTATCTATCATTTACTGATGATAGCCTTGTCAGTTTATAGATTTCTAAATAATGAATTAGGTTAAAACTTGGTTCGTAGAGAACATCATAAAAACTCAAAAGATAATCTTCATAATTAAGTCTTCACTACATCCATTTTGATTATTCTTATATAGATATAGGTAAGACTTGCATTTTATGGTGGGGTGGAAACTAGAGCCCCAGTGATTAACTTTTGAATAAGGGCAGCAATAAAGGTGTTCATGAATTTATCATATCACCAAATGCAAGGCTTAACCTACTAACCTCCTTATTATTTAATCCAGCAAGTGGACTGATGAAGAAATCGAGATGCTGAGGCAAGTTGTAAAGCAATTCTCTGATGGTTTGAACCAAATCAGTGATCACATAAAGCGTAGAACTGTGTAAGTGCTTAGAATGTATGCTTCACAGGAAGTTCTTCACTAATAGTGATTATTTTATTTCTGTGGCAGATCTCAAATCAGGACAGCTTTGAAAAAGAAGGCTTTTGAAGATGCAGGACTTCCTATTAGACAGATTTCAACTGTGGCCCAACCTCAACAACAAACACAAACTGCACAACAACAGGTACTTATAATTGCTTTGACCATATTAGTAGACCTACCACAGTCATAATTAGAAAAATAATAGTTTTAAACAATGCTGTAGTTGCAGGTATGCATGAGGTCATGTTGATGCATGTCTATACAGGGTGTCCCACATCAAGACAGATATGGGGGAAATAAGTCATGTACTTTTGAAACTAGAGGCTTTACCATGTGATGATCTTTTACTTTCTGTTTCTACCAATTTCAATTTTTTCTTAGATGGAGTGATGGACAGTGTCATATGTAATGAGAGCCAGACAAATAGTAAAGCCACTTTTGTTAAATCGCGAATGCCTTTATAAATTCACAATAACCATTCAGACTGCCTTCCTTCAGCAGCAATGCAAGCTTGATGTCTTGAAAGGCGAGCGTATCTTCCGTTATTAACAAATTCATCTGCTTCCGCTATTCTTAGCTCAGCTACACTCTCGATTAGCTTTGCATAAACTTTTGTTTCACTGCTCTCTAGTAAATAAAATCAAGTGGATTTAATTCGGGTGAACGGGCTGGCCACGAAATTGTACTAGATAGATAGATAGATATTAATTGATCACATTTCAGTAGATTAATACATGTGACAAGTCAAAGAAGGAAAAAATGATGCACAAGACATTAAAAATTACAATTATAAAAAAATAAGTAAGACCTACACATGATAATGACAATTAAAAATGCTTATAATAAAAATTCTTGTACAGGATCAAAGAAGCTCTGGCATAGCAATTTCTTTACTCAAACTCATTGTAATTTGTGATATATACAGATCGTTCATATGCTGTTGTTTTATGCCTAGGAAAACATGCCTGTCTTATAGTTGGGTTACTCCCAAGGAGACTTAAGCCATCAGGGTTGCTTTTCACAAATGTTATACATTTTAATATATAAAATTGATAGTGTTAGAAGTCCGTATTCTTTAAAACTTACGGTCATTAAAACTGGTCTGATAGTTGCTTTTTAATAAAAAAAAAATATATATTTGGTTTGTTCGTACAGTAGTCGGTAACTTGTCGGTGACTGTCAAAATCAGATAGATGTTACCTGTTCGTACAGTTCTGACTGTTTGCCGACAGCTAATCCGCTGTTCGTACATTACCTTCTGACAGGTCAGGGTACACCAGTCAACCAGTGACAGTGACATATATCAGAGTGAGTCGAAAATATCTTGAGGACTAAGATTGCTTCGCAAAGGGCATTTAATGATCGATTACTCTTCTCTAATGGACGATATGGGGACACTCCGCACCGACAAACCGTTGGCGATCTAGCTACGCCAACGGGCTTTGCTGTCGTTCCATGGTGTCATCGCGCAATGTGTCTGCCTGACTTCGGCCTCCCATCGTAACCGTGTCGAACTTCTTACATCCAGAACTGGCTTATAAGACCGCTCCTATGTCCCGAGGGTGTCGAGATCGAGTAACAATCTACATTAGGAGCTTTTCCCAGTTCTACTAACTTTAGGCAGTTCAAAAATAAGAATAACGAAGTTTCTTCAAACAAAATCTGAGGGATATACCCAGAAGATGAAGACCTTGTAGATCTACTGGAGGAGAGAATGAAACTCAAAAGCCTAAATTTTGTGGAGAAAATAGTGCCACAATTCAACAGCAACAGGTTTTTGTAACATTATCGGGTGAGCAAGTTGCAGAAGAAATTTCAATGAAATTCCATTTTAAATATCAGGCAGCGCCAAAGTGCTTTGTGTTCAATATTTTGTTGATTGACCCGGTAATGACAAAATGAAGATTATGAATACACTATGAAAAATCCGAACAATAGACGACATAACTTACAAGTACCATACTTTTTGTGATCACTAATCTTTTGAAAATTTTTGTTACAGTTCCAAAATGCGAAATTACGCGATTTTAGTCTTACTTCTATGTATTTTCATTGTCCATGTTGGGAACTCTGTGTAACTTATAGCTATGTAAGCAGATCTTGATAATTGTAGTTATGTTCAGCTGTTTTAGCTTTTTAGTGTATAACACCTTTTGTTATTCAAATACGTTATCAAATCCTTGTAGTATTTTTACTTCATTCTTTTAGTAGTCAAATTTTCAATTCGACATTTCTTCTTTCGACTTCCATCATCAACTTTGTGTCTTCATACGGATGCTATATTGGAATTTTGTACGCTCAAATGGACTTTTCAGCCCTAAATCAGTGATGTATTTCGTTAGTTGGCCATACATTTGTTATTGGACGAAAATTATAAGGAAATAAAAAGATATGGTTGCACCTAACACGAAATGAAAATTTTATTATTCACAGTCTCAAACTCTTTTGCTATGCAAACAAATGAAATCTGATAACTTCAAGGCCTACCTAGGAACTTCTGGAATAACTAAGGTTTTGCAATGTCAATGTATGACATACTCTTTGTTGAAATCAGAATAAAAATTCTATTCATGTGTGTACAAATCCAATATGGCGTCTATAAGAAAAAAATAAGTTGATGCTGGAGGATAAGAGACGAAACGTCATATTGAAAGTCTAATTGCGTCGTCTTGTAGAGGAGAAAATGTGGCAGAATTGATGTGCAATATATTTTGAAATTCCACCACAAATAGTCATTTGGGAAATTTCTTTTTTACGTCTCTTTCTGGAAGTACGAGTACTTTCAATTTCAAAACTTTCTAAGCGACATTTTGCTGATTATCTGAATATGCCTCTATTGAAACGACTTCGTATCCCTTAAAGTTGCCGAGATCCCAATGGTGAGGGTTGAATTTGAAATACCCTGTATAGGGAAAATATTATTTTCACCCCAGCATAACTAGTCGGCCACTCCCTCTCCGTGCGCACCCGTGAAATAAAGCTGTATCACAAAATCTCCAGAATTCGTAGTTTTTTACCAGGTTTGGGTTGTACTTACATAGCTGAAATACTCGTATATAAACACTGTTTCTGCGTACACTTCGAGGCTGGGCGACAAGGGAACAGGAAACAAAAGCACTATTATCCGAGTTTTATTAAAAGTTATTCACAATACTTTGTACATTTCTCAGGCATAATCACTGCAGACGTTTATTCAGAATTCTTACTATTTACTTCTTCAACTTGTTATTCGATGTGTGGAATCATATTTCTTCGAATTTATGTTTATACTTTTTTAAATAATTAAATGGGAATTACTGAGTAAATCTACTTGACATCTTTGGGTGTTGTTATTATTTCTAAAAAGTGTCCCGTGTTTTCATCTCTAGAGGAAAATTCGGGCGCATTCGGGCAGTTGGACGATAAATCCTAGATCATTATGTTTTACACCAAATGAACATACCCCAATTTTTCCAAAATTGTTTTCTTCATTCTGAAAAAGTTTACATTCGAATAATTACTATTGTACTTGATTTCGAGCTCTGACAATTTACTGGCAAATTAGCAAATTATCTGCAGTCATCAAACAGTCAGAAGTTATACATACATATATATATATATATATATATATATATACAGGGTTATCCAAATTAAGTGTCCACCATTAGTAACTTTGTTATTAGTGAAAATACAAAGTTGTTTGAATTAGCAAACTAGTAGCATTTTTAACGCTGGTAAAAATGAGAAATAAAAAAAAACAATTGAGAGTCGTTATTTTGATTTTTTTCAGTAAAATAACATTTTTTTAAATGGAAACCCCTGTATATTATATTTTTTTCTGTTAAAGCATCAAATTTTAAACAAAAAAGTTCATAATGACTTTTCCGCTAAAGTCAAAAATAAAGTCAAAATAACGATAAATATTTTTAATTATTTGCAGTATTATAATATTAAGACGGCTATGAAAACAACATGGCGTTCGCGATTTGACAGCATTAAGATAAGCGACAAATTGTTAAACTGGACATACTCGCAACTAGAAGGCTTTGGAAAACAATGATAATATCAAATAATGTCAAACATTAGTGTAAATACTTGTTTATAAGCTTTATTGTGTCATTAATTTAAAGAAAAATGTTCTCCCATGAAGAAAAGTGTGATATGTTAGAATGCTATTTAGTGTGCAGAAAATCCTCCTTGAGAGCAAGAGAATACTACAGTGAATTATATCCCGCTCGCATTCAACCGTATGAACGATATTTTCTGAGACTTTATCGAAAATTTAGGGGCAACGAAAATGTTTTTGCTAAAACAAGGGCAAAAAAAGAATTCATAATAAGCGAGGCCACGGAAATTGCAGTTATTGGATATTTTGAAGCTTATCGTGAGAATTCAATAGCAGATATTCTCAAGGACTCTAATTTCAGTTATGGTACTGTTCAAAGGATTTTAAAAAAATACAAATTTATTCCGTATAAGTACCGACCAGTTCAAACGCTTTTGGCAGGGGATCCAGAGAGAAGACTTGTTTTTTGCCATTGGTATCTTAGCTTCTGTCGCCAAAATGTAAATAACTTTCGTTACCTTTTATGGACAGATGAATCAAAATTTTCAAATTCTGGAATGTTTAATAGAAAAAACCACCATTATTGGTCAAGAGAAAATCTTTTGTTAGTACATCCAAGAGGCCCACAAGTCCGTTTCAGTTTCAACGTTTGGTGCGGTATAATTGGTTCAAAAATTGTTGGCCCGTTCTTTTATGAGGGAACCCTAACTGGTGAAAGATATGTGGAATTTATGTCAGAAATTCTGACTAATTTCTTAAACGAATTGGATCTTATAAGTAGACATCATCTGCATTTTCAGCAAGATGGCGCACCTGCCCACAACTCCAGAGGTACTTATCATTTTCTAAGTACTACTTTTAATGATCAGTGGATAGGAACAAATGGCCCAATACAGTGGCCTCCCAGATCACCAGATCTAAACCCACTTGATTACTTCTTGTGGGGTTACTTAAAGAACCAAATTTACAAGCGAAGGTACGATAACCTTGACGCGTTAAAGACTGCAGTTAGGGAAAAGATAACCCAGATAGATGGTAGGACCATACTTAAGACAGTTCGAGCAGTTGAAAAACGTGCCCAAAAATGTATTGAAGAACAAGGTGGTGTTTTCGAGCATCTTCTTTAAAAAGAATTGTTATTGTATTTTGTAAGATTATAAGTTGATGTTGAAAATAAAGTTTGTCGATACAATTTAATTGTTTCAGATTGGAGGCCATAACTTCAACAATTTGTAACCTAGGAGAAAAGTTATTGTAAGCTTTTTTGTTTAAAATTTGATGCTTTAACAGAAAAAAATATAATATACAGGGGTTTCCATTTAAAAAAATGTTATTTTACTGAAAAAAATCAAAATAACGACTCTCAATTGTTTTTTTTATTTCTCATTTTTACCAGCGTTAAAAATGCTACTAGTTTGCTAATTCAAACAACTTTGTATTTTCACTAATAACAAAGTTACTAATGGTGGACACTTAATTTGGATAACCCTGTATATATAACAACAAGTAGGAAAATAATGGGCAAAATCCGCAAAAAGGAGGAAAGTGGATTCGAGCAGAAAATAGGATAGGTAACCCGAGCGATACGTATTTCTGCTGCTTGGCTTCATCAGGCCCGAAATGAATGCACATATGAAACTACAAAAGTAGATACACATGCCCACACATCCGGATACGGGTGTAACCTGAGGAAACGAAGTTGGAGGGGGGAAAAACGACACACGAAGTCCACAACAAGAGCCAACCTACACATTGTAGTATAAAATGGCTATACGACCTCGAATTTTCAAGGAGACGTCTAACCACAACCACGCGGCCGGTTATAGCCACTTGCTGTGGTACTTCAAGCCCAAAGGATCTACAAAGAGAATATGATCATGCGGAGAAAGGTACATAACAACAAGTAGGAAAATGATGGGCAAAATCCGCAAAAAGGAGGAAAGTGGATTCAAGATTAAAAGGATGGAATCTTCTCCATGGTGATGTTAACATTACTTTTTACCGAAAACGGCAACAAGACCTCACACACTGTTTCCGTCAAGAAAGGGAGTTGATATATTTCTCCGATGTCAACAATTTGTTTGACGCGTTAGGACAGAAACATGTTCCAAATGATTGGCGCCTGTTCATTGATTCCTCTAAGCTTAGCTTAAAAGCGGTATTGGTACACAACGGTAATAAATATCCATCTGTACCTATAGCGCACGCAGTTCATATGAAGGAATCATATGAAAATATGCGAGTTCTGTTAGAGCCTATCCGTTATAATGAATATGGATTGGCCATATGTGCAGATTTAAAGGTAATAGCCCTTCTTGGAAAACAGCTGGGATATACCAAATATTGTTGTTTTCTTTGTGAATGGGACAGTCGTGCACGAGATCGTCATTATGAACAGAAGGAGTGGGCCACTACGTCAGGTATCAACTCCGGGTCTCAAAAACATTGCTCATGAACCACTAGTTGATCCCAAAAACGTGTTGCTTGCACCTTTGCATATTAAGTTGGGACTGATGAAAATTTTTGTGAAAGCTATGGATCGAAATGGAAGAGGGTTTCTGCATTTAAAACAAAGATTTCCGAGACTTAGTGAGGCAAAAATTAAAGAGGGCATATTTGTGGGTCCACAAATACGGTGTTTATTAGTACTCTTACACACATATCCTTATATTCTACGAGTATAAGCAGCAAATAAAATGCCTTATTGCAAGAAAACCGTGTGTGACAGAAAAAATCGAATGCTATTCCCGGCTTTTTGGGTACGTTTTACATAATAACCACCTTGTTTTGTCCATGTCACAAAAAATTATTTTAATTTTGTTCACCAGTGAATCAATCGGTCTTAGCTTCCTCAGCCAACTCGTAACGTTCTCACGTACGCAACCTATACAGTCAGCGACGTGTCAGTGACAGCTAACTGAGTAAACTAGGTCATGACTTGTCGCCGACTATCAGTTTGCTGATTGTCAGCAAACAGGCTGTTCGAACAAACCATATCAATGTTGTTTTATACTTATTTAATATTAGTTGATTTTTTACACCAAGACTGGCGTCTCAAACATAGCGCTGATTATTTTCCGCTTAACCCCTTCTGGGGTTTTCCATACATTATTACAGATGTATCATCTGCAAACTTCACTACTTTTTCTGATTTTACCTGTTGGGGGATATCATTCGCAAAAAGAATAAAAATTAATGGTCCCAGTACTGATCCCTGTGGGACGCCCAAAGATACAGAAAATGTTTTACATTCTGTATATTGTATTTTTATCTTTAGATATCGATTTTCAAAGTAGGATTTGAACCAGTCCAGTAGTAACACTCTTATGCCCAGCTGAAGAATTTTACTAAATATTATTGTGATGTTAAGGCACTCAAATGCTTTTGTTAAATCAAACATTATGGTTACTACAAATTGATTATTATCTAAATGTTTATAGACAAAATTGAAAAGTTGATAGGAGGCTGACTCAACAGCTTTACTCTCCCTGGAACCAATATTTTATTTATATAACATGCAAGTCTCCCTTTTCATGAAGTGGGCGAACTTCAGGTATTTTCATAAGATCTGGGAATTTGCTAGTGGACAGTGATAAGTTAATTAACATAGTTAGTGGAAATAAGATGTGCTCATGCATAGTTTTCAATAAACGTAATGAAATCACATCCATTTCAAAGCTGTTTTTATTCTTTAAAGAGGATAAAATATTCGAAACATCACGTACTAACTCACAGAGGCTTTACAGAAATTTTCTGGCCCACTACTGTATGTGTTCTTTATTTTAATATTATATTGACTTGAAAAGTAATCTGCAAATGCATTGACAACGATATTTTGATACTTAATTAGTTCGCCATCAGCAACAAGTGAAACCTATTTTGTTTTAGCTTCACAAACATTAAGATTTTCCTTCATGATGCACCATGTTTCTTCAATTGCATTAGAAGCTTCCATAATTTTTTTTCTACATAGGAGTTCTTGGCAACTTTTATTTTATTTCTGTATTCAATCTTCTTATCATGAAGATTTTGCCTATCAACAAAAATGTATCACTCTGCTCGGGTATTCCGCATCAAGATATCTAAATGAACGGGCATAGTGCGCCGGGCAACCGTCTTGCTGGTATCACATGTCTCTGTAAATGTTTAGTGGCACGTCTTTCAATGAATTTGGTAAATGACTTTGTGAAAAGTCTTAATAAATTTCGATATTTAGACAAAGACATACCACTCGTGTGAGTTGTGTAAATTCGGGTAACCATCTTTTTTAAATGTCGACTCATCAGCCCATAAAATTTTCTCTAAAAATCGCGGATCTTCCTGGTGTCTCATCAACATTGTTTGAGAAAACTCAACTATTGGAAGATAATGCTGGGGTGTGGAGATCGTACTCGGCGTTCGTGGTACGAGTGGATCTCATTCTTTCGTAAAACTCGGTGGCCTGTGCTTTTGGGCACGCCCGTGCTTGCTTCTTTTTGACGTACTGAAGTAGTCGGGCCTTCTTTGACTGCTTGTAGTTCGACGTCCTCGCAAGGTCATGAAATTCTTCCTTTACCATGTGCTTGATTTGGGAATCGTTCATCTGAAAGCAAACGGTGTACATTCACATAAACGCTGTTCTCAATATCCTTTACATTCCAGAATTTTAACTTCAAATAGCTCAGTGATAATTAAGAATAGGGTGTAAACGTGCTCCTCATATATTTGACAAAAGGAAAACTCCGCACTTCCTACGCAACGCCGTCTTCAGTGTATAAAGGATTAAGTGCAATTAAAATCCTCTAAAAAAATATTAATAATAATAATAACGTCTTTATTTAAACACAAATAACCAGGAGAGACATAAGCAGCGAAGTTTAGCCAAGGCTATTGTTACACTTAACTGCTTATGTCGGTTACATTAGATGTTAAATACAAAAAAAAATAACAATATAAAAAAGAACATAAACACCTATGTGAGCATAAACATCACACTCCATAACGGCACAGCACAGTCTTAGCCTATGGCGAGCAGCCTGCTTTTGACTTGCTCGCGGAAACTTGGCAATGGCATTGATTTTAAGCTTTTTTCCAAGTGATTATAGAATAACGCTGCATTATCTGAAATACCACGTTGGAATAAAGCAGAATTGTATGGTACGATTCTGATATTATAGCCATTTGTGACAACTCGGTCATGCACTTCACAGTTGAATCGTAATTTACCTCTCAGGTATTCAGGTTTCGATGTTATGAGAATTTTATGAACTAAAACCAAGTACATACTTATATTTAACTAGACTACCCAACCTGAGCCAATTTAATTCTTTATATTTTTCACTAATGTGATCATATCTTCGCAGACCGAAAATAAAGCAAACGCAGTTATTTTGAGTGATTTGAAACCGGTTTTTCGTTAACTGATCTAGGCTCGGGTAATAAACGACATCACAGTATTGACATCACCAATGATTCACAGAGTTTTTTTCTCAACTTGAAGTTGAGCAAGCATCGAACAGAATAAAGGGCTCTAGAGCGAAGATATGTTTTTTCATTAAATTAGCTGTATGTCTGCGGAATCTTAACTTGCTATCAACTTCAACAACCAGTATCTTAGCTGTTTGAGTATGTTGTAGCACTGTGCCATCAAGAGTTAATTGGAACGAGTTTTCAACGTTTCTTCTTTTATGGTCAGAACAAAACAGTATTATTTGCGTTTTATCTGGATTTATAGCGAGATTATGACCTACGGAAAATTGATGTATTTTATCCATATCTATTTGCAAAGTGGGTACTGGATATTCAAATATGTGGTGTCGAAATGATAAATTATTTGCGCGTCATCAGCGAATGTTTGTATTTCTGCATTACCTGCAACTTTATATAAATCAAAGGTGTATATTAAAAAAAGGACAGGGCCCAAAATTGAGCCTTGAGGAACACCTGAAGGTATAATCGTGATGTCGGACTGTATGTTACTAATACTGACACATTGTGTGCGACTTGACAAATAGCTGTGAAAGAAACCCACTGCATTGTCATCAAATCCTATGTGCTTCAGCTTTGCGCATAAAAGTTTATGATTAATTTGGTCGAATGCTTTGGAATAATCAAGTGATACTACTGCTGTAGCCATTTTTTGTCCAGTGCCCGAATAACATCATCACAAAGACTTAATAGAGCTGAAGTGGTTTTATGGTGCTTCCTGAAACCTGACGGACATGAAGATATTGTTTTGTGTTCATCTACTATATATATTGAACAACTTGTTGCTGTGTGATTTTTTCTAATATTTTTGAGAGCACGGGTAATAAGTTTATAGGTCTTAGATGTTTAAGTTCAGTAGGATTTGATATTTTAGAGACAGGCATAATTAAGGCCAGCTTCCACTGTTTAGAAAAAGGATACCACCCTATCCTTTTTCTAAACACAAATTTATAATGTGAGTAATGTGGAAGAAAGTTATAAGAAGACTTACTTTGATCATAGTTAATCATAGAGTGTCAATTCCCTTAGTATCTGATTACAGATCTCTAATGGCTTAAAATATTTCTGATGGCTGGACAACAGGGAACCGAAAGCAATTTCGGTTGTCCAATTTGTTGCTGTCATAGAACCGACATACATTTTCTGAAACACTGTATAAGCTATACACGGACATAAAATAATTGTTTATTTTATTAGCGTCAGCTAGTTCAATTGGTATTCCTGGCTTTGAGCTAGATTTTTTATTGAGCGTGCTCAATCCAGACCATAAGGCTTTCGAGTTATTTTGGTCACTTAGTTTTTGAATGTAGCCTTTCTTTTTTATTCGAATTTGCTTGAATTTCTCAAAATCATCTGTTGATTTACTAGTTTTATACTTCGTGAAAGCAGAATCCTTTTCTTTTAACAATTTTTTCATTTTCTCATCCAACCAAGGCGAAGGCGGCTTATTAACACGTATTGTCTTTATCGGAGTATGTTTGTTATAAATATCCGTAAGAATTGACGTCATGTTCAACTTTAGCATCTAAATCATTCCAGAAATATAAGTCATAAAGATTAGAGCTACATAGATCGGAAATGAAAGCAGTTTCATCAAATCTACGGAAATCTTTCATGGTAATAAATTTTTGTCGAGGCTTTTCGGTAATAAGTTTCAATGTAGACACAACAATCTTATGATCTGATATTTCATGAGTATCGAGAACTAGACAATCAGTAAAACGTTGCGGCTGATTGGCAAAAACAGGGTCAAGCAGTGAGGCAGTATCGTTTGTTACACGTGTTGGAGAAGTAACTGAGAAAATTCAGTTTCTTCAAAACTCGAGGAAATGACATTTATACGATTCAGAAAGTTGTCTGAAGCGTTTACACAGCCTAAGAGATTTTGCGAGGGTGGACGAGACTAACTACCAATCACGAGCGTATACTTATTCACATTCACTAGCACAAAAAGAGTTTCTAAACAGTCAGCAACATGCTTATCAACGCTAAAAACTTTTGCATTTAAATGAGATCTTATATAGTATATGAGCCAACACCACCGCCTCTTGAGGCCCGACCATAACGGAAGAAGTTGTACCCCTCTATACCTATATTGCTACTGAGAATATCGCTATAGCGCCATGTCTCACTAGTTGCTAATATATCAAAATTCTCAGTTTTTTGTATATCCGTAAAAACATCGAAACCCGACAAAAGGGACATTTAAATTTCCAATTCTTAACTCCCTAATTTCCATAATTAATCCTATTCATAAAATTATGATAATGAGAAACATATACTGGACATGACTTATCACTTGCTTTATGGCCTACATCAAATTTTGTATTCAACCTAGCATTGTGGTTAATGCAGTTCTTACATTTTTCTGTATTACTTAGTTTTACAATCCTTAACATTATGGTTTTCTGCACATTTAAGGCAAGATATAGTCTGTACTCTACAGTTTTTTGCACTATGTCAAAACGCACAATTAAGGCACTGTAGAACATTTATGTGGTCTGAGACGTAATGTTTCATCCAACCCAGGTAGAAAAAACCCTTATCAATAATATTCTTTTTTACCGTTGGTGAAACTTCCATTACCAGATGCACTTGGTTACTCTTCCTCGTTTTTAGCTTTGTGACTATCTTCATTGTTGACATATTTTCATCTCCGAAGTCATTCAACATCAGAACCTTGCGGAGTATCTTTATGTCGTCGTCGAAGTCATCATCCAAGGTAACATTCTTGATAAGCAATTGGGGGTTGTACTTTTCAGACTTTCTTATCTGATATCCATTGCCCAATTTTGACTTAGGGCAGTGCTAAGTTTTTCTAGATCAGAAACATCCCTGCAGTATACTGCTGCACCTTGTTTGTTTTTTTTTAGTTCCATCAACCCTAATGTCTAAATTTTCTAGATTTGCGCTGTTTTTTTATTGATTTAATCACATCAATGTTCGCATTACTGCCATCCGTTTACTACTGCGGCCACCGCTGCTGCCTAAAAGCGTATACTGAAAGTAGATATAGTCCAAGAAATTTTATGTCTAAAGTGTTACAGTAAAGACATTTCTTACATGTTCTAATGTAACCTGATTTCGAATCGGCCGAATGCCATATTGTCAAATGATTAGTGGTGTTCCCAGTTTAGTCGTTGATTTACCATGCTTTTTGGACATTTTCGAGCATTCTCTATGACATAATCACACAATTATATGCACTGAAGGTATGACTAATGAGAAAATGGAAAAGTTATAGAATTTAGTTGAGTTAGTTTAGTTAGTTTAGTTGATTAATGCAAAGGAAAACGTTCGGAAAATTATCATCTCAAAATATACTCAGTGACATTTGAATTGTTACACCCAGAAAAAATAATTTCTTCTCCTTGATTTTTTGGCAGTGAGGTAGTCTTACATCTTACAGGATGAAACGATAACATTCTCACGAAATTTTATTGAAAAGTAATAAGAAAAAAAATGAATATCGTGTTGGGTGATCCCGCAGCTGAATACACTCCTGTATATGTCTAGGTATCGACAAAATGAGATAATCGATGTCTGGTTGTGGCACCTCATTCCAAACAACTCAAACTTCGTGGATTAGCTGTGGCAGAGTCTGTGGCGCATGGTGCAAAATGGATAGTCTCCTCTCCGTCATATCCCATACATGTTCGATGGGGTTTAAATCCGGTGAACGGGGTGGCCACGGCAAAACATTAACGGACGTGTGGTCGGCCCTCTACATACGGCAGTAAAGAGGTCATCAACGCAGCTGTCATATTACCTTCGGCTACCATAGGCAATAGCCCCCCAAACCGTCATTCCAACTGTCCTGTCTATATGCGTCTGAACAGCAAATCCAATATCACGCCGTTCTCCACGGCGGCCTCTTACCCTTTTACGACCATCGTGCCTACCTAGACATTCGTCGCTGAAGATGCCATTGTGCCATTCTGCCTACCAATATTGCCATTCTCTGCTCTAGTTCAAACGTTGACCACAGTGGTCCGCAGTCAGAGGAAGCACTAACCGTGGACGGTGTAACAAAGTCCAAAGGCCCGAATGCGGCGATAGAAGCCCTGTTCATACAGCTGTCGCCAACCGTCAGTGATCGTGTCCAAGATCCCGCTAGCGTACGCATAGCAACAGGTCTACCTTCTTCACCAAACCATTGGTCAGCGATCTGACGCGTATTAGCAAAACGGTCTCTTAGGGCGAGTTGGCTGAAGCGCCTATCTTGACGCTCTGTGGTACGCCTCGGTGGACCAGTTGGCTTTCTTCATGTTCCTCTACCTTCTTCTATCCACACGCGACACACACGCATTGCCGTCATTGCAGTACAATCAGTTTCGCGATAGGACAAACCAACATCTCGATAAGCAATAATTCTACCTCTGTCAAAGTCGCTAACATGGTATGGACGTTTTCGAACTCGAGGCATTTTGTTATGCTTAACACTAGTAAATAAAAGAGTAATAACTAAAAATATCTGTACTACTCAGCTCTCAGAAACTGCTTTCTTCACAAAAGTAAGAGATAACATTTTAACAAAGGTAAACAATAACAAAGATAAAACGTTAACATTGTTGAAACAGCATGCTTTAAATATAGTCATTATGTTGCCAAAAAAAAAACAAGTTGAAGAAATTATTTTTTCTGGTTGTAACACTTCTAATGTCACTGAGTATATGTACTGGGAGATATATGTAGCTTGAGGCATTAGACCGAAAATATATAAAAAAAATATTGCGCATACATTATGATAAAATGTTTCATCCATGATGATCATCCAGTCACTCCATGAATGATATGGGACACTAAAAACAACATTGATAAGCAGTAAGTAATAAATTGGGAGACTTTTGATTTCTAATTGTTTTATGTTTGATAGCACATAATAGTCAGACATATGAAGATAATACAATTCATTGTGAATTAAGGAAATAACTTCTCAAACAAAATTGAAGTAATGAAATTCAGCAAATAGTACGAAAAAATTAATAATAAAACGTTAAGCAATCACTAAAACTACCACCCTTATACTGTATACTTTTGTGTGATGTTATGTGATTCTAGGCTTCATCCCGAGTGATATGCTCTGGCATCTCATGTCAGTACGACAGGGCACTCTATGAACTACACAAGTATCAAAGTTCTTGATAAAGAAAAACACCTATCCAAACGTTTATTCCTGGAAATGTCCCACATTTTCATGAATGACAATTGTATGAATAAGAAGACAGATGTTAAGCAACTGAGCGTCATTTACTCATATTTGCTAAACTGCGAAAAGTTGGAGCACTTACACATCTCTCCAAACTTTGACTTTTCACAACCATAAGTGGACTATGGTTCTTTAGTCTATTCCACCCTTTGCCTCCAAAATTTCCACCCCATTCAAATTTGAATAAATGTTTTTTCTCATAATAAAATAATAATTGTTTAATTCAATTGTCCATCTCATCAACAATATAGTTTGTTCAACTGTCTCTGGTCTGTGGACAAGTTCTTATTTAACATATCTTGATAAATCACACCATCTGAAGTGATTTGGCAACATAGCATACACTTTACAAAAATTTTCGTTCCATCCGTCGACACTGACACTACCAACCTTCTGTCAAATGTTTCATCCTACTTATGATCTTGTGCCACACCATTTTGTGCAGCATCAGGTGGTTCACGATGTAATTTTAAATTTCGTTCTAAATATTTTTAATCCGTTTTAATTTGTTCCTGACATACAGCTGTGTGTATTTTATATTAATTTTGACGAATATACCATGTATCCAGCTTTCACCAGGTTACTGGGTGTTTCCCTCAACTTAAACGTTAATAACATTTAGAAACATTCTCACATACTACTGTAAGTTATTTTAAAATTCATTTTGCACAATAGTTGCTATTTTTTCTCAATGTTACTGCAGCTCCCGATAAAGATGGCAAAGTCCATTGAAAGCTAGATACTAATAAAGTATAAAGAGTCCTCATTTTTGTCGAAGTACCCAACAAAAGGCGGAAGCTTTATTTTTCACATAACTGGTCTAGACGACAATGACCACGTCTCAAGTTATATATATATATATATAAAGAGAATATGATCATGCGGAGAAATGTATATAACAACAAGTAGGAAAATAATGGGCAAAATCCGCAAAAAGGAGGAAAGTGGATTCGAGCAGAAAATAGGGGTGATGAAGCCAACCAGCAGAAATACGTATCGCTCGGGTTACCTATCCTATTTTCTGCTCGAATCCACTTTCCTCCTTTTTGCGGATTTTGCCCATTATTTTCCTACTTGTTGTTATATATATATATACAGGGTGTCCCAGAAGTCGTCGTCAAGCCGAAACCGGGTGATAGGCAAAGTCATAACAGCTAGCAGAAAAATATTTAAAAAAATTTTATGTATGTGTTTTGAAAATTATAGGTCTTTGAAAAAAATATAGAAATTTCACACCCTACGGCAGTCTGTCAACTCCTGTTACTACAGATATTAACTTTTTTTGGATTTTATTTTTACAATGTAATGATGAATAATGCATCTTCAACCTGGTGTCCCAACCTTACTGCGATCTTTTCTCGTTCAGGAAAAATTACCACTTATTTCCCAACCAAGTATTCCAAAGTAAAACTTTGCTCAACTTTAACTGGCTGTACTGGAAAAAAATGTACTACGAGAGTTTGGCAAGTAACCTTAAAATTTGGCGCATTTAATAAGGATTCCAAAATGGTATAACACTTAGAAGATTACTCGTTAACTTATGCACAATTTTTATTTGAAGAAAAACTGATGAAAATTTTTCAAAATTTCTTAATTAAACAGCGATTATGAAAACGCACAAGGACCCTTAAGGATAACTGTTTGCACAACAGTAGGCGTCAAAATGCTGCTGATGATGATTTACCTTTACAGCAAATGCTCAAACTGTTTTCCTTCAGCCGCAATACACGCTCGCCATCTTCTTAAAAAAGATCGGGTTATTAAACGAGCGAATCCACGGTTATTAACAAACTCAGCTGCTTCCAATAGTCTTTTCCGTAGCTCAGCTACATTTTGAATCGGCTTGAAATACACTTTTTCTTTTACAGTTCCCCAGTAAAAAAAATTTAACTGATTCAAATCTGGTGACCGGGCTGGCCACGGTATTGTACCAGACCGCCCTATCCATCTGCCTGGAAAGTTTTGATCGAGATACTGTCTCACTGAGAGTGCATAGTGCGCTGGGCAGCCATCATGCTGACACCACATGTCCCTGTAAATACTCAGTGGCACGTCCTCCAATAAATTTTCTAAATGATTTTGCAAAAAACCTAAATAAACCTCAGCAGTCAAAGTCTCTGGGAACTCAAACGGACCGATTATACCATTTAAAATTCCTGTCCAATGGTTTATCTTGAAGCGATATTGAGATTTATCTTCTCTCATCAAATGTGGGTTTGCTACGTGCCACTCGTGTAAGTTATGCAGGTTCATGTACCCATCTTTCTTAAATGTGGTCTCATCTGACCATAAAATTTTTTCAAAGAACCGTGGATCTTCCCTGTGTCTTTCTAACATTGTGCGACAAAAAGCAACTCGGGGCTCATAATCCCGGGGCAGAAGAGCTTGAACACGCTGTACGTGGTATGGAGCACGTTTTTTTGCAAGATTCTATGGGCTGTACTTTTGGGCACACCTGTTTTTAGTTCTATTGCACGCACTGAAGTACTGGGGTCTTCTTCGACAGCACCTAGCACCACGTCTTCGTAAGGAAGGAAAGATCTTCCCTCACCGTGTGATTGGTTTGGTAGTTGGCCCTCTGAGAACAGTAAGCGGTTCACATTTGTGAACACTCGATGATCTGGATGACGAGCTGCATTCGGGTACCTCTCACAGTAAAGTCTCGCTGCAGCACTAGCGTTGCATCTGCATTCCCCATAAATGAGGTGCATGTTAGCATATTCTTGTACGGTGTACACGGACATAGCGGCACTGCACAATCACACTATCAAAGATAGTCTAAGGAAAGCAAATGTTGTTTTGAAGAGCAATTAAACAGTCCAAATCCAAATCACAAGCGATCAACAGTCCAGTTCACGAATCCAAAATTAACGAAATCAACAAGCACGAACATGTAAAGATGCGCAGTAAACGAAGGAGTACTGATCGGTATCAAAGTGTGCAATAGCAAGTAAGTGATGTGCTTCATCCATACCACATACAGCGCGTTCAACCTCTCCTGCCCCGGGATTATGAGCCCCGAGTTGCTTTTTATCGCACAATGTTAGAAAGACACAGGAAAGATCCACAGTTCTTTGAAAAAATTTTATGGTCGGATGAGACCACATTTAAGAAAGATGGGTACATGAACCTGCATAACTTACACGAGTGGCACGTAGCAAACCCACATTTGATGAGAGAAGATAAATCTCAATATCGCTTCAAGATAAACCATTGGACAGGAATTTTAAATGGTAAAATAATCAGTCCGTTTGAGTTCCCAGAGACTTTGACTGCTGAAGTTTATTTGGATTTTTTGGAAAATCATGTATAAAATTTATTGGTGGACGTGCCACTGAGTATTTACAGGGACATGTGGTTTCAGCGGTCTGGTACAATACCGTGGCCAGCCCGATCACCTGATTTGAATCCTTTAGATTTTTTTACTGGGGAACTGTAGAAGAAAAAGTGTATTTCAAGCCGATTCAAAATGTAGCTGAGCTACGGCAAAGACTATTGGAAGCAGCTGAGTTTGTTAATAACCGTGGATTCGCTCGTTTAATAACCCGATCTTTTTTAAGAAGATGTCGAGCGTGTATTGCGGCTGAAGGAAAACAGTTTGAGCATTTGCTGTAGAGGTAAATCATCATCAGCAGCACTTTGACGCCCACTGTTGTACAAACAGTTATCCTTAAGGGTCCTTGTGCGTTTTCATAATCGCTGTTTAATTAGGAAATTTTGAAAAAATTTCATCAGTTTTTTTCAAATAAAAATTGTGCATAAGTTAACGAGTAATCTTCTAAGTGTTATACCATTTTTAAATCGTTATTAAATGCGCCAACTTTTAAGGTTACTTGCCAAACTCTCGTAGTACATTTTTTTCCAGTACAGCCAGTTAATGTTGAGCAAAGTTTTACTTTGGAATACTTGGTTGGGAAATAAGTGGCAATTTTTCCTGAACGAGAAAAGTTGGCAGTAAGGTTGAGGCACCAGTTTGAAGATGCATTATTCATCATTACATTGTAAAAATAATATCCAAAAAAAGTTAATATTTGTAGTAACAGGAGTTGACAGACTGCCGTAGGGTGTGAAATTTCTATATCTTTTTCAAAGACCTATAATTTTCAAAACACATACATACATTTTTTTAAAATATTTTTCTGATAGCTGTTATGACTTTGCCTATCACCCGGTTTCGGCTTGGCGCCGACTTCTGGGACACCCTGTATATATATATATATATATATATATATATATGTATTTATATATATATATAACTTCATAAATATGAACTTAAAATCCCTTCAGCAATATCTATAAACTCGAGAAAACAACAAATAAAGTCAGGAAACTGTTAAAATAAACTCTGATAACTCAAAAATCAAATTCAGAAACTCAGTGAATAAACTATGAAAACACGTACTTGAGCTCGAATTGTCCGAATTGTCACATTCGTCGTTACTACCGAGGTTGATGATTACTGGGTCTATTGGTTTTTCTATGTGATGATCCAGTTCCCAAAACTTCTCTTCTTCTTTAGTTATATGAGAGATACATTTCTGCCACGCATCAGCTGTCACAACACCGATTGCATCTTCCAAGAGAATACGAACGTCAAAAATTTTGAATGTTGTATTTTTACGAGCTACCTCATTTTTAATCTGAGCCCATATTAGCTCTATTGGATTTAACTTGCAATGATACGGTGGAAGTCTCAATACCATGAATCCCATCTACCTAGCGATTTCATCAACCGGAGTTTGTATTTAAGCGCGCGATTTGCGGCAATTGTGCCTTCAGCATCGTATCATTGCACGTTATGTTTTTAGACTCCAGCCAACTATAAATGTCAGCTTTTCGCCAATTTGAACTGGGAAGGTTTTCTATAAGTTGACTGTGGTACGACGCATTGTCAATGGATTTAAATGAAGATTCAAAAACTTCGGCATTCATGTCCTCGTGGTAGTCACCAGTTTTTCTTGATTCAAATATATTCAACCATCCAGTCACAAAGCCAGATGCACTACATATAACATATGTATTATTATTAATCGGCGACCTTTGCTTGAGAGACATTTTATACCAGTACTTCATCACGATGGGCTTGTCATATTCAAATCTTGCCAAAACTTGGAAACAGTATTGCCTTCATTCAGCCACGTTTTATCCAAGTAGTAGACTTGCTGTTGCCCGATTACGCGAATACTACGTATGGTTTTCAAGTATTCCCTAAGCCACATAGTGTTGTCATATTTCTCGATTAATGCACTGTTTCTTTTTTGTTTTGAACATTTGATATTAATTTCGCGCAAGGTTCTCAACAGATTGCGACAAGATATATTTGGAAGGCTTTCGTCACAGTCCAAGTCACGTTGGAGCTTTTTTAGTGTGGGTATTTCATTTTGTAAATAAAAAGAATCACTTTTCGACCAATTACATTTTTCACGTCATCATCTAGGACAAATTTCTTACGTCCTAGTTTTCAAGGTGTCCGTTGTTATTGAATATTCATTCTGTTTTCTGGTTTCAGGATTCCATAAATGGTCCTGATTGATACCTAGGTCATATCCCTACACTTCATCCATTTTTTAACAGGAAATCGCGAACGAAGTGCATTGTAAACGGTGTTCCTTTCACCAGGACATAAAACATGCCGCTGGTTCGTACTACACATTGTATTTCGTACAATTTTTGATATAATATATGCGTAATGCCGGCACTAACCAAACTCCCGTATCCGCGATCCCTACTTAACGACATGGCCACAGGACATTCGCCATAGCGAATATTCCCGCAGTGCGAACGGCGAAGCGTCCAGCGATTGAAATAAACGCATATAAATGTACTTATCAAGCCTCGCGCAGCGCCGAATGGTGAAGCGACCGGCGAAATGTAACGAGCGAACCGCGCAGGCGACTGGCGGCGCGGCAGGTGAGTAAATCAAAGGCATGAATCAGTACGGCGCAAGCCACGGAGTTGAGCGGCAGTCGTGGCGAATAGTGCCGTAATCAAACGAGTTTAGTTTTTTTCGCCGCAAAAAATGGATACCGAGGCTTTTATTACTGAAATACTTGCTAGGCCAGCTATTTAGAAGTCTTGCCACCGACACCACACAAATAGATAACATAATTATTGTGAAATATTTTAATTTCATGAAATATTAATATACAGGGTGACGTTTAATTAGCAAACCCTATTTTGGGCAATGATGTTTTCCGAAAAATTTAGTTATGAAAAAAATATGTTTGCGACAACGTGTTTTTGGGGAAAGTTGTTCATATTGATGGGTACTATCATTCTCCAAAATATGCTCAGCTAATTAAAGCATTGACTTTTTTCCAATTCTAGTGAGGATTTGTGTGCTAATAATGTATGTTGATGATACTTCCATTAGATTCTTGTCTCAAATACACTTACTTGAGATTCAAGGCTAGAAATTATCCACTTTTTCTAATCCATTCTGGAAATTACATATGCCAATTTGCTGAATTTCAAAAACGAGAGAGATAATAAATAAATATATTCACTGTACACTGTCGAATTACAAGTCATATACATGCTAACAGTAATTACACATAACGCTGGCGCGGTGGTGATTTTTTGTAATTTTTGAAAACACAAAAAAAAAAAACGGGAAAAATCGTAATGTATAGAACTTTGAACATAACCTCTCTTCAGAAAGAACAACACAAATAACCCGTCTGGTACAGTTAATAGATATACTTCATTGGTAGCATAGTCAGTAATAATTTTCTCACATAGCAAATATCACAGATTTTATACACATGCAGACCAAAACAATCATCCAGGTGTGGTTTTGCTGCTACTTAACCAAACTGTCCTTCTTTCACATTTCAAACACTACAATAATTTCTCTACAAACAAAGTGGCTGTCTGCAACCAGCAATCCATACTTCGAAAGAGATGAGCATGCCATGCCGTATCGTTCATTCATTCCTCCATAGATGGACGCTTTGGATCGCGCTCACCACGATCCTAGTGAGCAAACATGGAATGACAGCTTGCACCTTAAAAACTACTACCTAGACTGCAAGATGACATCTTATAGGTTTTTTTTTTGATGTTTTATAGGTTTTTTACATAATACCCGTGCCAGTCTGAAGTGCACATAGTGGGCAATGATTGTTGACTATTTTAATAACAATTTGGTTTTACACTTATTGCCTAAATGCCCATTCTATTCGTTTATTCGTCGCTAACATCTCTTTTACTAGTCATTTTAAACTAACTTTGTAGCTGTCAGGATTGATTTTTGACTGATGTTTGTAGAATTTTAGTTGTGTAAGCCAAATCATAGTAGGCGTGATCTCGTATCTTTGAGGAACTTGCGTAGTAGAATGACGGATGACTTCAACAAAAATTTTATTGCTAAGTGCAGTAATGAACAATATTTGTTTTTTTATAGACGCAAATTATAAACTGAAAGTCAAGCTCACCTTATCGATACTTTAAATAGGTCCTTGGCATGATAGTTGCTCGGTTTTTGCGAGTTTTCGAAAGTTCAGAATTTGAAGAAAATCCACGAACCAGGTTTTTGGTCCATATTCAAACATTTTTTATTACTGGACCTACTTGTTATATGTATATTCCATTATTATTGGTTGAATTGAAGCAGTCACATTTAAAATACGTAATTACAGCTAGTTACGTCGCAAAAATTCAGTTCGTCGAATCTATGGATTTGATTTCCAGAATCACAATTTACGAATAGCGGTCGAGCTTCAGACATAATTAAAAACATAGTAGCCGCAGCTAATTCGCAGCATATTAAACTGTTATCAAGAGAATATCTGAATATAATGTTGTCAAATCCAATATTTTTCAAACAGCTTTAAGAGGAATCCTTGTTAAGGTGGATAGGTGAGAAGACAAAATTGTTGTAAATTGATGTTTTCCCACAGAGGATGGCACTATTTGCATCGACTGAGTATTACAAAGCCTACCTTATCCAGTGATACGTAGATCGCAAAGCCTGACTTCTGGCTTGCTGATCTTACCGTAGGATTTGACCTAAAATTACTTGGAATTGAAGATGTTGCTTATGTATCTTATTTCAAATGGGAGATCAGGAGAAAATCATTGAACATTTAAATGTTCATGCAAAAATTCAATATGCAGGGTTTTAGTCCATTTCTTAGAATAGCACGTGACAACATCGGTTCCAATTTGGAACTGAACCACAGATTATACAGATGCGACACCTGCTGTCGGTCCCTTTGATCTTCGCGACCCCAACTGCTAACCACATTTCCCGCTTATGTTCATTAGCGTGCGGAGGATTTTTTCCTAGGGGCTGTTACGCGTTATTAGCCTGACGTCACGGATGTCATATGTCAAGCTACAGAATGAAGAAATTTGTGTTTATCATTTCCCAAAATGCATTTAGGTCAGATAATTTATTTGTATTGATAACACTGGTTTGTGGTCACGTGTCAAAACATTCCACGGATACCCCCTAAATGTCACAGCAACAGGAATCCCACCACATGCATAGAACTCAAGTTGGCGTTGATAGAACCTGACTTTTGACAGAGTGTAGCCTCTGGTAGTACTCTGTGACCGAACTATAACACAACGTTCACACTTGTAGGATTGAGTTACTGAATTTCCCACAACTGTAGTTAATGATGTACCTATGTATATCTTCAAGTAGGAATTGGTGATGAAGTATAATAGTAACTTTGCTGTAGTGGATTTGCATCTTACATTCAAAAATCAGTCTGTTTTGCGGCCATTTTTCGTTTTACTCCTTATAGTCACGATATTCAGGGTGTTTTCAAAGTCGAGTCATTTATTTTAACTGCTCGTAGAACTCGTTAAAAGGAGTTGATATAGGTTGATATACCAAAAATCATCTATATAAAAGTTGCATAATAAAAGAAATAGTAAAAGATTAAAGATTTAAAAAATAAGAATGTTATTACACAGATTTTTTGATATTCTCGACCACTGCCGTGTTAAATCTTAGCATTTTTTTATTACTCTTATCGTTTATCTAAATTTGGCAAACTTTTTGTGTTATTGTATAATTTTCAGTACGAGTCTTTGCTTCGATCAGTTGTATCAGTCTTTAAATAGTGCGTATACTTTCATTTGTCTGATTATTTTGTGCGAAAAAATGCCCCATGATTTCGAAATCAATGCACTAGTGGACATAATATTAACATACGGAGAGTGCCAACAAAACGCAGCCGCAGCTGCTAAGTGGTTCCTACATGATGGGACTCCACCACATTTTGGACGAGAAGTTCATGAACATCTAACTAATGAGTTTCCGAGTAAATGGATAGGGCGCAATGGACCCATTTCTTGACCTGTTCGCTCCCCATATTTAACGCTTTGCGATTTTTTTCTGTGGGGCTATTTGAAAGCTGTTAAAATAAATGAATCAACTTTGAAGACTCCCTCTTTACAGGGTAAGTAAGATTTCTAAATAAATTGCACATTAACATTGACAGTTTTTCTCCTCTACAGGAAGGCATAATTAGAATTTCAATTTGGTTTCGTTTTTTGTTGTTTCACCAAAAAAAAGCGCTACGGTCAATCAAATGGCTCGAGCGAGTTCAAACTTGTATTGAAGGCGAATCACACGTTTCCCTGTCACCCCTCTATGCTCGGCGTCTCCAGTGCTGCCAGATCGAACGCTACGATGCCAGTCTCATCACTCAATTTACAGACCTTGTAGCTGTTATAGCTAAACTTCGCCATTAAGTTGCTTTCTAGTTTTATTATAGGTAATACATGTATTAACTGTAATTTGTCTTTAATAAAAAAAGACGGTGTTATATTATTATTATTTTCTCGCAGCAACAACAGCAGCAGGCCCAACAGCAACAGCAACAAGTCCAACAACAGCTAATAAAGTCCGAGGTGACCCTGAACATGCTGAACGCCGCTGCAGAATCCGAAGTAGATGTGGAGGGTTTGCACGAGGAGGTTAAGCTCGAGTTTGACGGCGCCAACGAGGAGGTGACCACGTGACTGCCGGCATCCAAGAGATGGTGAGACGACAAAAGAGAAAACTGATGGACATGAAAGAGTTAGTTGAGTATCTCTAGATATGTGAATGTGTTATGTATTTTGTAATGTTCTCATTTAGCAAAAAATATTATGTAACTTCAAAACCATTATTTTAAACCTCATTGTTGAGCTGTGTTGATAACAGAGTTTTAAGTTATCTTACACCACTTCATCATAACATTGTAAATTACATTCAATAAAGTTTTCAAAGTAAGCATATTCCTGTTTTCCCTACTATCCGAGAAATCGCCATTAGTAGATCTTTTGGTCATAATATTGGTACCATTAGACAGACCTTTCAAAATGTCTTCTTATAGAGGGACCAATGATTAATTTGCAGAAATAGCAGCAACTATAAATATTTTTTTGTCTGTAATATAGAGCCAAAGATTATCTGGCGGACGCCACAAAAATTTTGCCCACTGTTATATTCAAAAATTATTTTTCGCGATTGCAATACTTCCCCGGCCTATTTATTGAAAGAATCAGCACCCTGTATGAAAAATTAATGTTAGTTTGCTTTATAAACTATGGTCCAAAAATGTTTCCTTGCAAAAAGTCGGGCTGTTGAAGTTTTATGCAAAAAATGGAGATTAATTAACATTTTCAGAACCGCTTCAAATATTTCACTGATATTTAGTACGTAGTGAAAGTTGTCAATGCAAAAATAATTTTTAGCTTTAACAATGGCGTGCGTACTGATATTGACTTTTTTGAGAAAGAAATGGTATGCCAATGGTTTTTTGCCAAATAAAAATTATTTTTGAATCCCCGGTTCAATTTAAAACAAATGATCTCTCTTGAATTGTTTTCTTTCGATGCGCCATTTTTGAGTAAAAAAAAACCGTTCTATTGTCCGAGAAAATTAATGTAATAATTGAAGAATGCAATTTAGCAATAAATATCTAGTTGCTCTGGAATATGTTTGTCACTGGCTCTTGATATCGGACAACTCTCTGTTATTCAAATATGTTCGCTGTGACATCTTTTTCATTATTTTTAGTTTTTACAATCTTGTTAATAATGGTGATTTATTCAAATGCAGAAATGGTGGAAATGCATTACGTATATGGCCTTTTGCCGACGGTAATGGTGAGCAAGCCAGACGGATTTATCACCAGAGATATCCCGATCGTGCTTTGCCAGATAGTCGAACCTTTTCGTCGACTTGTTGAAACTGGTTCTGTCCGAAAAGGAACATCTGATGGTAGACCTCTAAGTGTGAGAACACCTGAAATTGAGGAAGCAGTCCTGCACGAAGTCGAAGGACATCCTGAAACGAGTACGAGGATTGCTACACACTTAAATATTTGCCATCAAATTGTTTGGAGAATTGTAGTGGATTTTTTGTTATATCCTTACCATATTTTAAGAGTACAGGCATTACTTCCCAATTGATTTTCCAAGGCGTGTGACATTTGTCAGTGGTATCTTCAAAAAATTACACAAAATCCGCAATTTGAATCAATGATTCTGTTCACGGACGAAGCTAATTTTTCTCGAAATGCCATTCAGAAATTCCACAATAATCATTTGTGGGCAGAAGCAAATCCCTATGCCGTAACCGAAACCCATTTCCAACACCTTTTCGGTTAATGTATGGGCAGGAATTATTGGCAACCACTTTCCTTAGAGACTTACCTCAATTTTTTTCAACAACAGTTGCCTTTGCTGCTTGATGTTGTTCGGTTAGTAATAAGAAACAATATGTGATACATGCATGATGGTACACTCCAGGAATACTTCAACGAGTGCGCAATTCTATGAGGAGGGCGGAAGCATGCATACCTAGTGAAGGGGGACATTTTCAACAATTTTTGTAATCATTTCGTTGGTTTTAATGTTATGTTTATGTTGTAAATTGTTGTTGTTCATTACCCCTAATGCGTTTAATTTTTCCAATTAAATTAATAATAATTAGACATTAGTACGGTTTTTATTTTTTTACTCAAAAATGGCGCATTGAAGGAAAACAATTCAAGAGAGATCATTTGTTTGAAATTGAACGGGGAATTCAAAAATATAATATTATAATTTATTTGGCAAAAAGCCATTGGCGTACCATTTTTTTCTTAAAAAATATCGAAGTCAATACCCGTACGTACGCCACTTTTAAAGCTAAGCATTATTTTTGCATTGAAAAATATGCAACTTTATTAACTTTCACTACGTACTAAATATCAGTGAAATATCTGAAGTGGTTCTGAAAATATTAATTAATTTCCATTTTTTTCCTAAGACCTCAACACCTCGAGTTTTTGTAAGGAAACATTTTTGGACCATAGTTTATAAAGCAAACTAACATTAATTTTTTATGTAGATTCACACCCTTAAATATTCACACAAAAGGAAAACACATCTTAACAATAGGAGAGCCCTGACGCTGACACGGGACGAGTGTAATCTAGACATTTTTGAAGGAGAGAAAAGTGTATGACAATCAAGGAGGCCATAAACGCGCCCTACAATTGTAGGGATGACTGACGATACGGGCCTTAGGCCCTACAATTGTAGGGCGCCTTTATGGCCTCCTTGATTGTCATACTCCTGTCGCTCCTTCAAAAATTTCTGGATTACACTTGTCCCGTGTCAGCGTCAGCGCTCTCCTATTGTTAAGATGTGTTTTTCTTTTAAATTGTAGGAAATTTCAGGCTGATGAAACATGATATAACTCAAAAGCAAGCATAATTTGATGCAAATAGATGTTTGTGACATAACCTCAAAATAGAGTTCTTACACGGAGAAGTAGAAAACTATGACAATCAAGGAGGCCATAAAGGCGGCCTACAATTGTAGGGACGACTGACGATACGGGCCTAAGTTTTCTACTTCCCCGTGTCAGCGCTCTATTTTGAGGTTATGTCACAAACATCTATTTGCATCAAATTGTGCTTGCTTTTGAGTTATATCATGTTTTATCAGCCTGAAATTTCCTACAATTTAAAAAGAAAACATATCTTCACAATAGGAGAGCGCTGACGCTGACACGGGACAAGTGTAATCTAGAAATTTTTGAAGGAGAGAAAGCAGTATGACAATCAAGGAGGCCATAAACGCGTCCTACAATTGTAGGGACGAGTGACGATACGGGCCTAAGAGTACAGATTTGACGTAAAAACTAAAAACAATCAGTACAACAGTATAAATCAGCTTCAAGCGTAATAGAGAAAAACAACTATAACAACAACATAAACAAGCAACTATCACTACTCAAGACCTAATCTACAAAAACTGCTCGAAAATATCTCCACCATGTTGAACACACAGCCGTAGTCTTTGGATAAATGACCGTTGCACATCCCTCAGCATGTGTTCCCGGATGTTCAGAAAATCATCCTTAATCCTTTCCTTCATATTTTCCGGGGTAGATGGTGGATATCTATAACGTAGCTCCATAGAAAGAAGTCCATCAGTGTCATATCTGGTGATCTAGGACAAGGGCGGATTCAGGATTTCGTCTAGGGGGGGGCACAAACGATATTTGGGGCTGGTCATTTTTTAACCTCAGTGGAACTTCTAGAATTTATCCTAATATTGCTCCTTAAATCCATTGTGTTCTATCTGGTCAAGGCCAGCTTGAAAAAAAAACATGGAAAATGCTCAGAAATCCTCAAAACAGCAATATTTTATTATATGAGAACAAAATAAGTACGCCGCATGTATAATTGACTAGTGTAATAATATTAAAGATTTAAACATAAAAAACTTCATTGCTGGTAACAAAAAAAAACATTCTGAGGGACTCCGAGACATATCCCAGTTCAATCCACACAAAACAATCTTTTTGATTGCGAAAACGAACACGAAACGGTTAGGATGGGAGGTCAAAGTCAGGCGGGTCTGTCTGGCAGGCACATCGCGTAGCGGTATCGTGGAAGAGAGCTCTGAGGAGCAAAGCGCGTTGGTGTAGCGCTACAAGAGAGCTAGATCCCCGCGGCCCGCCTGTGCGAAAGGGTCCCGAGACTGTGTTAGAAAAGAGTCATCGATCAGTCGGACAGCCCTCCTCTGGTCAGCATCGAGCATAAATAATGTAGTCGGAGCAGCAGCACCCCAAATGTGTGAGCAATACATACTCGAGGCTATGCCTTATCTAGGCCTTGTATAGAGTGAGAAGGTCATGCGGAGAAAAGTACCTCTGAGCCCCAAACAAATAGCCTAACTTTTTCCCAGCACCTACCGCTCTTGTCGAGATGAATTCGTGCCTGACCAGGTCCTCGGTGATCTGGACTCCGACCTGTCGAAGTGAATGGCTCTTTGGCAGAGCTCGGCCATCCATCGGAACCGGATAAGCTTTAGGACGCTTTTTGTTCGTCAAAGTACAGTACTGTGTTTTGGAAGCATTAAACTGTACAAGATTGTTGCGTCCCCAAGCAGTGATAACCTCCAGGTCTCTCGTCAGAGAGAAAGTAGTCGCTAGTCTTCTATTTTCCAGCTCAGCGGCAGAGATCGGCTGCCACTCTGAATTCCTGCATGTAGAGTGCTGTCATCAGCGAAACTATGGTTTGGGTTGATCGTGCAGGAAATTCAGATAACAAAGTTAACTGCTCCAGATTTAGGAACTGTTGCATATGACAAGGTAGATGCACTAGATTTTTGTTCAAGATAACCAGTCGTGTTTGTATGATATGTTTTAGTAGGTCTGAATATACCTTATATCGAACTATAGTTGATTTTAGATAGGCTCATGCTGGTCTGTTGGATCAGGGACGGGGGTTAATAGTGTAGGTAGCTTATTACTTCTAACTTGCCGCAGCAACAGTAACTTTACGCGAATTTGCGTTTCATCATTTTTATATCATTCCTAGTGGAATGATTGCCGCCCTTCTTATGCAGTTCTGGTTCATTATATGCGGGGAACCAAGCCACATATTGTCGTTGCTTTTTTCTTCTATAGCTTTTCATGTGACTTGGCCGAAGTCACAACATGTCTCCATTATTTTCTGTTCTCGTCGAGTTCCAGTTTCCGAACCCTAACTTCTCCTTCCCTTACTTGACCCAGACAGAGAATTCACGAAATCGTTAACTTAAAAAGATTACACTTAATATGAAAACCAATTACTAGAATAAAGTTACCGAATTAGACACAATACCCTATACTTATTTACCGATTTTCAAAACATACTCGATATATCCCCCAAACAGAGAACAGAAAACAAAAATACTAATAACCTAAGATAGACTTTGTGCCTTAAATGATACATTTTACCTTAAAAATGATCTATAATTAAATGAAGCCATCCATACTCCCACTTTGTCAGATAATGTATTTTATAATCCTATTTAATGTTCTTATTGTTCTTTTCTTAGAAAATCGCGTGTGTCTTTTTATTTCTAGTTTATGTAGTACGTAATTATTCATAAGCTAATGCATACCCGCGTACAAGGCTAGCCTTCTGCGGGTTTTCTATCATGTTTATTGTTCTAAAATATGTCATTTCTAGTTATCTGCTTATAGTTTTGACAATAAACATTATTATTATTTACTCGATCGTCCCATCTCACTTTTGGTCTTCCTCTTGATCTAGCTCCCGCAGGTGTCCATGTTGTAATTTTCTTAATCAGTGAATCATTACCTCTCCTTTCAATATGTCCTGCCCACCTTAATATTTGGGATTTGATAAATCTTACTATGTCTTCTTGATTCAAAATAGTCATAATCTCTTCATTTCTTAGTGGTCGAAGTCCTTCGTAATCTATCTTGGTCTTTCATTGTAAGACACATGGTCTCTGCCCCTTTGTAATAACTGGCCTAATTGCAACGTTGTATATTCTTAATTTAGTTTTTTTACTTATGTTTTTGTCCCTCAGTAGCCTATAAAATTTCCAGTACGTTCTGTTACCCACGCGTTTTCGTTCTGTGATTTCCGCTGCCCTCTCGTTCTTGTCGGTCACTAACACTCCTAAGTATTTAAATTTGGACACTTTCCAAACCGGTACTCCCCGATGTTAATTTCTTTAATGTTGCTCTTCTTTCCTCTCGTTACCATTAAGAATTTTGTATATAGGGCCACAAATTTAACCTAACCTCTAACGAAGGGAAGCTTGAAAAACCACAAAACATAATTATCCTGATACACTGTATACATGTAAAATGCGTATACGAAAATGGCATCCATGTCTACCGTCCGTTCGCATTTGCGCAGATGACATACAAAATCACCTTAGTACAGTCCGAAAATTCGCTAGATTTAAACTTATCTAATATAGTTAAGTAGAATGAAAGTATGAAGGATTCGAAGAAATAAGTTTTTTATACCTACCTGGAACCACCATCCAAAGTTACATATTTACCATTCACGAACAATCACGGAAAATAAAAGACGTTCTAAGAACGTCTCATGGACGTCTTATGTTTAGAGAAGTCATTCTGATTATACAATGAAGTGAATGTTTTGTACGAATTACTGTAACAACCGCTGTATTTGTCACAGTGAACGATTCGTAGTTTTTATCAGAGACACCTACGTGTATAGCATATAAGATACCCGGAAAGTCTTATGTCGGCTATTTGTTCTATTCGGAATTCATCATTATTGTGCCTTTGGCCCAGTCGGTATGTCTCAAAGATGTTTTAGAGACCATAAATGTAGATGTCTTATACAGGTCTTCGAGAAGACCTTCCGGGACATACAGGGTGACTTCGAAGTTGAGTCATTTATTTTAACAGTGAGTAGATCTGATCAAAAGAAATGTTTTTTCCTTTACCATTTTTCTGGTAAAATTAAAATAACAAAGTTATAGCCCTTTGGAAGTTTGAGTACCGCCCTGTTCAATAATACTCGTAATATCATGTGCTCGTGTTTGGCAACAACGGATATAATCCGCCTCGGTTCATCGCATCGGAAACAAAAAAGCGAAAGAATTTGGAACGATGTTTTACAATTATTTTCTTCAGTTCAGTTATACATACAGTCAGTGTCAGTCGGTAAGGCGTGTGAATAGTGTCTGTTGCGTGGCTCAAACGAAATAAAAAATGGCACATGTTTATGCGGATCGGTTTCCCAATCGAGTGCAACCAACCCCTCGTGCCTTTGTTAATGTAGTACAACGGGCTCGTGAATCAAGTGACTTAAGACCTCACAGGAGACCTCACGATCAAATACAGGTCCGCACTGAAATACTTGTCGGGAGGATACTTTTTAAAAAAAGGTAAAATTTTTTTTTTATTTTTACACACATATTATCTGAAAATTAATGACTCAACTTCAAAGTCACCCTGTATATCTGAGCCCATGATTTCGGAAGATTCATATGAAAAACCTTTTAGACGTTATCAGTAAGCCTTATTCACTGAATGTTTGTACTTAAAATCTGTCTACGAAACCATGTCTTTTGCAGGTCTAAGGAAACACGTCTTCAGGACGTCCTTCAAACTGCGACGTTCAGACCTATTTCTGGCTTGTAATGGACGTTCCTAAGACGTCATGTGCCATGTGATTCAGGAAATAATACTTAAGTCAGAGTATAAGTTATAGGGCATTCCTCTTAATCAAATACTAACAAATAAAATAACAAAAAATTAATCCTGTCATGAAGATTTTAATTCGCAAAACATCTATTAGAAATAAGATATTTGAATAAATATTTAACTTATTTATTTATTTTTCTGATTTTTTAAGCACCATTCAATGGCGTTTTTGTCAATAATCAAACCTTTCAATATTTAGCTTAATATGTTAATTTTGATCAAATCCGAAAAAGTTGGAAAAACGAGACTGGTCTGGACTAGTTTTTCGATACACACCTAGGAAAATTGGTACAGTAGTACACATTAAAGAATTGGCGTGCTTACATGAATATCTCTGAAATCGGTAAAAAATTAATTCAGAACTTTTTATTTTCAGGTCTCCGTCCATTCTACGTACCATTTCACCATGTCAACAAATCAACAACCTTCCTTGGTTTCCTAGATCCCCAGACTGTTAGCCATGAATAGAATATGATGGGAAAAAGAGTAACCTCTTTACCTCATCCTTCACCAACATATAACAGCCCTCTGGAACATTTGCAGCTAGCTTGGGATGAGATAGTTTAAGCATGCCACGACGACTGGAAGAATGTATATGGAATCAGGGTGCCCCAAGACATTATTACAGAAATCTGGCTATGCCATAGATATTTTCACTTGAATATTTAATCACAGTTTGCTCTTGCTCATGTTTAGCTGTATACAAAATATGCTGCCCAGGATACAAGTCATTCAGTGGTTAGTACAATGTACACACAGATAAGAATAGGTGCACTTGTCAACTACTGCAGTACCAACATTCAATGTAGTCGAAAAAATAAAAAAAAACGTATTGGACATTTTAAATTCGGGCGACATAAAAAAATAAAATCAAAAGAAAAATGTATTTAATGGGGCTGATTTGCGAATTAAATATTTGAAAAGAATGTTCGTTTTTTATTTTAGAAATCTCGAGGTTCGTTCAACAAAAGACGGAAATATTATCAACAAATGTAAATTTCTTTCCATCTCTCATTTTTCCTGGATTTAAACATCTTAAAACAAGCGAACGAAGATGCACTAGAAATTTTTTTCGGTAGTATACGTCGCAATCATAAGTCCTACGCCAGTTCAGTTTGGGTTAGCTTATAGAAAACTATTTTGTTAAAAATATCTGCACACCGATAAGTCCAAGTGCACGGACGATTTTTCTGAATTACTTAGACTACTGAAAAGCAGTGAAGCAAAATATTTACCTGACCATCGTTAATCCCGTCCAAAACAGTAAGGTTGTTCAATACCTAGATTATAGAAAGAGTCTCTCCACCCAAAATGCATTCTTATATAGCAAAGATATTTGAAAAATGCCTTAAGGTTAGATTGGTTGAATTCTTGGACTCCAATAAGCTGTTATCTGAGAATCAGTTTGGTTTTAGGCAAGGTAAAGCACGGTTTAAGAATTAGTGTCTAAAGTAATGTGTCATTTAAATAACGGTGATAAGTGCATCGCTCTGTTTTTGGATTTAGCAAAGCCATTTGACACGGTATCTCATCCTACGCTCCTCCAAGCACTGGAGAAACATGGAGTTGGGGGTGCTGTGTTAAGTGTATTATAGGATAGGATTCAGTGTGTCAGGATTGCGGACGTTCTAAGTGAACCAAAGACGGTTCAGCATGGAGTTCCATAGGGTACAGTACTTGGACCAATTCTTTTTAATATATACGTAAATTACCTCTGCAGTCTTGCAGTTGATGGCGATGTAATTGCCTATGCTGATGGCACCGTGGTGGTGTTTCATGCGGGGACATGGGAACCAACGGGTGAAAAATTGAAAACTGATTTAGCAAAAATTAAAAACCTAGACACATTTAAATTAACTTTGAATATAAAAAATACTCATTACGTTGCCTTCTCTATAAACATGGCTAATAGACCAGCATTTAATCAAATTAAGCTTGACAATATAAATGAGCATTTGAAAGTAAATGAAATTAGATATTTGGGGGTTGTTGTTGATAAGCACTTGAAGTGGGGCCGACATGTGCTGTATTTGAGCAAAAAAAAAATAGATTTTTCGTCCATAAATTCTACTCTCTTCGTAATGTACTGAACATTAAACTAATATTGATGACTTACAAAGCACTTGTACTTGTACCCCTTTTGGTATATGGCATAATTGTGTGGGGTGGGATGTACGGTTCAAATCTTGGGCAGTTAAGGCGGCTCCGATGCAGTGAGTTTCAAGCCATTTACAAGGGTTCAGCTGCTTCGAAACTGACACTCCATTTTTCAATATTTTTGAATGAAATTCATACAGTATGTTCAGAAGATAATTGCCCAGGGTGCTATAGGAACACTTTTTGAAATTTTGTTTTTGCACAAGTTTTATGATGGGTTGAAGTGCGCACTTTTTCTGTTCAACTTCGCGATTTTTTTTAAAAGAATCTAGTGAAAAAAATGAAAAAAAAAACACTGAAAATTTCATTCAAAAATATCAAAAAATAAAACGTCAATTTTGAAGGCCGCAAACCTCTACAAATCGTATTTTGGACGAATTTTGTCTACTGTTTCGTGCTGCCAACCCAAGCGTTGCGGCACAATGGACGGACTAAGAAAGGACGTATTCAGATAATTTGGTGGTACTATTTCATATAATATCGCATCGATAAGTCGTTCTGCAAATAGGTACTCATAATCGCGATTGCAGATACTCCTCGATTTTAAAGCCGTTTTACATCCCACGCCAGTGGCGAGGAAGTATTGTAATCGCGAAAAATTTCTAAAATGAAATGCGATGTTTTTTTAAGTCATATGACATCTACATCACGAAAAACTATATCACTCATCATCAACTTGGAAATTACCGCTCGGATTTTTATGAAATTTCCACACGGGGTTACTAGTATGACAAAGCTTTGTAGTTTTAGTCCAATGGCAAGGGTGCTATAGGCAAAAAAGAAAAAGTAACAATTGCTGAAACTCCCTTTTTGACGTTACAGGGGTTCCTTATCACTGACATAAAAAAATGTACTGCTTACAAAGTGGGGGCTGGGGGAAGGTGATTCTAAATGTTGCATCTTTGATATCAGTGAAACACGTTCTATTATTAAGAAGCTTCTGGTCCCAGTGGAAATTTAAGTAACGAAAATCCGACGACAGTAGGGAAGAATGAATTCGGATATCACTCCAGTCAAGTATAGGGGAATTTAGCGTGGAACTTTAAAAATATCGATATGTCAAGGAAATATGTTTTTGAGAACGATAATTTGGTAGATTTTATACCTGCATTTTCATTTGAATTTCATGACCCGTGATATGTACCCATTTCGCCGTCACCTTCAATTTGTGTTCTGCTGCTTGTGATGTTTTTCTGGAAATAAGCAGGACATAGTAAGGTGCTATCAGAGCTTTTTACAAAATTTTGTCTTTGCGCAAGAAATATGGTGGGTTGAAATGCTTACTATTTGTGCTCAACTTCTTGATATTTTAAAAAGATCCTAGTGGATAAAATTGAAAAAGTGGATGGTTAGCACCCTGTGGACTTTGTTTTTAGCACGCTGCAAGAGTTTAATTTGGAAAGAATAAAAAATGAAACGTAAGCTGTGAAGTTCAAATCGGTTTTTGGGCGAAATTCGTCTACTGTTTCGTCCTGCCAGTCCAAGCGACGCGACGGTGCGTTCCGACTAAGAAAAAAATGTATTCAAATCATTTGATATCTTTAGTACAATAAATTCAAGAACTCAAATTCAAATTCGTTTATTCATGTCAATGAACACAATTATGTTTACAAGGGTCATGGTAACAATTGCATGAGGGTCATAAAAATACCTATCTTATGCCGTCAAAATAAGAGGAAACAGGTAGTTTTTGCAATAATCAGGTAAGCTTATACATGGATTAAGTACATTTCTTGTGTACTGTAATAGGTAGATGGAGGCAATGCTGCCAGAAATGGATTTGTGCGATCAATAAACAAACCGCAAGATTGAACTGCCGTGTCCAATGATTTTTGTATTGCCTTACTAGAAAACTCTGTTTGGTATATGATGGAGTTTACTAGAACTTTACAGCTTGTTGTCTACCTTCTTCTAGAAACTTCACCAAATCTAGACGCTGTCAACCTTATGCTCCGATGAAGGCGCCATAAAGTACAGTCCTGTGATTTGGTGACTTGTCCGATCTGCAAAATCTCGTCGTCACTTTTTTCAAGTTTCCCTAAAAATTCTTGCTTAGCAACCTCCAAATCAATGTCGTTCATGTCAGGTTTTTGACAGAATTCGCCATAAAACTATTTTCTTTAAACTCACTGCATTCGTAATTAAAATGGTCGCATATGACCTTTTATTGTCCATTGTCAACCTTGATAAAAAAAGTCACTCAAGAACAGTCACGCCAACAAGAGTACAGCACAACAATTCAACAACACAATATCGACGAACAGTAACAAGGGGAGAAAAATGCTGAATGATTACTTGCCGAGTACCAGTCATCCTGTCCTCTTTTAAAGTAGCACCGACAACCGTCTAGGGCCAGCCCACCGTCGTTTCCGTTTTACCCATGGTCTAATTATTAGGATATTTAAGACAGCAACCGCTTACTTATTCATTTCAACAACTTTCAAAATGATGGCAATTAAAATCACCACCTGAAGTTTTCTTGTTGTTTATTTTTCAGCTGGAAACAATATTTGTTACCAATTTCAATAAATTAGGCTTGGTTCAAGGCATTTAAATTTAAAGCAAGTATCTTGACAAGAAAAATATACAATTTCAACACCCTTGTCCAGAGTTTCCAAAAGTGTACCTTGTGAAATTAATACATTTATAAGATTAGGTATCTTTTATTCTTTAAATTTGGCTTGTAGAACTCTAGGCGGGGCAACTTGTAAGGAGAGCAGAAAGATTGCCATTATGTCACACTTTTATAGTTATTCAAGGAAACTTCATTATAAATATGGTAGGATTACATAGTTTTGTATAGGTATAGTACATTAGAATGAAGCACCTAGCTGATGTAATAGCTGTATGTGCTCGAAATTAAGTTCAATTATATGTGAATTAAGCAAATATTAATATGCATTAGTGCATAATCAGTAACTTCTAAGTTAAATATATCTAGTAATTCTAACAAATTCATAAATTGAATATATTTTTCAAAAACGTATAATTTACATTGTTTTAAGAAAATATGTTGAGTCCTGAGACGTCTCTAATATATGTGAGGGTAGAATTTATATATTTAGGCCAATATGTTAAACAATGTAACAAATGTTAAAAAGGATGTACTACCGAATAAAGAAATGTTTTGAACAGCTAATTTAGTAAAGTTTGGATATTGGTTGGGTGTAAAATACTTTTTTTAAAATCCAATTAATTCATTTGGAAGACCATTGTATGCCGGTTTTAGATGAGAACAACTTTGTAATTCAATTAATTCTAACTGTAGGTTCGGTTGTCCACACTACCTTATCCATCATGTGTTTCAGGTCAAGTACTTTCGCACACAGCTGTTCTTGATGAATAATACAGTGATGCAGTATGATTGTATTTGTGATGCTATTGCGCATTAAAGCCACAAATCCATTTGTTCTCCTGTCATTGCAGGTGCCCCGTATGTTGAGCCGCAAAGATTTTCGATTTGAAGTTCATATTTTTCTATACAACTCTTTACTTCTCCGTAGATATCTTCTTCGGCAGTTGTATCTTCTCTGAAGTATTTTTGAATTTTGGATGAGAGTTGTAACTGGCTGGCGGGCCGGATAAAGGGCCTATGCGGGCCTGGGGCCGTATGTTGGACATGCCTTGTCTAGCTCTTCTAATGCATCTGCTTTCACGTTCATGACCATTGGCGTTATAATTTTCAGTCGCCAGCCAAATTTTGTTAGCATAATTTGTGGGTTGCAATCATTTGAAATGCTTCTCTGCATCGGTTCATTAGGTTGAAGAACAAGATTTTCCAATTTTCATCTATACAGATCACATTATTCGATTGTACCACTCTAGACTATGCATACTGGTATGCACATATGCAGTTCAAATTATTTGGGAAACGTTATGATCTTTGTACTTTTTACCAAATAGTGATGTGGATACATTTTTAACGTTTTTTGAAGAAAAATGCGAATAAATGTGGAATTTTAGAAACAATATAATACTTTTAGGTGATTTTAATTTAAATTATTATGGTAAAAGCATGAAAACAAGAAAATTGAAAGAAACCATAAACAACTATGGGTTCAAGCAAAAAATTGAAGAGAGTACCAGAATAACATCATTATCAGAGACTTTGTTAGATCTTGTTATTGTAAATTTCGAATGAGCAGGGATTAAAGTTGTACATACACCTAAAGTTAGCGATCACAGTTGGACAATGCTGCCCTTGGTAGGGCATTTTTCTGATACAAAAATTAAGAAAATCGTAAATAATATTAAGTACGAAAAACTTGAACGAGAACTTGCTGGCTGCTTTTGGAATTTTGGTGAAAATATGGAAAAAAATATATGACAACATAATAGGAAATATAAAAACTTGTTTAGATCTTGCAACTGATAAAAAATTGATTTTCTCGACAAAAAATACACCCTGGTATAACAAGAATATTAAGGCAGCTCAAATTTTGAGATACGCCATTGATTGAGCAGTCTCTCAAATTGTAGTAACCAATTACCATGTCCAAATCAACCACACACAGTAAGACAGTATTTCAAAAGATACTAAAATTGTCTTATGTTTCTCTTTAACGAAAGAGTAGAAGGCAGGTAAACATCAGGTTGGTTTGAAAGTCATAGGCGGAACGTTTTGTCGGGAATCCACGTTGAAAAACAGATCGGGTATAATGATAAGTATCGATTTTTTACGTCTGTAACCATTGGGGTTAGGGGTATTTGGGAATGTCTTTAAACGCTTTTTTTTTAATTCGTCTTTTGGACACTTGGCGTCTCCCTATCCGTCGGGGCCTTCCGCACGGAAATTATGGGTCCATATGTTAGAGACGGAAGGGCGGATCTTCTTCATGTGCCTTGCAGTGACTTTTGAAACGCAAAACCAATGTGATCACCTAATAGTTTAAGGACAGAGTGTCACTTTTATGTGAACATTTCAAATTTCCGTCACCCCGCTGCACTGGGTAGTCCTAGATGAACAAAATAACAAATTGTGACCGAAGAATTTGTTTGTATTGACCTTACGAGGATTTCTCGAAAAAGCAAAAATTTTATACACTGATTTCTGCTTAAAGGTGCCGAACCTCTGTCTACAAAGCAAGAAGCATGTTGACAGAAAGTGTTTAAACTAGATACTGGCTGCAGTAGCCTAGAAATTACCGCTTATCTATTCAATACCAAGCATCCGACCTACCATATCCGAATTAATCAAACTACCTCATTCTCCCTGAATATTGCAATTTGAAAAACATATTTTGCTTTTCAAAAGTTTGGAGATATTTTACAAATAAAGATGTCATCTACTTTGAAAATCACACCATATTGGGACTTTAATTAAGCGTACACCTCATCAACAGCAGTAACCCGCCATAGTTGGAGAAAATCTAACTAGGCCGCCTGCTACCGGGTTTACATGCAGCCCACTTCCACGGCAGTGAGCAAGGAAGTGGGCAGCGCAAGTATGTAAATACGCAGCTCGCATTGCCAATGCTCATGCCGCTGCCGCATGCTCCCTTCGTTCGCGGTTTTATGGACGGAAGTCAAAGGACGAGCAGCACAAGCGGCAGCGACCGTTTACATGCTGCCCGCTTTACCAGCAGTCAGTTCTGTACTTACCACGTGGTGGTATTGGAGCTCCTACGTTAGTCTGTGTTTTTACCATGGGCTCAATTTTTTCAAGTATACATTCAAAATCTATGCGTGCCGCCCTGCAAAAGTAAAAAAAACTCGCCGGGTTCCTCACAGGTCAATTCGTTGAAGAAGTTCTGCATACCTGCAAAACATTATTATAGTTTTGCAAACTCAAAACACAGCGCTGACGCCGCGACAATTTCTACGTCCTCCATTATTGCTGGAGAATAGTACGGTTGGTAGGGTGGCTGCATGTAAACAGTGACTTGCTCCAAATGATGCTGTGGAATTATTTACGGCAGGACAGTGGGCATCGCGAGTGGTAGCGGCAGTGGCTGCATGTAAACCCGGTAATAGAATGCGGTTCTGTTTCTCTATAAATTATTACTCCGACATTACCTTCCTCATCATGCTTTTTACCGACTTCCGGGTTAATACAACGCTGCAATTCCCTATTTTTGGAGGACAGAAAATGTAGGAGGTATGTGCAACTTGGATCACTCATTTTTGCACATCTACATTGAGGTATACTGTATAACTTGATACGTAAATCATTCCATATGACTGGCATGCCAGTTTCTGATAATTTAATAGTAACAGACCTTTTTGCTGCTATTGTCAATGTTGTCTTCTAAAGTATATGTCGGGAGGCTCTGTATTGGCAACTCGGCACTACCGCAGCAAATTTAACATACCTTTTCGCGTCGGGCCGTCATGATTTGACTATACGATTTATATCAAATTTCCATGACCATATTTTCACTTCCACGTCATTGGGCGAGAGAAGTATTGTTCCAGAAAAAATCGAATTTGAGATAAGTATTTATACATGTCACTCATTTCATAATCACTGAATAAGGATGCTTCACAGCATGTGTTCACGCTGTTTGGGTCTTTGTGATACTATAATACTCGTAATTTCCAATAGCCTGCGTTTTATCGGTTCTTTATTAGTGCCGATTGTATATCATGATTTTGGAAGGGAAAACAAAATTCTTCCAGCTTGGGAAGTACTGAGCCAAGTTACTTGATATAGTTGCAATCACTGTTCTTGGTGGGTCAAAGTAAGACTACCAGTATCCCTTTATATGTACAGTGTGTCCCAGAAATAACACGGGAGGTAGATTGGCTTCAGATCAATCAGATGAAATTAACAGGGCCTTAGTAAAAGTTTTCTAATTTTCGAGATATTGCCACTTTTTCAAAAAATTCCCACTTTTTGCTCCTTTGACCTGTTATGGCTATAAAGAACTTCTAACTTATGATTTTTTCCTGGGCAACCATTACTAGTTGGTTGAGACAATCGAGTATTTATTTCATTAAAAACTAGTACGGCATGCTGAAAAAAAAATTACATTTGGTTCCAATGCAAAAACCTAGTGTTACCTATTAATGTGAAAAAACATACCAGCAAATGACCTTAACAATTAGCTATTGAATGCTCTTTCCAAAATAGTACATTCGTAGGTTCTTTTTACTAAAAACTGAATAATTCCAAGTTTTGTCATTGAAGTCGTGATACTTGCGAAATACTACAAATAAAAATAATGAATGTGATTTGTGTCCAAATTACAACTTGGTAGTTGCTGTAATCTTGGTGCGCAGGTACCATCTGAATGCTGTAAAAATCCATAGAAATAAAAAAATACAATCTAATGTTCTGTTCATTTTTATATCTATATAGAATAAAAAAGGATAATGGATAGCTGTTTTAGACATTTGCTAAAATAAAAAGCCATTACAGCAACTACAAAGTTGTAATTTGGACACAAAAGATTTTTTATTCGTGGTATTTCGCAAGTTACGACTTGAATGAAAACACTTGGAATTATTCAGTTTTTAGTAAAAAGGACCTACAACAAATGTTATACTATTCTAGAAAGAGCCTTAAATAGCTATACTGAGTGACAAAAAAAAGGAAACACCTAGACCTACGTATGTTTATTAGAATTCAAGAATTCTTTACATACTATCGGTTTATCTTGCCATGGACAACAAGTGATAAAATGGTGAAGTTTTTCCGTTATGTTTTTGTGGTGGCTGCGTGTATTGTTTGGTGATAAAGAAGCATTCAGTTTTCGCACATTTACGGTGTCAGTTAAAAGTAAAATTTCGAGTAGCTTATTGAGAAGCTGGTTTCTAGGAGGATCGACAGATCATTACGCAGTGTGAACGAGCGTGGGCTCAGGAAGGCCGAGGACAGCGAGCGAGGGGTTCTGGACGTCCCAGAGGGACCACAGAGCGACAAGACCGCCGGTTAAGACTTCTGGCTCAGAGACAAATTCAATAGTACTCAAGCCATCGCTAATCAGTGGTTTGAAGAACATGGAAGGAAGGATGGTTGGTGTGTGTGTGTGTTTATGCCGAATACGACAGTTTGGCCTTTTTCTTATCACCCACACTGGGTGCTACCTCTCACAACTGAACATCGGCGTCACCGCTTGCTCTGGTGTAGAGCAAGAATTCTATGGGACCGGGAATGGAATCAGATTGTCATTAGTGACGAATACCGCTTCTGTCTGGGGATGCACGATGGTCGGGGAAGAGTGAGAAGCGACGTGGTGAGAGACCTGACCCACAATTTGACAGAGAGCGCCACGTTCACCACACCGTGGGAGTTATGGTATGGGGTGCTATTGCTTGCTTATGATAGCAGATCACCACTAATTTTCATCAGAGGCAAAATGACAGCCCGACGCTACATTCAGGAATTAGTGAAGCCTCATCTCATTCCATACCTAAACACCACCCAAAACCCGATTTTTCATCAAGACAATGCCAGACTGCATGTTGCCAGAGCATCGTTGGCCTTCATGATCAACATTGCATCAACCAATTGAACATGTCGGGACATCATAGGTCGCAGGCTCTTGAATTTGCAACACCCTCCACCGACTTTAGAAGCTCTTACTCACGAAGTTGCAGTAGCCTGGAATGAGATACCCCAACAGGATATCGACCACCTTATCAGCAAGATGAACAGGCGTGTCAATGAGTGTATAAGAAATCGTGGATCCTTAACACATCATTGAACCAGCTTATGCAGTTAGTTAACGAATCGAGCTAAAAATTCAATCATTTACTAGTAAGGGACACACATATATGCCAAAAATTATTGAAATCGGATAAACATAGGTAGGTGTTTACCTTTGATTGTCACTCAGTATAATTTTGAAGGTCATTTGCTGATTCAGCATTTTTTTCACGGTGATTAGTAAAACTTTTGTAGAGGTTTTCGCATTGAAACCAAATGTAATAATTTATTTTTTTAACATACCGTGCTAGTTTTCAATGAAATGAATACTCGGTTGTCTCAACCAACTATTAATGGTAGCCAAAATCATAAGTGAGAAGTTCTTTATAGCCATAACAGGCAAAAAATGAGCAAAAAGTAGTGTTTTTTGGAAAAACAAAAGTGGAAATATCTCGAAAACTAGAAAACTTTTACTTGGGTTATGTTGATTTTATCTGATTAGTCTGAAGCCAATCTACCTCCCGTGTCACTCGGGAGTAAACTACACAGTCGAGCTATTTCGCAAGCACTGAGAACAAAATTAGACAGTGCGTCTTTAGGTCCAACAAAATTACAATTTTTCTACAACAACCAATGTCTATATTAATTTTAGGATCAATTTAAAATTCCCGTTTGCTAGTTAATGCCACCTGACACACTTCTGTTTGCTCTCCATATTTAATTCCTTTTTCCCTTCTTTCTCCCTGGCTTTTTCTGGTATCTGGTCAACCAGACTTACGTACTAAGTTTCAATACCTCAACTAAGAGCAAAGGTCCTACGGACCGCTTAGAAAGGAAATGACAAAGAGAAGACCATCAATTTAAAAATAAAATGACATATTGAAAACTATCTATACAAACGGTTTCCAACCGTCGAATTTAGTTGACCAAGTTAATATTCAAGTGTTAAGTTTGAGATTATTGTCCCACAAAGCCTGCTAGCTGCAATAATTTCATTGGCCTCCTACCTTCCGCCCGCAGGAGTACACACCTCAATCGTATACTGCTCTTCCAGGGACTAACTGCTTCACTGTCCCATACCAGCCAATACAGGATTTGGTCTACATTTCTGCCAGGTGACCTAACCCTTACCTCCGACTCGAAATCCCGCTAGCTGTAAATCTCTTGTCAGATATCCTCCAAAACACGATGTTGGCCCCATACCTGTTTTTTTGCTTGTAAACTCCATACACCTCTCAACGATTTAATAACTTTTCAACAGAACCTCGTTGTACACTACTACCAGACTGCACATCAGTCTCACAATGGTCCTTCCTCATAAGCCTCACTTTATGATCATATAGGGTGTGTCTGCGAAAGATTGGGAAATCTCGAAACTGGAGATATTACAGACCAAAATATGTGAATTGACCTCAACATACCTTAGTGCAAAAGTTGATAGTTTGCACATGAATCTGAAATATATTCTATGACTCTGCATATTACAAATCCAGATTCGTTAAAAAAGTATCTCTACGGAGAAGTCTTATCCCAGTTCAATAGCCTTCTAACTTAAGTGTTCTATCCCTATACTAAGTGTCTTGAGGTAGGGATCAAACCCATCTTGAGGGCAAGAAAAAGTTGGATAGACACTGATTTTTAATTAGCTCAACTTTTTGCTGAAAGCACCGCAGCTAAGCAATTGAGAGTCTATTGTTTCAGAGGTCGGTAGTTCATAGATGGACTAATGGGATTCAGCTATGGTAGAGTGCTGAACCAGTCGCCCAAATATCTGTACGGCCAAAGTATTTACAAATATTTATCACTGTAAAGTAACTTTATCAAAACAAAGAGTGGTCTAGGTGTGTCACAAAAACGCGCCTACCTCTGTGTCGGCTAAATTATAGTAGGCTCAGACCCGCGGCGGGCTGGAGCGCGTTTCCTGAAACACCTCACAAATATCTTATGCCAAACAATAGCGGCATTTGAGGTGAACCAAGTCTCCACACCTTAAACATAACTATGTTATTACGTTATTTGCTTGTAACCATGTAACGGATGGTAATTTTTGATCCTATGTATGTCATATTACCTGTTGTTAAAAGCGCTAACTTGAGTTGTTACAATGGAAACATCTACGTTATGTATTCTAAATATTTACTTCGACGAGGACTATTCTTTGTGAATTTTAATTTAAGCTTCAGATTTTTGTAATGTTTCTTAATTCGACCAACTACCCTGTTGGCAGGTAGGAAGGAGTGGCCGCGAACTGGGAAATACATTACTATCTGTTTTATGTTCCTTGGCGAGTTTTTCTGTAGCCAGAATGTTAAGGCATGGATAACGTGCTGATTTTTGTTCTGGCCTGCGCAGCCATCGGCGAAAAGAATAATTTGGGTTATGGAATCATCACTATGCAATTTGTATAAAACGTCTACTAAGCTGGAGAAATTTCTTAAGCCCCTCTTACAGCTTGTGTTTCATTCCAGACATAAAAATGTGGATTTTCAGTCGCGCAGCTGTTTTGATCGATATTATGTTCTAGCGGCAAAATAACATAATGCGGTTTGATCCGACTACATCGGTGGACAAAATGCATTTTGATGTGAACCCTATACTTTGCACGTCAATCACACAAGTATATAATGAGTCTTGGAAAGTTTTATTTATATAGGAATGCAGAACACAACAAATGATTTTAGAACCCGCTTCAATCTCAAAATTGGACAAAATGCGTTTTGGAAAGTTGCTCCTTAATTAAGATCGAACATCACTTACAGGTAAGTTCGCTTGATCATCTAATTTTTCCTTCCATCGAACGCATCATGTTGATGAAGATGCTTTCATCAAGCTTCTTTTTGGTGTTCTGCCGAGATCTAACAATTTTTTTTAATTCGCTTGCAAATTTTGTCGTCACCCTATCTATCCTCTCTATCGCTTTTTCTTTCTTCTATCCTTTATCCTCCAAGCATTTCATTACCTAACTCTGTCTTTAATTACGAAGAAATGAGAAAAAATTGGACGTAACTACCGTCCAAAAAATCCTCAGCCGGTCGACCCGTCGGACCTAGCATTTAGAACAGCACTTACATAGGTAATAATTTTGTGATCAAATGAACTTACCAGAGTTATGATGTTCGGTCGCAATTATGTGAAGGATCTCATCAATCTAAGAGTTCAAAGCGCGCACGCAGAGAAGAAGAGCGGCAACCGCGCTCTCCCACCTTACTGCTCCCCAGCCCCTGACCAACAAACTATCATTCTCACCAAAGCAACCAATGGGTGATAAGTAGGGAGGGAGGGAGCTATTTACTTCGCCGACGCCTTCACATAGTCGACGAGCAACTTTTCAAGACTCATTTTGTCCAACAAATATTTTTTTTGGGTATTAGCGAAAAACGACTTTCTATTAAACCTTGTCATATACTTTTAGGACAGATGTTTTGATAGAAACTAACACATAGACGTAATAAGTTATCCCAGTTAAATCAAAATTTATCAGAAACAATGGAAAAATCTAAAAAATGTTTGGACTTAATGCGTTTTGTTTGGTCACAACACATGTTTCTTGGGGAGTTTTTCTGTAGCCAGAGTGTTAAGGCATGGAAGACTTGCTGATTTTTGGGTTATGGAATCACTAATATGCAATTTGAGTAAAACGTCTACTAAGCTGGAGAAATGTCTTAAGCCGCAGCTGTTTTGGTCGATAGTATGTTCTAGCGGCGCAATAACATAATGCGTTTTGATCCGACTACATCGGTGAACAAAATGCATTTTGATATGAGCCCTATAATTTGCACGTCAATCACACAGGTATATAATGAGTCTTGGAACGTTTTATTTATATACTTACAGATAAGTTCGTTTGATCATGTAATTATGTTCCGGACTCGTCTCGTAAATAGAACAGATGTAAATGTTCAAAGCGAGTTGCAACAACAAACTACTAACACTCTGTAATACTGAACGATAGGTTGTATAGAACTACACAAATTGTACATGATGCATGTGTCAACTAAATTTACATTTCCATTGTAAGAACTAACGTTAGGGCTTTTAACAACAGGTAATACGACGTAAATAGGTTCAAAAATGAAAATACCATCTGTTACATGGTAACAAGCAAAGAACGTAATAACATAGTTGTGTTTAAGGTGCGGAAATTTGATTTACCTAAAATGACGCTTGAGCATAGTTATTGTTCGGCATAAGAAATGTGTGAGGTGCCTCTGAAAACGAACTCCCTTCTGTAAAAGACTTTATCTTTATCCATCTACACATAGTGGAAACACAGGTACAATGATAAAAATTGAAAGTGGTTGCAGCATAAATGGGCCAGAGGCTTTCAGAAACTGAGAAATTCCAATTTCAACATTATTCAAGCCCACAATCATATGATGTAGATGCTGATCGGAATTCTTTCCAGGGACGATAACCAGAGTAAGCTTCCAAAACAGTGGGAGTGAGTCCTGGGTCCCTCCAACAGGATACAAAGGCTTTGCGTTACTTCTAGAAGCGAAATTTCAGGGACACCGAACACGTGAACCAATACCGGACGGTGACAGGTGGAGCTACCACTCCGTTTCCACGTTCCTCTGACGCAAAAGCTCATCTGAATCAGTATTACGTCTAGACTTCATGTTTGACTCGAGGGCAGTCCAGTTCCATGCGCGGAAACTGGAAGCTTCCCATTCTATAGATGTACGATATAGTTGTCGCATTATCAATAGAGTATGACGTTTGACAGCCCCTCAAGTCGCGAGCAAAGCAGTTACGACCAAACCATGGGACGTTTGTCCCGCCCAGCGAATGTCCCAGCCCCAGAAATTCTACAACTGAAAATTGGATGATTCAATACCGCTGACCGCAACTGCCAGTTTCTTTAAGCATGAATCTGAAAATGTAATATATTCTATGACTCTCCCTGACGGGTTTACCAAAATCTGTGCTTATTCCAAATCCAGATTCGCTAAGAAAGTACCTCCACGGAGAAGTCTGATCACAGTTCGGTAACCTTGTAACACGTGTCTTTAGTCTGAATGCTGAATTTTTCTTTGCGTTCCACTTATGTGACTGTTGAACCATGTAGAAATCCGCAATAGTGGATAAATGGCATCTTTTTGAAAGAAATCCACAGGAAACCGAGGTTGATTAGGTTACTTCGGTTTTAATGTTCACCTGAAAAATACCACTGATGTACGTTATAATGACGAAATTTAATATAAAATAGACTAAAATGAAATTTTAGATATTTCTATACCTACCTGCCATATTTAGAAAAGAGAGGTTAGGTGACTTCGATTTTAGACGGAACTGAAATGAAAAATGTCTAATCATATTAGCAAATTTTCCCGAAATAATTGTTAAGTCGGGTTTTATTGAGGCAAGTTATTCAAGGGGGTATTTAAAACATGGACTCATAAAATGAGTAGACCAATTTTTGTGGGAAAACTAAGAATAAGAAAACGTGTTTTTAGGGATTCAATTCAAAGAGCTGGCAGGAATGAAAAAACTCTTCAAATAAGATTTTTAGATATTGTGAGACGTACAGAATGAGACCACACGTGAAAAGATCCGACTAAAACTAAAAAATGTATGGCCGAAAGCCGAGGCTAAATGCAGGATTTGGCACTTGTTGCTAATGCGACGATAATTTCACGCAGCTACTTCAAATTCTTCAAATCCGTAGGCTTCATACTTCTAAATAACTACAACAAACCGAACTTCCATACTGCGGTTCTGCAATCGTCAATCCTTCCCATTACGATACGGCGCCTCTTGGTTTACTGGATCCTTATATATACTTGACACTGACAAATGTCAAGCGAACGTTGGAGGCATAATATTATATCTGTTGTAAGCAATTACAGTACGCTTGAAAACCATACAAGATACAATGCTGAATCTTTAAATAATATATTGGGGACTAATAACGAACATTTTGAATAATTTGTAAGACATCGCTACATTTGCTTGATATTTGCTTACTGTTTTTTCGTTTTCTCGAGTTTATGTTCCAACATCTTGAACTCGCGGTCGTTTTAGTCGAACGAGATGTATGTTATATTAATACTTTTACAAAAAAAGTTTAGGGAATTATATTTCTTCATAAAGAAACTGGATTACGTGACCTACTTATTTGACAAAGTCATGCAGTCATCAATAATGCAGCCATTTAGCACATGTTACATACTAACACACTTTGAAACATAATTGTGTCTTCAGTTTTCGAGCTAACTTTATAAACAGTTCAGCGCATTTCAGTATGGAATATTTTTTTATAAACTTTAAGGCTATCTATGACCGTGTAAAAAAGTCAGCTCTAAATATGTATACATAAGAGTACGAAGAAATCTTGAAAAAATGTTTTCTTCGTAACAAAAGGTGATAGCCACAATGTGTATAATAATATACGACATGTTTGAATTTATTTAGAAGAAAAAACTTAACCCTTCCTTATTCGCATAAAAATAACAATTATCTTTCGGAATGGTTTGTAATTTACGTCGGCACGGTAAATTCGTATATTTTGCTATAAAAAGTCATTTGAACGAATCCTGTATCATGTTCAGTAAATTTAATACTGTTAGCCGGAAGAAAGGTGTTTTGGGCTAAGCAATTGGAAATTTTCAAAAACTACTTGACCAATCGACTCCAATTTTGTTGTTATTTAGAAGTATGAAGCCTACGGATATGAAGAATTTCAAGTAGCTGCGTGAAATTATCGTCGCATTAGCAACAAGTGCCAAAACCTGCATTTTGAGTCGGTTTTAGTATTTTGGTATATTTATACATGTGGTATCATTGTGTAAGTATCATAAATACCTAAAAATCTTATTTGAAGAGTTTTTTCGTTCCTGCCAACACTTTTAATTGAATCCCAAAAAACGGGTTTTCTTAGACTTTGTTGTCGAATAAAAGTTTTCCCACAAACATTGTATGCGTCCATGTTTTGAATACTTCCTTAAACAACTTGCATCAATAAAACCAGACGTTACAATTATTTCGCAAGTCAGGGGTATTTTCGTCTAATATGATTAGACTAACCAATATAATAATAATAATAATAATAATAATAATCTTGTCAAAACCCGTCATTTTATTTTGATATACAGTGTTGTCAGATTAAAATCCGGAAACATCGTCTTGTTTCCCTTTCCCCCATATGAGTTCACTCCCTATGAAAAAGAATAGGGTGACCACGCGAGGTGTAACATATTCTAGATTTTTATTAAATATTTCATAGGCACCATATAGTAGTTTACGGTATTGTCAATCGTTAACCATTTCATGGAATAATTCTACGATATGTCACGACAGATACACCACAATACAACATCATTGATTAACGTATTCTATCTGGATATGTCCAACCTAATACTATATTCGCTCCTAGCGTCATCTATGAGAATTTGTCACAGCCATATTTATCCACTCTGCAATCATCCGAAAACTAGTTTGAAAAAGTTAGTGTCTCATAGATGACGCTGTAGCTATATGCTCATATAGTTTAGCTAACGTGCCATCTATGAGACACTAACCTTTTCAAAGTAGATTTCTAATTATTGCGGAGAAAAGAGCATACGTTAATCTTAATCAATGACAATATATTCGGGATAACGGGTAAAATAGGGTAAAGCACTAGTAGTAAATCGGGTGGATCACAAGCTGGTTTTCCTAATATCGTACAGATATGAGAAGATATTAAATAATAAACCTAGCTTTAATAAACTCAATTTGTTTACATAATTTGCACATGCAGACTGGATAAATGCAATAATTAATTAAAACCTAAGCGTCTGAACAATCAAGTAAAGTTCTATACTATATTACATAATATACAAATAGATACCTAAAATGTATCCACAGTGTTGAAGTTATAAGTATTTATATATACGTACAAAATTTTGGTGGCCCAGCCGTGGACACTGGGTTATTTTGTCCTTCATAGAAGTTTAGTATTTTCTACGCCACTGACTTCTAGAACACCCAATGCATTTTTGAAAATTGTTTTCAAATTTAAATCTTTTTTGAAATACTGACATCAGGCTCCTAGTTTTGGAGAAAAATCGGTTTACCTATGAGGCACAATCCTAAAAAAACGCCAGTCCACTATAAACACACGAAAGCTCATGTTCGATCAGTGGCGTAGGAATTTACAACACCCTCTCTCGCTATCTCAACAAGAGTACATTTTATATAATACAAGCAGGCTTGAGTAGTAAATGGTGTTCTGAAATTCAGGCAATGTGGATGAATTTCGGTGATGCATACATTATTTGTATCAAATAACCCAATTCGGGAAAAAGCCCACAGTCAAGTCTGGGTGGTCAATTCACGTCACCGAAACATTAATTAAAACCGAAATAATATCTGTACAATTAAATAACATTCTACTATATTACATACATATATACAAATAGGCACTAACACGTTTCCAAGGTGGTCAAGTCAGATTTACGAAATTGTGAAAATACAGAATCTCCAGGATGAATTTGTAGTTTCAAAATTTTGTATAATACATACAAAATGTTCGTGGCTCATCCGTGGTATGAAAACAGAAGCCAACAAGTATTTTGTACGCCAGTGTCTTTTGTGAAATATACACTTGAATAGGGATTTCAAATAAAAATCTGTTTTGAGTAATGATGTCAGGCTCCCAGTTTTGGAGAAAAACTTATGTGAACATCTGAGAATATCATTCAGTCCACTATAAAAGTACAAACGCACATATTTCAATCAGTGCCATCCGACGCGTAGAAATTAAAACTTCCTCTATCGCGAATATATTATATAATAAAATCGGGCTTAAGTAGTAAATGGTGTCCCGAAATTCACGTAATCTGGATGAATTTCGGTGAAGCATAATATATCACCCATATCAATATAATCAAATTTAGTGAAAAGACCCACACCAGATCTGGGTAGTCAATTATCTTCACCGGAATGAATAAGTCCATGACAACGAAAATATCTAATGCAGGCTTCTTCACGAGATCTATGGTATGTGACAATGTCTGTTTGATACGCGATGTGTAATAAATAATAATAAAAACACCCATATTGTCTAGTTTAAGCCATTGATAAACGTATTCTACCTGTAGATACACAACCTCTCTCATATATGACGTTTCGGCATCAAATTTTATCTCCGATAAATTTTTCAGGCGCGCGAATATAGTATCAGGTTGGCTATTTTAATGTAGAATACATTAATCCATTTTTAAGTAGAAAGAAACCTACAGATACTCGTGGACTAAAGAAGAAAATTCAACGCTGCAATACCCAAATTTAGTCAAATTCATGATGATGGAGAAAAAGCTTGTATGATATTTATTATTGCGTGAACTTTGGGGCACCCTCTATATTGGGCAGTTGAGCCTGGGAAAATTTTAATATCGGTTGCTGATGACACTGTTTTATCTGGTATATAAGTTTTGTATTTTGATACCAAACTCCTAAGCATCTGAAAATTCAAGTGATCTTGGAAAAAACGGTATCCTTTAGTGTGTGGATGCCATCCTTTGATGAATCGGTGGTAGGGGCAGCGTCCTTGATATGTTGGTGAGTGGCGAGGTTCAATGAAATGTACGGTTATAAAAAATATAGCAAATTCAGAGTAGGCTTAGCGCTCGGCCTGAAGCCGTAAAGGAAGCTCTACAAAGCCACGCGGCAGATCTGCGCAGATACGATTATAAATACACTGAGATCGCGCTTGTCAAATATCTGGCGCAACTAGTTAATATTTACCTAGGTGAAAAAGCGGACAGAAATCATGAGAACGGCGCCGCCATGTATTGTGATTTCTGGAAAAATATGCAGTGCTACAGAAATCAAAATTAAAATTTGATTACCAATAAAATGTACTAGTGGTAGGTATAGTGACGAACTCGAAACCTCTTCCAAGCAAAACGAAACCAGCCGTGGCATGTCGTCACTGATCGCTTCATTTAGTTTTATATTACCAAACTAGAATTGGATTAAACTGTTATCCCTCCCAAAGTAACGAAAGGAATCCATGACCGCTTCAATGCTGGACAATACTGAAATAAGTTCAGTTGGGCTGTACAAGTAAAACAAATATTTGTGACTGGGGTATCCCAGTTTATGTAACCATTGTCTTTGGTACCTAAATTATATCATTTATTAACGTATTCTACATGAAGATAGCCAACCTACACCGTTGCGTCATGAATGAAAATTTGTCACATCTATGTTTCTCTTCTCCGCAATAAGTAGAAATCTAATTTGAAAAGGTAGGTATATGCTCATATATATTTTATCTACAGCGTCATCTATGAGACACTAGCATTTTAAAAGTAGATTCCTAATTACTGCGGCGAGAAAAAATATAGCACTGTCAACTTCTCATAGATGATGGTATCAGGTTGGATATTCACAGGTAGAAAACGTTAGTTACTATTGGTGATAAATGAAATATAAGACAATGTATTCAGCGATTTCAATGCTTCCTTCTCCAATGCACGTGGAAGTAAGGACTGCTTGAATTTTTGAGCATACTTCCAACAATTTGGAAAAATTCAAGTATATGAGAAATTACATATTTTTCATCCAAGTATACAATGTGAAGTATGCAACAAATTAAAATTCGTTATAGATTTAAAAGTTTTTCAGTTATCATTCATAATATCACTGTACTAGAATCTGTACAACTGAAAAACGAAGTTATCATGCTAAGTGAAAATTTCATGAAAAAAAGGCTGCCCGACTATGTGGCTGAAGAACCGATCGATCGAGCGCGATCGAAAACGTTATAAAGGCAGCAGTGCACAAAATTTGTCATTTCAACATACAACCACGTCTTTTGGCTTTAAATGTGCGTACATCAACGCGGTTTTCATGCAATATCGTTTATTTTATGTGTTTTTATGTGTCATTGAAGTCTAGCCCCCCTTCCCCAAAAACATCCCCAAAGTTGTGAGTAACGCGAAAAAGTTATTATCTCGTGAAAATTATAATGAAACAATGCGGTTTTTGCGTTAATCGCATAAGACAGACATACCTCAAGTGCCCTTGAGTGGACATGGCTTAAACTCGTGGTTTACCTTCAAAAGATATATAGATATAAAAAATTACTATGTTGAATCAGATCGGAAACCCGTAATTGTTGAAAATCACCTTACGCCCAAAATTTTTTCGCGGATATCTGGTCAACTTAACGTGTTCTAACAGCCCATGATAGTCGTTTGCTCGAGCGGGGTCCGGAACATACTTTTTCGGGGTTAGGGTGGGTTTACATGTCGTTCGCGCTAAAAAAATTATATTTCAAAAAAATTGGCTTACGCCCAAAATTTTTTTATGCGAATCGTGTTTATTTAACATGTTCTAACATCCCACCAAGCCGTTTTTCACTGATATCCGGTCAACTTAACGTGTTCTAACAGCCCATGATAGTCGATCGCTCGAGCGGGGTCCGGAACATACTTTTTCAGAGTTAGGGGGGTTTACATGGCGTTCGCGCTAAAAAAATTATATTTCAAAAAAATTGGCTTACGCCCAAAATTTTTTTGTGCGAATCGTGTTTATTTAACATGTTCTAACATCCCACCAAGCCGTTTCCCCCAGGGTGGTCCGGAACACCCCGATCCGCACTTCGATCAGAATTCGAAAAAACACCTGTCATTTTTCAAAATCGCTTTACGCCCAAAATTTTTTCACTGATATCCGGTCAACTTAACGTGTTCTAACAGCCCATGATAGTCGATCGCTCGAGCACGGTCCGGAACATACTTTTTCAGAGTTAGGGTGGTGTTATATGGCGTCCTCACTAAAAAAAAATATGTTTCAAAAAAATTGGCTTACGCCCAAAATTTTTTTGTGCGAATCGTGTTTATTCATCATGTTCTAACATCCCACCAAGCCGTTTCCCCCAGGGGGGTCCGGAACACCCCGATCCGCAATTCGATCAGAATTCGAAAAAACACCTGTCATTTTTCAAAATCGCTTTACGCCCAAAATTTTTTCACTGATATCCGGTCAACTTAACGTGTTCTAACAGCCCATGATAGTCGATCGCTCGAGCGGGGTCCGGAACATACTTTTTCAGAGTTAGGGTGGGTTTATATGGCGTCCTCACGAAAAAAAAATATATTTGAAAAAAATTGGCTTACGCCCAAAATTTTTTTGTGCGAATCGTGTTTATTTAACATGTTCTAACATCCCACCAAGCCGTTTCCCCCAGGGGGGTCCGGAACACCCCGATCCGCACTTCGATCAGAATTCGAAAAAACACCTGTCATTTTTTAAAATCGCTTTACGCCCAAAATTTTTTCACTGATATCCGGTCAACTTAACGTGTTCTAACAGCCCATGATAGTCGATCGCTCGAGCGGGGTCCGGAACATACTTTTTCAGAGTTAGGGTGGGTTTACATGGCGTTCGCGCTAAAAAAATTATATTTCAAAAAAATTGGCTTACGCCCAAAATTTTTTTGTGCGAATCGTGTTTATTTAACATGTTCTAACATCCCACCAAGCCGTTTCCCCCAGGGGGGTCCGGAACATCCCCGTCCGCACTTCGATCAGAATTCGATCAAACACCTGTCATTTTTCAAAATCGCTTTACGCCCAAAATTTTTTCACTGATATCCGGTCAACTTAACGTGTTCTAACAGCCCATGATAGTCGATCGCTCGAGCGGGGTCCGGAACATACTTTTTCAGAGTTAGGGTGGTGTTATATGGCGTCCTCACTAAAAAAATATGTTTCAAAAAAATTGGCTTACGCCCGAAATTTTTTTGTGCGAATCGTGTTTATTTAAGATGTTCTAACATCCCACCAAGCCGTTTCCCCCAGGGGGGTCCGGAACACCCCGATCCGCACTTCGATCAGAATTCGAAAAAACACCTGTCATTTTTCAAAATCGCTTACGCCCAAATTTTTTTCACTGATATCCGGTCAACTTAACGTGTTCTAACAGCCCATGATAGTCGATCGCTCGAGCGGGGTCCGGAACATACTTTTTCAGAGTTAGGGTGGGTTTACATGGCGTTCGCGCTAAAAAAATTATATTTCAAAAAAATTGGCTTACGCCCGAAATTTTTTTGTGCGAATCGTGTTTATTTAACATGTTCTAACATCCCACCAAGCCGTTTCCCCCAGGGGGGTCCGGAACACCCCGATCCGCACTTCGATCAGAATTCGAAAAAACACCTGTCATTTTTCAAAATCGCTTTACACCCAAAATTTTTTCACTGATATCCGGTCAACTTAACGTGTTCTAACAGCCCATGATAGTCGATCGCTCGAGCGGGGTCCGGAACATACTTTTTCAGAGTTAGGGTGGGTTTACATGGCGTTCGTGCTAAAAAAAATATGTTTAAAAAAATTGGCTTACGCCCAAAATTTTTTTGTGCGAATCGTGTTTATTCAACATGTTCTAACATCCCACCAAGCCGTTTCCCCCAGGGGGGTCCGGAACACCCCGATCCGCACTTCGATCAGAATTCGAAAAAACACCTGTCATTTTTCAAAATTGCTTTACGCCCAAAATTTTTTCACTGATATCCGGTCAACTTAACGTGTTCTAACAGCCCATGATAGTCGATCGCTCGAGCGGGGTCCGGAACATACTTTTTCAGAGTTAGGGTGGTGTTATATGGCGTCCTCACTAAAAAAAATATGTTTCAAAAAAATTGGCTTACGCCCAAAATTTTTTTGTGCGAATCGTGTTTATTTAACATCTTCTAACATCCCACCAAGCCGTTTCCCCCAGGGGGGTCCGGAACACCCCGATCCGCACTTCGATCAGAATTCGAAAAAACACCTGTCATTTTTCAAAATCGCTTTACGCCCAAAATTTTTTCACTGATATCCGGTCAACTTAACGTGTTCTAACAGCCCATGATAGTCGATCGCTCGAGCGGGGTCCGGAACATACTTTTTCAGAGTTAGGGTGGGTTTACATGGCGTTCGCGCTAAAAAAATTATATTTCAAAAAAATTGGCTTACGCCCAAAATTTTTTTGTGCGAATCGTGTTTATTTAACATGTTCTAACATCCCACCAAGCCGTTTCCCCCAGGGGGGTCCGGAACACCCCGATCCGCACTTCGATCAGAATTCGAAAAAACACCTGTCATTTTTCAAAATCGCTTTACGCCCAAAATTTTTTCACTGATATCCGGTCAACTTAACGTGTTCTAACAGCCCATGATAGTCGATCGCTCGAGCGGGGTCCGGAACATACTTTTTCAGGGTTAGGGTGGGTTTACATGGCGTTCGCGCTAAAAAAATTATATTTCAAAAAAATTGGCTTACGCCCAAAATTTTTTTATGCGAATCGTGTTTATTTAACATGTTCTAACATCCCACCAAGCCGTTTCCCCCAGGGGGGTCCGGAACACCCCGATCCGCACTTCGATCAGAATTCGAAAAAACACCTGTCATTTTTCAAAATCGCTTTACGCCCAAATTTTTTTCACTGATATCCGGTCAACTTAACGTGTTCTAACAGCCCATGATAGTCGATCGCTCAAGCGGGGTCCGGAACATACTTTTTCAGAGTTAGGGTGGGTTTATATGGCGTCCTCACGAAAAAAAATATATTTGAAAAAAATTGGCTTACGCCCAAAATTTTTTTGTGCGAATCGTATTTATTTAACATGTTCTAACATCCCACCAAGCCGTTTCCCCCAGGGGGGTCCGGAACACCCCGATCCGCACTTCGATCAGAATTCGAAAAAACACCTGTCATTTTTCAAAATCGCTTTACGCCCAAAATTTGTTCACTGATATCCGGTCAACTTAACGTGTTCTAACAGCCCATGATAGTCGATCGCTCGAGCAGGGTCCGGAACATACTTTTTCAGAGTTAGGGTGGGTTTACATGGCGTTCGCGCTAAAAAAATTATATTTCAAAAAAATTGGCTTACGCCCAAAATTTTTTTGTGCGAATCGTGTTTATTTAACATGTTCTAACATCCCACCAAGCCGTTTCCCCCAGGGGGGTCCGGAACACCTCCATCCGCACTTCGATCGGAATTCGAAAAAACACCTGTCATTTTTCAAAATCGCTTTACGCCCAAAATTTTTTCACTGATATCCGGTCAACTTAACGTGTTCTAATAGCCCATGATAGTCGATCGCTCGAGCGGGGTCCGGAACATAATTTTTTAGGGTTAGGGTGGGTTTACGTGGCGTTCTCACAAAAAAATTATATTTCTAATAATTGACCAAATTTTTTTTACAATGCTCCAGTGGATGACCACCGCCCGCACCAGTGGCCATTTATATACCTTATTGAAGGTGATACTCAATACATTTTGTCTTGCGGATGCCCATCTTTGAACAGTTCTTTGTCGGTTTTAGATATCACCTCTAGTTGGTAATCGCGGGCACTACGATATTTAAGCCAGTTGTTTATTCTCTGAACCCCTTGCTTGTTGAAACTGCACATCATCACCAGCCCGACCAATATCGGACGCAGAAAATTTGAAATACTGAGTCGAGTACATTTGGCATATATAGCACAATTGTTCCGATTGCGCCTAAAAGAATATAATGCCAAAAAACACGGATATTTTAACGATCTCCCTGTCATTTTTTATTTCAGTTGATAGAATAGTGAAATTGTCGATTTCGGCCGGGTACTGCTTACCTTTTGTTATTTTCGATTAAATATAACCGTTAATAGCCACCATGCTCGCACATGAAATTTTTGATATGCCTAGGCACTAGTTCACTTCATCCACCAACTTCACGATATCACATATCACACGTGCAACACTCACTTTTTCGCGAAATTCGTTTGCAGACATTGCAGTATTTTGAAGAAATACTGTAACCCGAGATGCCCAACGACACAAACACAACTAAATTATGCCAATAAAAATTTACCTATATGTAATGTTGGACCAGCGAAAGATTGCAAGCCGAAAGAATGCGGACAAAAAATTGCGAAGTTGTCAGATGTTCTACATAAAATGCGGTCCATACATATTAACATATTTAAGATATAGAATTGTTCCGCTGAATTTGGCAATGTAGCTGGAAAACCCAGGCCGCAGGTAAACATCCGGTCGCTGATTGGTCCAAAACTCTTATCTTATCTGAAACTAGAATAACGTGCCGATGGCACGGTCATTTATAAACCTACTCCCATAGGCGTAGGCAGTTGGCAAATACTTTGAAAATATAATTTACTGTTTAGTGGTGATAATGGAATTCAAGCATGGGAAAGTTATTCACAGCCAGGCAAGGGAAATAATAGCAAACGTGATACGTGCTTGCGATGCAGAAGCGGCTAACAATACTTTCGTTTATCCACTGGTAGCTAGAAATGCAAGGGCGGCATATTATACGGGTGTTAGTGAACGAACTATAAGTAAAATTAGAAAAGAAGATAAAGACAGGCAAAATGCAACCTCCACACAGCCTTTAGCTTCTCCCGGAAAAAAGAGATCACGCCCTTCTGTGATCCAAAAAATTGATGGAGTCGATTTTTCCATTATTCGGAGAATGATAGAAAAATTTTACTGTGATTTTAAAGTGGTACCTACTTGTAGTAAACTTCTAATCAAACTGAAGGAAGAAATGGAATTTCCATTTGGTAAAGAATCGTTGAGGCTGCTTTTAAAAGCAAAAGGATTTTACTGGCGTAAATGCCACAACAAAAGGAAATTACTAATGGAAAGACCCAGTATTTTACATTGGCGATACAAGTATCTTAGGTCTATTAAAAAGTTCCGGGAAGAAGGAAGGCATATTATTTATTTGGACGAAACTTGGGTTGATAATGACCTCACTTTCAAGAAATGCTGGCAAAGCGAAGAAATTATGGGTGTCCTGAGCAATATAAGTTCTACAGGTAATAAAGTTTCTTTCACCTCGATTTTGCTTATTATACATTTTTCTCAATTTTGGAATATTCTTAATAAGTGCTCATTTAATTTGTCTAATTGAATACATAATCCCTTGCAAGTATTTTTTTCTCAAAAATATGTTTTTTATACATAGTGATTCAAAAAGGTGTTGGCAAACTTAAAATAACACTAAAATGAGGCTATTTATTCATTTCCAGGACGACTTATAATTGTTCATGCGGGTTCGCAAGATGGTTTTGTTCCTGGAGCCTGTCTCATTTTCAAGGCTGGCTGTGCCACTGGTGATTATCACGGTCAAATGAACCAAGAAAATTTCACGAAGTGGCTTACTGAAAAACTATTTCCTAACATTCCTCCTAATAGTATTATAATAATGGATAATGCACCTTACCATTCAGCTTTGGAAGACAAGCCTCCAACTAGATCTTCTCTAAAAAGAGACATCATCACGTGGTTGAGCAAAAAAGGTATAGAGCATGATCCTAATGCTAAAAAAATGGAGCTTTATGAAATAGCTTGTCTACATAGGCCACCATCTGATGAGAAAAATTATAAGATAGATAATTTAATAAGAAGTTTCGGACACACCCCACTTCGAACGCCACCCTATATGTGTCAGTTTAATCCCATAGAGATGATTTGGGCACAAGTAAAATTTTTCATTAGAAGCCATAATACAAGCGGCGAATTTACTATAAAAAAACTAGATGAAATTTCTAATAAGGCCATCGCTTCAGTAAGTGCCAGTGACTGGCAAAAGGTTATTGGACATGTTATAAAAATTGAAGATGAATATTGGGAAAAAGACAGTCTCATTCAAGAAATACAGGAAGAAATAATAATCAACATAGGAGGTGAAAGTGATAGCAATGACAGTTCCTCAGACAGTGATCATGACTCTAATCAGGATTGAAACTATACTAGATTGGCTACCTTTTAGAATTTTTAGATATTCATTTATTATACTATTGGTTTGTGGCTTTTAGTATCTCAGTAGAAAGTCTAATTCTATGTGTTGTTTATGGGTTATTTCATCAAGAAATTACTTTTTGTTTTCCTATATTTTTCTATTCAGTCAGATATTTTTGACTTGTTGTATTCTATTTTAGAAGAATGCATAATTTGTTTTGCTGTTCAATCATAATGCGTACATAGGAATATTACTTGTTGCCTAAAAAATATATTTATTTTGTTCTCAATATTCAGTGTTTGTGTATATTTATTTCTTATAATGTATGTTTGGTATCACGTCATTATGAATCGCAAAAAAATATTAATACTACCAGTTGTAATAAAATATAAATTCAATTAATAATTCAAGTCTCTCCGATCTCCGCCTATGACTCCATATAAAATCGTCTAATGGTAAGGTTTTTTCATCGCATTTCCCCCTTTCGTCCCTAGCAATCTTTGGCTGGTCGATCAATATCCTTGTTTTACAACCTATACCTGTACGTATCCTTTTTGCTTACAACCTGAGGATTACATAAAATTCCGTTACAATTGTCTATATTACCCCGACATTCCTGCAAACAGCCCAACGGCACGTATTTACTACCTGCATCCGGTACCTTTGCTGGGGACACAAAGTGATTATATTAGTATTAGATTTTGATGTGGGATTCTAAATCGGCGACCTGGTCCCGGTTGTCGACAAACATATGTATACACGGATTTGAAAAATAATCTTACTAATGAGGTTCTCTCAGCTAATGATAAGGTCATGTAAAGAAACTGATAATTTCATCTCAAAGTAATCAATACCTGTTCAATATTGATTAAGTGTACATTCTGCGACTTACACGGATACACCTATTAAAATCGCTTTTATTTTACTATATTGTTACATTCTGTATTACAAATACACAAAACCAATATTGTATAGTTTATTCAATAACATTCACATCCGCCTGAGGTGATCATGAGCTATTAGAACACATTAAGTTGACCAGATATCCGTGAAAAAATGTTGGGCGTAAAGCGATTTTGAAAAATGACAGGTGTTTGATCGAATTCTGATCGAAGTGCGGACGAGGGTGTTCCGGACCCCCCTGGGGGAAACGGCTTGGTGGGATGTTAGAACATGTTAAATAAACACGATTCGCACAAAAAAATTTTGGGCGTAAGCCAATTTGTTTTAAATATATTTTTTTTAGCGCGAACGCTATGTAAACCCGCCCTAACTCTGAAAAAGTATGTTCCGGACCCCGCTCGAGCGATCGACTATCATGGGCTGTTAGAACACGTTAAGTTGACCGGATATCAGTGAAAAAATTTTGGGCGTAAAGCGTTTTTGAAAAATGACAGGTGTTTTTTCGAATTCTGATCGAAGTGCGGATCGGGGTGTTCCGGACCCCCCTGGGGGAAACGGCTTGGTGGGATGTTAGAACATGTTAAATAAACACGATTCGCACAAAAAAATTTTGGGCGTAAGCCAATTTTTTTCAAATATATTTTTTTTCGTGAGGACGCCATATAAACCCACCCTAACTCTGAAAAAGTATGGTCCGGACGACCCCGCTCGAGCGATCGACTATCATGGGCTGTTAGAAGACGTTAAGTTGACCGGATATCAGTGAAAAAATTTTGGGCGTAAAGCGATTTTGAAAAATGACAGGTGTTTTTTCGAATTCTGATCGAAGTGCGGATCGGGGTGTTCCGGACCCCCCTGGGGGAAACGGCTTGGTGGGATGTTAGAACATGTTAAATAAACACGATTCGCACAAAAAAATTTTGGGCGTAAGCCAATTTTTTTCAAATATATTTTTTTTCGTGAGGACGCCATGTAAACCCACCCTAACTCTGAAAAAGTATGTTCCGGACCCCACTCGAGCGATCGACTAACATGGGCTGTTAGAACACGTTAAGTTGACCGGATATCAGTGAAAAAATTTTGGGCGTAAAGCGATTTTGAAAAATGACAGGTGTTTTTTCGAATTCTGATCGAAGTGCGGATCGTGGTGTTCCGGACCCCCCTAGGGGAAACGGCTTGGTGGGATGTTAGAACATGTTAAATAAACAGGATTCGCACAAAAAAATTTTGGGCGTAAGCCAATTTTTTTGAAATATAATTTTTTTAGCGCGAACGCCATGTAAACCCACCCTAACTCTGAAAAAGTATGTTCCGGACCCCGCTCGAGCGATCGACTATCATGGGCTGTTAGAACACGTTAAGTTGACCGGATATCAGTGAAAAAATTTTGGGCGTAAAGCGATTTTGAAAAATGACAGGTGTTTTTTCGAATTCTGATCGAAGTGCGGATCGGGGTGTTCCGGACCCCCTGGGGGAAACGGCTTGGTGGGATGTTAGAACATGTTAAATAAACACGATTCGCCAAAAAAATTTTGGGCGTAAGCCAATTTTTTTTAAATATAATTTTTTTAGCGCGAACTGCATGTAAACCAACCCTAACTCTGAAAAAGTATGTTCCGGACCCCGCTCGAGCAAACGACGATCATGGGCTGTTAGAACACGTTAAGTTGACCAGATATCCGCGAAATAAGTTTGGGCGTAAGGTGATTTCCAACAATTACGGGTTTCCGATCTGATTCAACATAGTAATTTTTTATATCTATATATTTTTTTGGAGGTAAACCACGAGTTAATGCCATGTCCACTCAAGGGCACTTGAGGTATGTATAATTTTCACGAAATAATAACTTTTTCGCGTTACTCACAACTTTGGGGATGTTTTTGGGGAAGGGGGGCTAGACTTCAATGACACATGAAAACACATAAAATAAACGATATTGCATGAAAACCGCATTGATTTACGCACATTTAAAGCCAAAAGACGTGGTTGTATGTTGAAATGACAAATTTTGTGCACTGCTGCCTTTATAACGTTTTCGATCACGCTCGATCGATCGGTTCTTCAGCCACATGCCCGACTTCCGTTTTGAGTTGGATATGCCTATGTCAGTATGGTAGAAACTTACAACACCCTGTATTTGGTAATGGGGCATAGGAACATTTCGAATCAATAATTACGCTATGTTGTGATGCGTTCGGTAAAGTTCATTCCGGCTACCAAGTCGATCGGTTACCTGAAATGACCTGACAGCACAGCGTAAGTATAAGCTCTTCATGGTTTTTGGCGGGTCACACATATATGTATATCGTCACTTTAGATGGCACCAGTAAACAATATTTCAAACATAATATATGTAGGTTTCATTTAGCGGTCAGACAAACATGGAGAATTATAAAATATGCATGCCATTCGACAGGGCATCCAAATCATTTTGATCTCCTAGGTGCTGTTAGAACGTGAGCGACGATATGTAATCGGCCTATATTCGCGGACATTTGCTTGTATAAGTTCACAGTTAAGCACTTTTTAACCTTGTCTCATACCAATGAAAATTCTCGTCAACTTATGAGTCTTCAACATTTATGCTTGTCACTGTCAGCATGACAACTTGCTTGTCATGGACGCGCGATTCAAGTTTACCTTTGTTGATCCTCTGTATAAAAGTCTGGAGATACAAATACAATTTCGACAAAGTTTGTTAAATTTATTAAGAGTGATTTAAGAAGGTGAATGAAGTGCTCCTCGGTCACCCAGTTCACGTATGCGTGCAAAGGCGAGTAAAGGATCGTCTTGCGCATCTGCAATTTTCCTTACAGGATTTAAGCTATCTACGCACATGGTACCCAATCTGCTTATAGAAATGTATGTGTCCAACTCAGTTTCAGCGTAATACGCGTTTGCAGAGATTTTTGTAAAACAGTTGCATAAAGCTGTACTAACCGCATCTGCTCTTATACCATTTTCGCAGTCAGCAAAATATGCAAAAGTAATCTTGATCAGAAGCATGCGCACTAACAAATCAGCTGATTCTTCTTGTCATTTTCTTCCAACTGCTAGATCTTGCATGTAAATCAATCAACTGCAGATAATATCGCGCGAAAAATCCGATAGATTGATTTTCCTATTATTATTAGATGCACACAATGCTGTTATCATTGTAGGGCAATATCAAGAAAAGTGCAATTGTGTTCAATTCTAGTACGACTTACTGATTAACATACCTGACCTACGTATCATAAAGTTGGAGAAATATTCAATAATGGGAACCGTTGTGACGTGTTGACTTAATACCTAGCCGTGCACGTGAAACTGCTTAGTGCACAAGTAATGCGCTCGGCACAAAATATTTTCCCAGTGGAACAGAGGGGCAAAGTAGTCGAAAAGGCAATCGCCGTTCGACTAGAGAAGCAGGCAGAAGAACTGCAACTTCTCCCCCCAGAGCAATTCGGCTTCAGATCTTCCCACAACATGGAACTCCAAGCGCTACGACTGACGGAAAACATCACCAGCGGCTGCAATCTCCAGGAGGCAACCGGTCTCGTCCTGCTGGACGTGGAACGAGCCTTCGATCGAGTTTGGCACGATGGACTCATCGCCAAAATGGAAGCCGCCGGAATCGATGCGAACATGTGCCAACTGATCCAGAGCTATCTAACACAAAGATGGTTCACGGTGAAGATTGGTACATGCCATTCAACAAGACGACAGCTGGAAGCAGGCGTGCCCCAGGGGTCAGCCTTAGCCCCCCTGCTCTACAACATCTATACTCACGATGTGCCGAAGACAGCTGACACAATGCTGGCCCTATATGCAGACGACACTGCTATAGCCGCCAAGCATAGACGACCCGAGATCATCCGTAGGAGACTACAGGATGAACTGGACCACATCCAGGACTGGTGCGTGAAATGGAAAATCCGCATCAACGTCCAGAAGACGCAGGCAATCTTCATTCAACGAAGAAGGAGTGGAGCGACAAAGTTAAATATCTGGGGATCGTATTTGACAAGTCCCTCACCTGGAAAGCCCACATAGAAGCTGTCATCGCAAAGACCAGAGCAGCCATGGCTCAACTCTACCCATTACTGGGTAGACACAGCCGCATGCCGCTAGCGACCAAGCTACGGCTGATCAAGGCCATCGCCAGACCTCAGCTCGCTTACGCCTCCGCGGTCTGAGGGTACGCTGCCCCCAGCTACCGCAAGCGACTTGCTGCTCTAGAGATGAAGCTACTCCGGATCGCCACCAGTGCACCATCCTACGTAACAAACTCAACCTTGCGTAGAGACCTGCATTGGGACACCATCCACGAGTACATGAGGAAAAAAACGGAGAAGACCTTCGAGAAAGCTCAGGACCACCCGAACGAGCAGCTACGATTCCTCATGGACTACGATCCGGACGAGAGGCCTCGCAACCGCAGAACCAGGTACCCCAGACCAAGGTCCCAGTTGGCACCCGCTAACTGGAACCTTGACTAGGAGACTAGGAGAACTCGCGGTTGCTCCCCCCCCCACGCTGTACCCAGACAACGGTGCAAGGCCCGATGTAATAGACATTGCTATCTTGAAAAAGGTAGACGTGTCTTGCAACATTGGGGTTCTGAAAGAAGGAAGCTCTGACCACAACCCCATATACCTGTAAATAGGAGGGAGCACCAAACGTGGAGAAGAGTGAACTGGGACCGGTTCCGGCAAACCATTCACTACTCACTTGGCCCACTACCTCAGATAGAGACTCCTGAAGGCATAGAGGAAGCAGTTCAGGGCCTAGAACGGAAGATCCAGGACGCGCTAGATGCTACTACCATGGTAGAAGATATCACGCAGCCCAACAGATTCAGAGACCTACCTCCAGAGGTGAACCATAAGATCACCGACAGGAACAGGACAAGAAGACTAGCTCAACAAACCGGAGATCCAGAGCACAAACGAGACCTAAAAAGGAAGACCGAAGAGATGAGGAAGGCACTGATGGAGCACCATCAAAGCAGCTGGCAAAGCAAACTAGAGGAACTAACATCAGGTGAGCCAGGAATGTGGAAGCTAGCGAAGATCATGAGAAATCGAGAAGGTCGAAGTATTTGCCGATAACCTACAATGGCAGTGTACGACGATGCACCCAGACGAGGCTCCCGAGAAAGGGAATAGTGACCATAACCAACATCGTCAACGCTATGCTGAGGCACCGATACTTCCCGGACAAATGGAAGATCGCGGAAGTAATAAACATCCCGAAGCCTGGGAAAGACCCGAGATTTCCACAAAATAACCGGCCAATCAGCTTACTAACTTCCTTGAGTAAAGTTGCAGAAAGGGCAATCGAGCGAAGACTTAGACAACAAACCGAGGACCTTAGAGTACTGCCAGACGAACAGTTCGGATTCCGGAGCGGCCATTCATCAGAGCACCAGCTGCTTCGGCTCGTGGAGTGTGGGACGCGTGCGTTCCAGGCTCGGCGAGTCGCGGGGGCGGTGTTCATGGATGTCGCGAAGGCATTTGACACCGTCTGGCACGACGGACTCATCTATAAGATGCAAGACAAGGGATACTCGACAGGGATGATTCAGCTGGTGAAGTCATATCTGAAGAACCGAAGATTCCGGGTTAGACTGGGAAACACCACCTCGACAACCAGAACTGCAGAGGCTGGGGTACCGCAGGGAGCGGTCCTATCCCCACTACTATACGCCATCTACAGCTCCGACGTTCCGAAGACCCCAAATACGCAGCTGCTGATGTATGCGGACGACACTGCGTACGTAGCCGAGTCTTTTCAGCCCCGCATGGCTACGACTTACCTACAAAGAGCGACAACCAGTCTACAGGAATGGTGCAAGAAATGGAGGATCCAGCTAAATCCAGACAAGACCGAGGCGATGCTCCTCAGAAAGAGCCGCAAGACCCCTGAAGGCAACCTCAAGATGACGAGCACAGAAGTGCTGAGAGGCCTGGTGCGTGACGAAGAAAAAGAGGTACAGTGGACAGACACCAGCAAGTACCTCGGCGTCAAGATAGATAAGGGTCTCACCTGGAAACACCATATAGAAGCCCAAGTGCAGAAAGCCAAGATGGCAAGAGCCAAGCTAAGACCGATGCTTGGAAGAAGGAGCAAGCTCTCCCTGAACAACAAAATGCTGCTGATCAAGATGGTGCTCCTACCGATTATGACCTACGCGTCAGTTGCTTGGGGCTACGCAGCCAAGACGTGGAAGAAGAAGCTCCAAGCACAACACAACATAGCACTCCGAGAAGCGGTCAACGCACCGTGGTACGTGCCAAACCGAGTGCTATACGAAGACCTGAGACAAGTGCCAGTGCTTGAAGTGATGAAGACCAGAGCGCGGAAGTTCTTCAACAACGCCGAAGATCACGAGAACCAGCTCATCAAGGCCGCCTTGGACTACGATCCAAGGTTCATACACAGGCACAAAAGACCGAAAAGCCAGCTGCTAGAAGATATGGGACACAGCAGCTGATGAGTCCTAAAGAAGAGGGGTAGAGGAAGGTACTGCATGCAAGAGAGGCAAAGTCCTGTGCAGTACCGGTGGTCAGACGGCCAAGATTTGCCATGCTGAATGCACCGATCTCATTTGAGGTGCGGGGCATTTAGATGGCACTAACAAGCAGGCCTTCTGACGACTTCGGCATTTGTCGGAATGGTCAGGAGGCAACTCAAGAAAGAAGATAAAAAAACCGAAGAACCCAAAAGCCGTCTTGGGAAACCTTAATGTGGACCTCAGGTCAAGGTCCCACCGATGGAACCCCAAATAGAGGACGACTCGTAAAACCGGAGAAAGGTACACGAGTAAAAATGACCACTTCCGTTCCGTAAATTTAACGTATGTAGCTTTTGTCCAGGTAGCTGACGGGCGCTCGTATGCTGCACCTTCCTCGCTCTCACACATAATATACATTGAGCGGGCGATTCATTAACAATTAAAAATTTACAATAATAACTGCTAAAATGCTAGAGAGTTTTTGATAATGGATTCTTCAAGAACGTTCAAAAGCTTTGGCTTTGGAAACATTATTGTTTTTCATATTGTTTTTCGGGGTCATATTTTGCACTTTATGAAATTTATATCTTGAATACCAACAGATTCATTAGAAGAGGCCCTTTTTGAATAAGATTATGTAGACAATCTGAATCAGAATATTTTTCCGAGCAGATGTTCGTCCTCGCACACTATCACCTCAATCATGCCATTATCGATAGCCCTCTTTCTGGAGTGGGAGGTTCACATCACAGTGAAAGTAACAGGCTACAGTCTTAATACCGAACGTCGAAGCTGCCGACTAGAATCTGCATGTCAGTCCAAGGAAAATCATCTCCATCATATTTTTCACGAATCTTCAGACTATACCGCCTGCCCGCAGTTTACATAAGGCATCGCGCCCATTTCTGGATGCCGCACAACTGGCATTTCAGAGATTGCACCATGATCCATGTCGTATATTCAGACATTTTCTTACTGATGATCTATGGACCTCCAACTATCAAATTTGCCCAAACGTCTTTGAGAATATTAGGACTAAGCTTTTTGGTGCCTTCTGCTCTTCTTGAGCGCAGCGGTCTGGTATTATTTCTTGGTAACCCCAAACCTTTCGCGATGTTCCTATAGGCACCCATGAAGTCCTCAAATGACAGCTCTGAGGTAGGCTGAGTGTACACTTCCAGAAGTCATTGGTCTTCATTGTGGTCCGTGGCATACGGTGAAAGTCTATTAAAAGTGACGACCCTGAGTGTTCGTTGACGAACCTTGAAAATGTCGTAGATTACATCATTAATTTTCTTCTTTGCGGTGTATGGTTTGTCCCTGGCACACTGTATCTTTGGACATTGGTATCCGCCCCCTTCAGCCTATAGGAGGTATGACACCTCATAATACAAATTTGTGGGAGTTACAAGTTGTCATACGGATTTGGCCATGTTGATATCGATTCTTTAGTATAATCATATTAGATGAAAATCCCCTGATTTGGGAAATAGTTGTAATGTTTGGTTATCGATACAAGTTATTCAGTGATGTATTTAAAACATAGGCACATAAAATGGGTACCCCAATTTTTGTGGGATAAAATTTAACCCAATACTGAGTCAATCGAAAAAACCTCCAAAGACGAAAAAAAAATTAGCTACTACAAAATGAGGCGACACGTAAAAAAATCTGATCAAAATAAAAAAGTTCGTCAACAAAACAGGTTTTGACAATTGGTAATGCGACAGTAGAATTACGCAAATATTTGAACTTCCTCACATGTGTAGATCTCATACTTCTAAATAACCACAACAAAATTGCGGTCGATGTGTCTAGTAGTTTTTGAGAATTTCTAATAGTTCATCCCAAACACCTGTTTTTCAGTCACCAGGTTATAACGTATAAATTTTCACGTTTCGTTCAATGACATTTCATCGCAATATACTCGAATTCACCTCACCAATTTATATCTTACGTCCATTATTTTTTTCTATTTGTTATAATATCCCTTTCTCCGCATGATGATATATAAAGTGAACATAGTTATGTGTCGCAACTAGCTAGGAGAAAGTATCTTTGATATGTCTTTGTGAACTCTAGAAAATTTGCAAAGTAAACTCCTAACTTTAAAACTCAAACTTCGATGATCTATGCATGCCATCACCAACAAGAGCTAAAAACAAATTTAGAAAATACCAACTATAAAACAATTAAGTGATATTTCAGTACTTACCAGGTCGGCGAGATTGTTGCTAATTGTTCTTAGAAGAAAGTGAATAAGACCACATAGTAAAACGATAAAAAAACTGGATGCATGAGGTTGATTTAGAAAAATTACTAAAAAAACATTGTGTTTTTCAAAAGACTTCTAACGGATTTAAGAGAATCGAATATTGATTAATTTTTGAAAATTTTACATCACATCCCTTTGGAACTTCTACACGTGCTTAGCAGGCCGACAGTGAAGTTGTCGAAATTGTTGATGTAGGAGTAAGTATAATTGATTTTAACGAGATTACCTCATTACCTGAGTTGCCTACCGAATGGAAATTACGTGTTGTAGTTAAGAGGAGCGTTTTGTCAAAGGCCAAGAAAGATGTTAATCAAAAAGTTTAAAAAATAATGGATGTTATGGAAAAAATGTGGCAACAACTTTTAATAGATTTTTTTAATGCTGGACAAATAAATCATGACCAAAAGAAATCATTAACCACTTACAACTCTGTTCCTCCAAAATGTTATGCCATTCCAAATATACATAAACCATATCTTTGAGTAAAACCTATAGTGGCATCTATTTTGGTTCAGCTACGCAGGTTTTACCCTCATTAATTTCGGATTAAAGGTGAATACTATATGATAGACTCTGATGTCTATCAACAATTCAATAGGTAGCAGATATGTTTCACTAGTCAGCAATGTCTATTTTGAAGCTTGTATCAGATCCATATACAAAAACTGGGATCAAATATGTCAATGCTGTAATCTAACTCTGGAATCTTTCATCACTATTTTAAAATCTTTTCCATGACAATTATTTCACTTTTAATATTAAAGTATTTTCACAAGCAAATGCTTGTCCAATGGGGTCAGCGTTATCGCCAATATTGGCAGAATATGTAATGAATGACCTGCTTGATTTTGGTATTCAGGTATTGCCCTATAACCGTCGTTTAAAAAAATATATGTAGATATTATTCTTTGTCTTACTTTTGAAGACTTCAATAGCTATGATCCCTATATTCAATTCACCATAAAGAGGATGAAAATCAATCAGTCTTATTCCTGGACACAAAAATCATCCGCAATAACAAAAATATCTTATTGATAGACTGGTACATGAACCCTACGTCTACAGGCGGGTTCCTAAATTTCAGATCGTACCATAAACTTGAGATAAAGGTGAATTTGGTAAAACAATTGGCATCTCTGACAATACTGTCCATGCTTGGTTATCCGAGGTACCTGATTAACAGAATTTTGTTCAGCTCTCCCAATGTTACGCCGATCTTACACAATAATGATAATTCTTCCAACAATACTACTAGCAAGCACTCCAACAATAACAGCAATACCGATATTCCTTCAAATTCCAGAATCAGTTTTGCAGTCCTGCCATATATCAAAGACTAACCCCCCAACACAGTCAAGGTTTTGCAACACTTTAAATTGTTGATTTGCTTATAAATCAGTTCTCACAGTGAACAGAGTTTTTTCCAAAATGAAAGATATTGTTCCGAAGGCTAAGCTTAGCTAATACTGTTAATTAAATCAATTGTAATAATTGCAATCTTACATATACAGGGTGACTTTGAAGTTGAGTCATTAATTTTCAGATAATGATTGTAGAAGGAAGATAAAGCAAAATATGTGTGTAAAAATAAAAAAAAAAATAATTTATTTTTTTACCTTGTTTTATAAAGTATCCTCCCGACAAGTATTTCAGTGCGGACCTGTATTTGATCGTGAGGTCTTGGAGCACCGGCATGCAGTCCCCTGTGTGGTCTTAAGTCACCTGATTCACGAGCCCGTTGTACTACATTAACAAAGGCACGAGGGGTTGGTTGCACTCGATTGGGAAACCGCATAAACATGTGCCATTTTTTATTTCGTTTGAGCCACGCAACAGACACCACTATTGAAACGCGTTACCGACTGACACTGACTGTATACAACTGACTAAAATAATTGTAAAAACATCGTTCCAAATTCTTTCGCTTTTTTGTTTCCGATGCGATGAACCAAACACGAGCACATAATATTATTATTGAGACAGGGCGGTACTCAAACTTCCAAAGGGCTATAACTTTGTTAAAAAAACATTTCTTTTGATCAGATCTACTCACTGTTAAAATAAATGACTCAACTTCGAAGTCACCCTGTATAGGCCAAACTTCTAGATCTTTAAAAGGTAGATTAACATCACATAAAAGTGACTCCACATTGCATCCAGAAATATGTGCTCGGCTTCACATGTTAACACCATAGGGCACTCATTCTAAGGGTTATAGTAGTGTTAGGGTCCTTGACAATAAATACAATGATCATATAATTTAACAGTTTTGAAAATGTTCCCCTACCTTTTAACCTGAAGTTTGGAATTCTTTCGCTTTACCTACGATTGGTGAATGGTAACATATAATATACATTTTTCCATTACAACAATTATTTTTTAATTTTTTTATTAACATCTTGGACTTTGACAAACGCTCCTCTTAAATACCACAAGTAATTCCGATTAGGTAGGAAACCCAGGTAACAAAATAATCTCATCACAATCAATCATAAATGAACAATGTCAACTTCACATGACACAGTCGACCTGCTGAGCACGTGTTGGAGATGTAGAGGTTCAAAAAAATGTGATTTAAAAATTTCTAAATCAATTAATATTCAATTCTTTTAAATCCGTTAGCGGTTTTTTGAAAAACAGAGCTGATTTTTTAGTACTATTTCTAAATGAACCTCGTATCCATTTTTTATCATTTTACTATGTGGTCTCATCCACCTTCTTCTCAGAACAATTCAGCAACAATCTCACAGACTTAGTAAGTAATGAAACGTCACTTAATTGCTTATAGTTTCTATCTTCTATATTTATTTTTAGTTCCTGATGATGATGGCATAGACCATCGAACGCTTGAGTTGTAAAGTTAAAAGACTGCAAGATTTTTGTCGAGTTCCCAAAAATATATCAAGGATACTTTGGTCTAACAAGTAAGGACAAATAACTATTGAAAGTATTTAATGAGCCCAAACGCATATACTGAGAAATTCTCTAAATGGGTGGCAGATAAACAAATATAGAAAAATCATTTTCACCCTCAAAGAAACGATTACCCAAAACAAATTGTCCTCAAAAATACTCTATTATAGTCAATTTATGGCTAGGTGACATGGTGCAAGAAAGTTTCTGAAGGAAGGAAATGATACTCCAAAACAAGTTGTACCTGAAAAAATAGTCTATTATAGCGACAATTGATCGGCTAGGTGACATGATGTGAGAAAGCTTTTGAAGGGATGGCAGGTAAAGAAATATAAATAACACTTCTTGTTCACCCGCAAGAAAATGATTCCACAAAACGAGTTGTAATTAAAAAAAACTCTATTATAGAGACAAGCGCTGGCAAATAAAGAAATATAGAAAAGATTCATTTTAGCCCTTAAAAAAATGTATTCCTCAAAACGAGTTGTACCTCAAATACTCTTTGCTTTCTCAAACCATGCCACCTAGCATATGAATTACTTCTATAATAGAGCATTTTTTGATGTATGACTCGTTCTGGAGAATCATTTCCTTGGGGGTGAAAAAAAAATTATTTATATTTTTTTATCTGCTATCCGTTTAGAACCTTTCTCACACCATGCCAGCTAGCCTATAACTCGTTAAGGGTAACCATTCTTTAGGACTGAAAATGAATTTTGTTTGTATTTTTTTATCCATCACCCCTCCAAAGAATTTCTCATATACGTTTTAGCTAATTAAATACTTTCATAACCATTTATAATAATCCGTAAGTGAAATCTATTCGAAGACAGATTTTATGATAGGTTTTGTCCAGGCGAATTATTTAATTGGGTTGGAAAATGATTATCCTCATAAGGGTGCTTATTATCGTGCTTTGAATATTTCTTCCTGGCTAATATGTATTTATTCGGGTATCTTAGCCAAATTGTCTGCTACATTTTGGATGCCGACATGATACGGCTCCTGCGTCCTATGTTTCAGCAGTCCGTTCCCTATGGATAAATCCGGGACAGCGTGAAAGCTGTTATAAACAATAATCTCGGAAATCCTGAAAGATACAAAGCCAAAACTTTGAATAATATATTTCCTGTCCAATGTTTGGTACCGATTTTTCGCCTTCTAGAGTCTGTTTACCAACTCCTTGGAATCGCAATGGTTTTAGTCAGTCGTGATTTGAGATACACACGTTACGTCATATTGGAACGATTAGAAAAGAAACCTCATAAAATCGTATTTTAAAAAAAGCAAATGTATTACGTAGACCACTCATTCAACAAAGTCATACAGTGATAATCTGACCACTTTCTATATACCAACTGGTTTGCAACATAATTGTGTGTCCAATATGCATGACAGCTTTTTAAACAATCGCCTTTGTGGCGGTTTTTAGAAGTTTAGAAGTACGGGATCTACATGTATGAGGAGTTTCAAATATCTGCGTGCCAAAACCTGCATTTTGGCGAGGTTTTTTGCTACAGCTTTTTTGTTTTTTGATTGAATCTTTTATATGTAGCCTTGTTTTGTTCATCTCAAAAATCTTGATTGTTTTTTGGTTTGAGCTAACACCTTCGATTGAATTCCAAAAAAACGCGATTTCCCATTCTCTGTTGGCGAATACAGTTTTTCCACAAATAATGAGCTACCCATTATTTTATATGCCCATGTTAAATATCATCCTGAAAAGCTTGGATGGATAATACCAAATATCACAATTATTTCGGGGTTTACTAATACGAGACTTACGGCCCTGAAATGGTGGGGCCACGATAGCTCTGGGGAAAAAACAATATGCAGGTCATTTAACTTGAAAAATAAAAGCTAGAGTGAATATACAAAGGATGAAAAATATTTAGGTCTAAACTAAATTTCCACGTCTAGGGGCTTGATTCTAAATGTTCGACTGTTGAAATTGATTTCGATGGCGCCTTGTGACGATAAACTTGATTCGCTATAATAATTTTGACATATGATTATATTGCTCGACCATATTGAAATGTTATGGCAGTGTCAAAATTATCATAGCTAATCAAGTATATCGTCACAAAGCGCCATCGAAATCAATTTCAACGGACGAAACTCATTTAGAATCAAGCCTCTGGCTTGCCGGATCATATCTCTTATCGGATTCAAAGTTTTACTGGAGAGTACCTATGAAATTTTAGGAGCCTAGGTCTAACGCTTCGGCCTGGAGACGCGCTCAAATTTGGAAGGTTCGACAAAAATGTTAATTTTAACGTTCAGGCAACTTTTTCATTTTCTCACTACACCTGTCATTGGAAAGCGTAAAATGATTATCGTAAAATTGTCCAAAAAATTCAAAAATAACCTCCAAATTTCGATATAATAATTCGTTCAGCAGATAGTCAAAACGTGATTTTTCGAATTTTTCAATGGGGGGCTGACAATTCGAACGCCTTCCGAAACTAAAAATGCACAAGATCGATGTTTTTCGTAAAGGAGATCGAACAGCGTAATCACTGATTTAAATGGAATTTTGTACTCGTGCCTTTGTGTCTCTATAGATTCTCTCTACAAAACAAATTTGAACACGATTACAGTATCATGAGAATGACCAATTTTGGTCCAAAATATCGAACCTTGGATCCAAAGGCCTATCCGACCATTTCAAAGGCCCGAGTGCAAAATTCCATTTATAAAGGGGAATCGCCTGCTCCATCCACTTTACGAAAAACATAAATTTTGTACATTTTTTTGTTTGGGAACGCATTGCTGGCTTAATGAACCAGTAAAAAAATTGAAAAGGAAAGGTTTGACTGAAATATCTGCCTAAATTTTGCTCCAGAATAGCCGTATATTATGGGGTCTAGTGCTTTCAGATGTCAGGAATATTGTGAAAATGGAAAAGTTACCAAAACGCTAAAATTCACATTTTTTCCCCAAACCTTCAAAGCTCGAGCGCGTCTCCAGACCGAACCGGTCGATCAAGGACACTGAAATTTCACAAAGCCTCATGACTACATTGGTACTCTCCAGGAAAAAAAGGAATTTAGCGTCAAACTAATGGTTTAGATTAGAAGATAATCGCCTCATGGTATGAGGGCATGCAGGCCGCCGTACGTCTTGCCGCATTATGCCTCTACGTCGCAGGTAATCGGTGTCGGTCGTAAGTCATAACGTAATTTTGAATCGTCTAAGAGGTTGCAATATTGTTTTCAGATATGACTAAAGCGTTATATATTGTATTATGTGACAAAAGAATCATCGACTAGCTGGAGCAAGTTCACTTCACCTCTGTCACAATTAATATATTATTATTAATAATAAAATAAATAAATGTTGCCAACTGAATCGCTCCATTTTTCTGCCAGATAAACTCGAACGTACTGACAAAAACGAAAAAGTAGAGGTCGGTTGCGAGAGTTACTTTTACAAGGCAAAACGTAACCAACATTAAAAAACTCCCGATTCTTTCGATCTGTGACTTTTCTATATATGAAGTCGGAAATCTCTGCGTAAAAAATGTACGTCTTTGAGTCTCGCCCAGTTCAGCCAACGACTGAACAAAACAGTCGCGGTATTGATTCAGTGAGATAACTAATTTTCCTCGCTGGACTTTCGATATGGGCCCAACCGTGATTTCCTCCTGTTTATTTGAAACCATCTAAATACTAATGATCTCATTAGGAAATCAAATACTTTCAACATGAATGTGAGGTTTTCCTCTCAATAAATTTCCAATACTCTCCGTATATCTCCACCTGTTTTATTGACTGCCTTAGATGACAATAAGGCACCGTCAAAACACCATGAAGCGATTTACCAATTTTTTTAAGACAAATGATCTGCAGGCCATAGACATGCCCCGACTTCCCTAAATTCACAGAGAACTCCGAGATAACAAAGATGTGTAAGACTGGACTGTGTGTCCATTGGTATCCTTAAGGGTTAGACCTAGACTTGCGAAGAATATTCCTTAAAGTAACCTGCTCATAGGGAAAAGCAACTTATTTGCAACTACTTCCGCGGTAAAGGGTTGCCCAACAAATAAGGTGTATCTTTAACGTAACATTGGTATCACAAGGGTTTTTATACCCACGTCACACCATGATTCCGAATGCTTAAGTGACAAAAATTATGAACTGGGTCAAAACATTAACATAATCCTTCAGTATGGCCACTCCCGAAGGTTTATAGGAAATGCACCAGTTTGTCACCACATCGAAAGTAATGATGAAACAAGTGTTACCAAAATTACACAACCTGTTGATGGACAACCGTCCACCTTCGTTGCCCAATAAAATCTATTGTCGACAAACCACCATCAACATCACTTGCAATTAGTCCAGATCCACCACCTGCCGAACAGTTTCCTATTTTGACCTGCAACCCATAGAAGTGCGCTCTTGTTGATAAAACTTGAAAATGGGTGTCCTCTCTAGCAAATCTGGTAAAGACAACGACCTTTGCCAAAATTTAGTCTACGACCTATAAGATTTTTACCATTTTTCTAATGAACAGCTTACAACTCTAACGTCATGCATACATAATGCATCAAGGCCTGTACAGACCAGCCGAAGATAGTGTAAGGCTTAAACATTTTATCTCCTGAGATACATCAGGGACGGAGTTACCCGTTGAAGATGAACAGAATATGTTTGAGACCGTGATCAGACTCAGACTAGTTGACAACCAGATGCTCAAATCCCTATGAGACAATAAATGAAGAAGTAGTAGGGCCGAAGGCCAACAAGTCAGGGCCGACGAAGAGTTTTCCATGAGGCTTTGGTTCCTTCTATCTACAAGACAATCCTGACCAAATACCAACATCATCAAAAGCCCTCAACTGTTATCACGCACATAAGTGTCAGGTCCCACTTTTGAGAAAATATAAGATACGACAATGATAATAGATCGATATACGTGAAAACAACAAACCAGCCTTAGAAGATGTTGATATACCATTTTAATTCTTATTACAAGGACAGCACGTAAACAATTCGATACGGGCGACAATGTCATATATATTATAATATGAAGGCCACTTACCTGGTGACGAATCGACAAGTTATCCACGTTTGACAAGCGACAAGGGCGATATGACTGATTGTCGGGGCCAACACCTATTTTTGGGGAAAAGGCACGAGTACTTCTCATATTCAACTGCCTCGTGACATGATATGCACAAATCTCCTAGTTATCATTACATCAGTGTGCCCAGACTAGTAATAAGGATTCGTTACCCAGACTTAATCATGGGACCGTCACACAGAATGACCCTTTGATCGTCACACAGACTGGCCAATGAGTCATCACATAGACTGACTATTTAGTCCAGGTGTCCAGACAAACAAGCTGAGTTTAAAGATTGTTACGAATAACAGTCCACGTACCAAGATATCACGTTGCCGTGTGAATACCCAAAAGCTCCGACGTTATTCCTGATCCAGAGATAACCGAGCAACATGACTATTAACTAACAATCCCTAGACACATCCTGCCATGCGATCCTTTCTAACTCCAGCGATTGCCAACAGAAGATAGTTAATCGGTCAGTCAGGCCGCGTCGGCCAAAAGCCATTCAACATCCGAAGCGCCCCGACACCTCCCCTGGCAAGGAAACCCAGGATTTAACATAACTACCTGAACCCGACAATCGAGCTCCGAAGTCCCCGAACAAACCCCAGAAATTGGAGGCAGGAATTCAATAACAATAAACAGAAAAGTTGTATGCCATATATATGAAGGTAAAAAGCACATCATCTTCATCAACGTGGCTAAGACATTCATGGTCATGAATATAAAAATACTATGGTTAGAAATCCATGTAGTACAGTAGAACATAGGAAATAATCAGTGAATGCTCATCGTTCAATTGATCGAACCTTGACCTGAACTTGGTATCGACACTATTCAGAAAATCACATTCAGAAAAATTTCAAGAAACTTACTAGTTTTTTTTGTTGATATGTGAAACGTGAATGTGTGGGACGCACTGAGGTCGTCTATTAGATCTAGTTTGTGTAATTTCAGCATCGAGAATGAGCAAAAGGATATATATATTTATGTATAAAAAGAGAAAATTATCATGCGGAGAAAGCTATATAACAAAAATAGAAAAATAATGGGCAAAATCCGCAAAAAGTGGATTCGAGCAGAAAATAGGATAGGTAACCCGAGCGATACGTATTTCTGCTGGTTGGCTTCATCAGGCCCGAAATGAATGCACATATGCAACTACAAAAGTAGATACACATGCCCACACATCCGAATACGGGTGTAACCTGAGGAAACGAAGATGGAGAGGAAAAAAAAGACACACGAAGTCCACAACAAGAGCCAACCTACACACTGTAGTATAAAATGGTTAGAAGACCTTGAATTTTCAAGGCGACAACCGGCCGCGTGGTTGTGGTTATTTGAAGTTGAGTCATTAATTTTCAGATAATGATTGTAGAAGGAAGATAAACCAAAATATGTGTGTAAAAATAAAAAAAATGTTACTTTGTTTTATAAAGTATCCTCCCGACAAGTATTTCAGTGCGGATCGTGCGGTCTTGGAGCACCGGCATGCGCTCCCCTGTGAGGTCTTAAGTCACATGATTCACGAGCCCTTTGTACTACATTAACAAAGGCACGAGGGGTTGGATGCACTCGATTGGGAAACCGATTCGCATAAACCCATGATGCCGCGGCAGCATTTTGTAAAGACCCCCCCCCCCCCCCGTAAATAAGAATCATGTCCACAAGTTCAGCATTTTCGTAAACATGTGCCATTTTTTATTTCGTTTGAGCCACGCAACAAACACCACTATTCACTCACGCGTTACCGACTGACGAAAAACATCGTGATAAACGTTTCAAATTCTTTCGCTTTTTTGTTTCTGATGCGATGAACCGATAAGACGGATTATATCCGTTGTTGCCAAACACGAGCACATAATATTATTATTGAGACAGGGCATTTTTTTTATTTTTACACACATATTTTGGTTTATCTTCCTTCTACAATCATTATCTGAAAATTAATGACTCAACTTCAAAGTCACCCTATATATCTATATATATATATATATATATATATATATATATATATATATATATATATATATATATATATATATACCTTTGACCATTTATGAACAAACAAAATTGTCCGACCTACCGACAGAAAACATATTGAGCATTGTGACAAACCTAAACGTCAAGCACAGCCTTCCATTAGAATTTTGTTGTTGATGTTGTTCACACAGACTTGAAAGTGAAGCTCAGCCTGGCAAATTCAAATATGTTGATCTGCCAGTGGTGACATTTCCCAAGACAAAATATGGAATATTGAGGTGGGCAATAATCCCTCATACCCCTTTAGAACCCCTTATTTTACACACTACAAAAATAATAAAGAAGTAAAATATTAATCATAAAAAAAATCTTTTTCTTAGACCTTTTACTCATCTAGCGAAATATTGTCTGGGTTTTCAAAATTTCTTAAGAGGCTCACGTTACCGTTTTACGTTCCCCAATCTGAAATCCTGGGATTGCGCTCCACTATGCGACTCCTGCACAGGCAATCGGTGTCCGTCGTCATAAATGACTACTCATTCAAATCGCAATGTAATGATTTTGCGATCCATAAAAATCTAATAACGTTTTGTTTCAAATATGATTGAAGCGATGTACTGTTTCTAAGGAAATACTACTTAGGATGCCTGATAATGGTGCAGCTAAGCTCACCCTTGCTCCAATTTATCACAATTTCATTGGCAAGCAGGAACAAGTTCGCAATGCTGGTTTCAGTATTAATATAATGCTGCTATTAACAGTGCCAAACGCCATAAGAACAGCAGACTTAAGTTTCGGCCAGATAGATTGGAACGTATGAATAAAATACAGAACGTAGATTTTGCCGGTTGTAAACGCATCCGAATTTCCGCTAGGTGTCTTTTCTGACTGCTTAAAACTGTTGTTGCTAATCGTTCACGTTTCAGCTTTAAGTCACAAATTATAACAAACTGTAAATCCGTGGACATGTTTGTTTTACCCTTTCCATCCACCAAAAGAGGCAGGGTTTATAAACTCATCAGGGAGCTTCAACGTTTTTCGGCCACAAGTTGTGAAGAATTGCAGTTCCATCGAAAACATTTTTTGACCCCTGCTTCAATAAAAAGGCCAAAACGCATTTTTGATCAAATCAAATGGATTTGACTAATGATGGCATTAAATTGGCTGTTTATGAAAGGGCATAATCGTCTGCTGGCGAAGACGACACAGAAAATATGTCATTGCCTTCAAACATAATATAACTTCATTACGGACATCTATTTCTTTTGTCTAGAATAAAGGGAGCCAACCTAACCAATTAGTCTACGACAGTATGGTTCAGCAAATTCTTGTTTACTAAACATACTACCTGTTGCGGGGGCGCTCATCCTATAAATCGTATACAGATTATTGTCCTCGCACGGTGGTACCGTGGTTTGAGGCCACGAGACGACGTGGTGCAACTAGAAAGCAATTGGAGATACATTACTAATCCGGTTTGTTTCGCTGGAACGCCGCCAGATGGGGCAGCAAGCGGCTTGAATGAACAAAGGAACAATGGCGTGGTAGGATTGAATTTGCTTCTAGCAGTCGACCCTGATGGTTAGCAGCTAGGACTAGTCTAATTGGTTAGGTCGGCTCCACGGAATGTAGGAGATGCGAATCCCGCCAGCGCCTATTTTTCCTATATATAAGTTGGTGTTTACTAAATGTCATTGTACAAAAGACCGCGGTGGCCGAAACAAAAAGGGTAATTAAAGTATACGAGGTTTGGTTTAGCAGCTGAACAATGGAGCCCTATCAACTGTTGTTTGAAGTTTGAAGACAAGCCGAATGTTTAAAAATTCATTTCCGACTCCTAGATAAAAATTGAGTTACCGAACGTTTCGATTGATAAAGTATCTCCAATCGTCTTCCGGCAAACTGGCAGGCATGTTCTTATCTGACTTCATTGGTTGAAATGACCTTTTGGTCGAGCGAGTCTGTCTACCGTTAAATAAATTGTCCAGACTCGTTCCTGGATGGTCGAACTTGTGGAGTTTACATGTATGTATTTTCTTATTGTTACTTATTATTTAGCGTCATATTGGTTTTATTTCTACCTATACTCAGTTTGCTACAAACGTGGAGATCTTTGGTATTTTCCTGCGCTCCACACATAAGTCTGCTATCCCTGACTTCCCCGTTTCTGGTCGCCGAGTATTGAGCTTATGTTCTTTCATCCAAACTTCCACTGGTTTTTTGTTTGTTGATGTATAATTTGTCATGTTCACAGGGTATCTGGTATATGCATTCTTAGGTTTCTTCCTTTGGTATTTGTCAAGATGCTGTGGAGTGTGATGTTCCTAGATGATCTTTCCTGTATTCAATATGATCGTCCCATTCGTATATTTGTCCGGTACGCCTTCAACATACGGAATTGAGTAGACTCCTGGATTCATCTTGACAGTACCAACAGTATCCACTAGCTATTGAGAGTACGAATTTTTGGTGAAGTCTCTTTCATACAGTTCTGATCCCCTTCCGCCAACCTTGATGGTATACTGCTTATACTTCTGACTCGGTTGACCAAGTCCGGATAATTCCATTTTTGTACACACAGGGTGGTCGAGGTGTAATATAGGTATTGTCCTGTGTGTGTTGGTTACATGTGCAGGTGGTTTGTATTGATTAAAGCTTCTTGTTATCAGAACACGGAAGGCTACAGTTATTTTCTTCTGTCTTGAATTTTATTCTTATGTTGATAAGATGGTTGAAGAAAGTTTGTAGTTAGTCCTCTCCGTGGTTCCAGATCATGAAACATAACATTAAATTCAACACTCGAGCTTTTCATGGCGATGCATTCGAACCACTCCAAGTATAGGTTGATTTAATAACTGGGGGCAGTGGCGACCCCATGGTTAGAGGTTTTTTACTTGAAGGTAAAATATTTCGTTTTCCTGATAATTGTTTTTGGGACGAAGTGAAGACCTATGTTTATGTGTTTGGTGATTTTCTACATTTGTATATAGGCTTTCCATATCAGTAATCTGATATTCTATGCTAAATATGTCGGAGTATTTCGACGAAATGCTACATAAGACAAGAAAAACCGGAACTGAAATCACAAGACTGGACGCCACGATCAAAGGAGACAAAGGTAAAGCAACATCATTATGGGCACAACCACATACAACCAAAAACTTGATGACGTAATGAAAAAAGGATACTACATATGTCTACCAAGTGACTCAACAAGCAAAATCGAGGGAACCATACCAAACGTTGAAGAAATATAAATACCGGACCGACAATGAGAGAGCAACTCTAGCACCACACCACTCTGCCAAAGACAAACAAGATCAAGGACCTGGACCAACCTAACTAGCCGACAATCGATCCTTTCAGAAAAAAATATAATAAGTTGTTTTACATCGGTATTATATTTTTGAGAGATACAAAAAAATGTCTGGCATTTTTTTTATTAAACGACAAAGTTGGAAAATTTTTTTTCGCGTATATTCAAATGAATGATTGGTGTAAGTGGTGAAAAAAAAAACATAGTGGATGCAAAATGAAACCTTACACGATCAATTCGGTTCAACGGTTAATTTGTTATTACAAAAAAAAACTGAATAAATCTGAAATAATAATCAAAAGTTGAAGTCTTTGTGGTGCTCAACATACAGAAATAATTCTTTCAAAATTGCCCAACCGTTTTTGCAATTCAAATATAACCTACAACTTCGAAAAACAAAGGCGTCATTTGCATTCGCTGTGAAATGACTCACCTTTGTAAGGTGTATGTAATCAATGTAGTCGCAATATGAAACTACATATGTAGTTTTGAACAGGCAGTTTAATAAACTTCAAATTTTTTCTATACGTGGGCTTGATTGCGACTCTTTATCTTGATGACTAACGTTACGGCGGATTCTTTCAGGCAAAATATTATATTTATGGATCCCATAGGCCCTAAAATGTACCTTTTTCGTGTGTATTTTTCGACTATCAAAAAACAACGAACTTATTCCTAATTATTTTTAAGGCCAAAATTGATGTACTACTGGCGACGCTACATGGTTAATATAAAAAAGTCTAGTTCTTCTTTTAATAAGATCTATCCAAAAAAACATACTATCTCAGATTCGAAAGTTTTGGCGATTACAATACTTCCCCGCCAGTAGGCATCGGAAGCAAAACGAGTAACAATTAGAAAATTGAAGAAACGGTTGAGCATTTTGGAATGATTTTTGGATATTGAGCACCAAAAGGGCTGGAACTTTTGGTTATTATTTTCATTTTACCATTTTCCAGTAAAAAACAAACGTAGAAATCGACGATTTCTGACGTTTTTTTATAATAAATTATCCTTTTCAGCAAATTGGCCGTGGAAGGTCTTATTTTGAAGGTTTCCTCCCCTAAGGACTATTTTTGAGCAGCTGTTACCAGTGGTTCATAACTATTTGAATATACTCGAAAAAGGGGTTTATCCAACTTTGTCGTTTAATTAAAATGTTATCCTGCCAACATTTGTATATCTCTCGGCTGGGGGCATTTCCGTATGCATATTACATTTTTTTCTGAAATTCTAGATATCCTGATCTATCCGACCAATAACCAACTAAGAAGTCCCCTAAATACATCCTGGCCAAATATCTCCTACAAATCCTACAACCATTGGAAGGAAAAACGACATCCCATGTTAGACACCCCAAGCAGTTCATGGAAATACTCTCGATAGATAGAATTCAGCACAGAAGATCGCGAAACTAGCTTTGATATAGAGAGCCTATATAGAAATGTTCTAATCGAAGATGCACTACAAGCAACTTCCCAACAGATACTAATATAGGACGAGTCTTCCGCTGAATGGGATAATGGGTTTGCTATCCTTTTGCCTAAAAATAACTATTTTCAGGAAGAATTATACATACCTCACCCAAGGGCTGGCCACTACCCCCCAGTTATAACTTACCTAGAGACGGAATGGTTTGAATCCATCGCCATGAAAAAAAGCTCGCATATTGAACCTGAGAGCTTTAGTCAAGATACGGATACGGAGAGGAACAACTACAAACTTTCTTCAACCATCATAACATGATAAGATCAGCAATAAAATTCACCAAAGAAGAAAATAACTGTGGCCTCCCGTTCCTAGATGTTCTGGTAACAAGAAGGAACAATCAAATACAAACCACACACCACACTTCACAGAAAACGAACACACACAGGGCACTGCCTACATTACACGTCGAATCATCATGCATCTACAAAAAAATGCTTTATCCGGGCTTTCGACTGAGCCAGCAGTATATGCGGTGCGGCCTCAGGGTTGGAAAAAGACCGGAACTTAAGATCTCACCAAAAACTCATACCCTGGGAAGCTAGTGGAGAAAAAGAAGAATCCATAGAAGTCTACTCATGATTCCATATGTTGAAGGCATATCCGGACACAATTAGAAGAATGTGACGACATTATCGAATACAACCAAGATTCTCTAGACTCTAGAAACATCCCACTCCGCAGCATCTTCACAAAATCCAAGTCCATAAATAATCATCAATAAACCCAAGAATACATACCTATACCAGGTACTCTGTTACTGTCGCAAAGAATACATCGGAGACAAAAAAAAGTACGCCGATGGTTTCGATTACAGAATATACGCTAAGTTCCCAGAAATAGCAAAGCAGAAGCAAGGATAGCGGACCACGCGTGGGCCGATCACACCATAACAGCGCTAACGAGATCGACAAGTAATCTCATTGGTACTGTTATAGATTCGAAGAGGCGTCCTTCATAAGCAATAATGACGTTTACAGTAAGCCGAGTATAGGAATAAAACCAATAATGACGAACATCAATAATGATATATTGCGTGAAGGGTACGCCAGCAATTGGAGCTATAAGAAACCAGAAAGGAACATCTCAATCCGATTACCTAAAGGCGATTGAAGATACCTTATCAATCGAAACGTCGTAGGTTATTTTTTTCTATAGAAGTCCGGAAATATTTTTTTTTAACATACACCTTGTCTACAAACTTCAAATAACAGTTTTCATTTGACTGTGGAAAAGCGATAGGTTTCCGCAATGAAGTTGTTCGATTATGTTTCCAGGCAATGACGTATTTTGTATCTTCATCACCAGCAGACGATTATGCCTTTTCAAGCAGCTAATTTACCGTCATCAGCAGTCAAATTCATTTGGTTTTATGAAAAATGCGTCAGCAGCAATCTGAACTTGTTCCAGATAACCAATAAAACTCTCGATAGATTTTAGCAGTGGGAAGATAATTCGTACTAGAAGTGTTGAAAAAGTGATTTTTGTCAAATAATACAGCATACATCGCTTTACCTATATATAAAAATAATGGTGTAAGCCCCCAGGAAACGGACAATTAGATTATAACTTAATAAAAACTTATTTAATAATTAATATTTATAAAGTTTGTTAGATTCACCCAACAACTGTAGACACATTAAATAGAACAAAATACATTAATAACATCTAATGGTACGAAGTAAAACGACTGAGGTAAATACACTACACTACACTAACTCGTTTACTCTGCGTTTGAATGGTGAGATGCTTTCAATGCCTTCTATGGATATCTGTAAGTGATTGAACAATCTTATAGGCATGAAAGTAGAACCTCTCGTCAGTGAAGCAAGCTTATGATATGCGAAGGTTATATAAAAATATATATAATACAATTAAATTGTTTTTGGGAATTGGAAAAACTTATAGCATAGTGAACTATTTTGACTGCAATCTCGAGCTTTCGACAAACTATGTTATCATCTTTAGGAGCTAAAACGCAAATATGAAAATAGCAACCAATTTATAACAAATTTATTTTTTAATTACTAGTCGATGAGGTTGCTGCTAAATGGTGTTTTAGAAACAAAAACGTGGATGAGACCACTTGTTACGATTATAAAAACAGAAGGCCGGACTCATTAGGTTTGTTGTTATGGACGGAACACATCTATGCGTTACAAACATTTTTCAGTAAACCCGAACGGATTAAAGAAAAGGAAATCAAGTTACATATTAAAAATTAAAACTACAATATGGGGACAGAAATTTCTTTTATCACCGTATGCTTGTTGCACGTGGTGAAGCTGAATGAGCCGGAAATGTGACGTAGAGGACAGATAACAGAATCTATGTACGTCATGAACGAATGTGGAAGTGTAAAATTATGGCCAACTTAAATTATCAGGTAGAAGTACTTAACAGCGGCGTTCGAAAAATTACATATTTCACAAGATACTGAAATAGTTTTGTTTTGGCAAGGTACGAGTATACCTCATATGGATAAATAATGGTAATGATGCACCAGAAAACATGGGTTGTATGAAAAAATTTATTTCGAAAACTTGAAAATTCCTTTATTTTACGGAATATGTTAGATGTTATTGTGAAGATACTAAACTTTCTGGAATATGTAGTCATTCCAATTTTTTCGAAGTTCAACAAGTAAGAATAGATGATCATCAGCATTTTTATTCATACAATGATCTGTCATGGAAATGTGGGTAATTTCCAAGAATAGACGTTTTGAAAGGTGTTCTTTGCCAAGAACTCTAATACGGTCATGACTCATAGAATGACCTGTAGTGTTGACATGTGATGCCAAAGCACATCTTTCTGGATTTAATCTGGCGTCACTTTTGTGTGAAGCTATCCGCCTTTTACAGATCTAGATATTCGGCTTTTGTGGACTAAATTACAGTGCTGTTGCAATTGATGGGATAGAGAGTGTTAGTTTAGTCAACCAACGGACCCTTATCCTTCATTTCGGAAAACACACTGGACACTGTTAGAGTACTGCTTTACAAGCAAAACTACAATTTAAGGAGTTATACAACCTGGTCAGTTTGGGAGTTAATTCTTTAATGTATGGCAAGACAACATAACTAACTCTGTGTTTAGGAGCATAATCAGTAGTAGTAGTATTATTATCATTAGTTCAAGAATTATTGGGGGTGGCGCTGGACATGGCGAAGTTGTCATTTCCATTATTATTAGGAATTGGCAAGATATTAGAAGGAGAGCTGAACAGGATTCTGTTAATCAAATACTTCGGATAACCATTAAGCTTCCGAATTGGAAAGATGGAAAGTACTGTCGGAGAGGGCAATTAAAAAATAAATTTGTTCTAAATTGGTTGTTACTTCCATATTTGTGTTTTATACGACATACTCTGGCATAGATTACACTTCTATAGATAAACAAGGAGTGCACAGTAATTTGTTTAAATAGATCTCTGCATGGGTGGCTTCCGTCCCACACAACAATGCAGTAACTTAATGTAGATTGTACATGTGCATATTAGTAGTCTTAACAGTTAGATATTCACGTGCTGCCGGAGTTGCCACGTGATGAATGATTGAACAGATAGTTTTTTGGCCGTGGTGATCAATTTAGTTAACAAAATTCAGCTTGGAGTCCATGTAAATACAGATATATTTACAATAGTTATTCTGCTTTATATTATAGCCAATTTCATTAACTCTCACGCTTTCAATTCACTATACTTAAATAGAACCAAATCCGTTTTCCGTGTATTCCGTATGAGACCATTGGACCTCAATAGTCACTCATTTTTGTAAACGCAGCATTTGTTCTTGTACCTAGTATCTCGAGGTCAGAAGCATGAGTACTGGAGGCTGTTTCGTCCACAAAAATCGTTTTTACATTTAACATAATGATTGATATTAACTTTCACTACCTAAGATATATCCAAGTCCGAGTCCAGTTAAAAGCACAACCACGAACTCTATATTTTTCTAATATATTTAATAATAAGCAATGGTCAATAACATCAAATGCACGGATAAGGTCAAATAGCAGACAGGCTGCCGTTTCTTTTTTTTTTAAATTATTCGAAATCTCATTGGCTAAGGTAAAATGGCATCCTGAGTGCACCGTTCTTTCGTGAAACCAAAGTGTATTGAATTTATTATATATTTACCACGATAATGACTCAGACTAGAATAATATGCATAATTTAGCAAATGTAGAAAGTACCGTGATCCCTATATAGTTGGCTATATTGGATTTATCATCTTTTTTATAACGAGAAATTAATTAATTGGTTAGAGGATCTGCAATTAAATCTGATACATTTGCTAAGCGGCAAGGAACTTCGTAATCCCTACTGGACGTTTTTTTTAGAGATGTAATTAATAATATTTATGATTTCACTATGACTCATTAGATAGAGAAAAAGTGAGTTAGTATTAATGGAATGTGCGACGTTTTCTAAAGTCAGATGCCAACATTTTTATATTCCATGCTGTTTTAGATAGACGAACCCCGGAATTTTTGGTCTTATAATCTTATAGTTTTATATTTTTGGTTTACTCAGCCTGTAAGCACCGAATATGTCACTATAAGCTTACCTTCCTCGATAATTTCAGTAATCACCTACAGCTTTTTGTGACTTTCTCACCTTAACACCAGTTACGGGAAATGCTTTATCCAACATATCTAAAAAAATCGTGAAATGTGAAAAAATTTGGAATCACTGCTTGCATCACTTTCCAAAAGGCTCCAATCCTGAGCTGAAATTGAGTGTACGAACAGTTATAGTTATTCAACGAATCATGTGACTCGTCCTGACTCTGTTCGGCTAGTTGTAAAAAGTTGTCACATAAGTCGCATGGTAACACCTCAGCCTTCAAACGACTTGATTGAACCCTCATTCATGGCGACCGACACCGATTACTTGTAGCGAACTGGCATAGTGTATGGGCGAGGAGGATGGCGACCGGCATGCTTTCATATTGTCAGGTAATTATCTTTTAAATGATTCATAGCGGTATTAGTTTTCGGGTTATCGCGGAAAACTTAGGTTGATTACTAATTTTTTTATATGCGACCGCAATTGTTTTTTTAGCAGATCTATTGTGGCTACATTCAACATAATTTCAGTTTTCAGTCCATCCTAAAGAATAGATATGGACGTATGGCCAATAGTCGTATCATATTTGTCGAAAATACCCCTGGTTTGCGAAATAATTGTGAAGTCTGGTTTTATTGATGCAAGTTGTTCAAGGGGGTATTTATTTAAAACATGGATGCATAAGATGGGTACACCAATTTTTGTGGAAAAACTTTTCATTCGACAACAAAGAATGAGAAAATCTGTTTTTTAAGGATTTAATCGAAAGTGTTGACAAGAACCAAAAACTCTTCTTTTAGGTATTTATGAGACCTAATGTAAAAAGATCCCACTAATAGTAAAAAAGTTATTTATGGCAGAAAATCGAGGCAAAATGAAGGTTTGATTGATCAAGTATTTTTTGAGAATCCCTAATTGTTTATCAAAAAAAACCTATAAACGGCCATCACTACTAGTTTATCAATAGAATAATATATACGTACATGGTTCGTTCAAAGGGCATTTTATAGCAAAATACACGAGTTAACCTTGTCGACATGAATCACAAGCAATTCCGAAAGATAATTGTTATTTTTATGTGAAAAACGAAGGGTTACGTTTTTTCTTCTAAGCAAATTCAAACATTTCATATTTGTAAGTAATTGAACAGATTCGCTACAATATTCGAAAAACATACGTTATTATGCACATTTTAAAACAAAGCGGATGTGTCTCACTTTTTGTTGCGAAGAAAAAAATTGTTTTAAAGATTTCTACTATACATATTTGGTGCTGAAATTTTTCACGGTCACAGATGAGCCTTAAAGTTTTTAATAAAAAACAATTCATACTGAAATGCGCTGAATTGTTTATAAAGTTAGCACGCAAACTGAATACACAACCATGTTTCAGACTGTCTTAGACTAGTTAGTATGTAGCATATGCTAAATGGCTGCATTATTAATGACTGCATGACTTTGTCACATATGTAAGTAGGTCACGAAATCCACTTTCTTTAGGAAGAAACGTAATTCCCTGGACCTTTTTTATAAAAGTAATAATATAGTATAAGTCTGTTTTCAAAACCTCTTACGATTAAAACGACTGTGAGTTCAAAATGTTGGAAAATAAACTCGAGAAAAATAAAAAAGAGTAGACAAATATCAACCAATTGTAGTGAACTGACCGTCTCAAAAATAGGCAAAATGCTCGGTATTAGTCCCTAATATACTATTCCAAGTTTGCATTGAATCTTGTATATTTTTCATGAGTACTCTTATTGTTTATAACATATTTGATATGCCTCCAACGTTCGCTTGACACTTGTCAGTGTCAAATATAGTGGTATAAAAATCCAGTAAACCAAGAGGCCTCGTAGGATAATGGGAAGGATTAACGATTGCAGAACCGCAAGACGGAGGTTCGAATCCATAAATCTCTTTTTTCTATTATTTTTTTTTTTTGAGAAATGAATACTTTTAAACATTATGTGTACTTTTTTTATACATTATCTATGATAGAGACTAGAGACTACAAGTTAATTACCTCAAGTTAGTGGAACACAATGTAAAGATAACCACATGAAAAAATAAGCAGCAATATGATTTCTATGGTTAATTAATACAAAATTTCAATGAATCTTTCATATAGTTTCATTCTATGAACAACAATACAAATTTTAGATGCAAAAAAAGAATTATGCCAGACTTTAAGATATAATTGAAGGTACTCAATTTCAGATTTTTTGTACATTTAACTTACACGTTGTGTTGGGGAATCCTCTTTCCCATCACTCCCGAAGAGAGAGATTACCTTTGCGTTATATAAATAAATTATAAAAAATATACAAACTATGCAAAAACATATCTACGCTCAACAGTATTTTAATAAATACAAAAACTGTGGGTTAGCTCACTTAATTTTATAAGCATCCTCTACGGCTCCAAGAGGTACCTAATTTGACCGCGTTCGAAAACTCTGGAGCGTATTTACACAAACAAAATTTCGGATGACTTTCATTATTGTTGGACAATAAATAATTTACACATCTAAGATATTTGTTTTTTCAAAGTAATATAAAAAAATTATAAACAAACTTACGTATACCCTTGGTTTCCTGTTTGCAAGCATGACGTGCAAAAAACTGTTTGATCGCAATAAAAGTATTTATTTCTCCAAATAAATAAAAATAATAGAAAAAGGGAGCTTTGTGGATTTGAACCTCCGTTTTCAGGTTCTGCAACAGTTAATCCTTCCGATTAAGCTACGACGCCTCCTGGTTTACTGCATCTTTATACCACTATACTTGACACTGACAGATTAATATCAAGCGAACGTTCGAGGCATATCAAATCTGTTTTAAACAATTAGAATACTCTTGAAATCTATACAAGATACAATGTTGAAACTTTAAATAATGTATTGGGACTAATACCGAGCATTTTGCCTAATTTTTAAGACGGTCAGTTCACTACAATTGGTTGATATCTGACTACTGTTTTTTCGTTTTCTCGAGTTTATTTTCTAACATTTTGAACTCGCAGTCGTTTTTAATCGTACGAGATTTTTAAAACAGACGTATACTATATTAATAATTTTAGAAAACAAGTCTAGGGAATTATATGCCTTCTTAAAGAAACTGGATTACGTGAACTACTAATTTGACAGTCATGCAGTCATCAATAATGCAGCCATTTAGCACATGCTACATACTAACTAGTCTGAGACAGTTTGAAACATGATTGTGTCTTCAGTTTGCGTGCTAACTTTATAAACAATTCGGTGCATTTCAGTATGAAATACTTTTTATTATAAACTTTAAGGCTCATCTGTGACCGTGTCAAAATTTCAGCACCAATGTATACATAAGTAGTAGTAGAGTATTAAGAAATCTTAAAAAGAATTTTTTTCTTCGCAACAAAGATGATAGACACAGCCTATTTGTTTTAAAATGTATATAATAAAGTATGCTTTTCGAATATTGTAGCGAATCTGTTCAATTCCTTACAAATACGAAATGTTTGAATTTGCTTAGAGGAAAAAATGGAACCTTCGTTTTTCACATAAAATAACAATTATTTTTCGGAGTAGCTGCGATTCATGTCGGCAAGGTAAACTCGTCTATTTTGCTATGAAATGCCCTTTGATCGAACCTTGTATATTGCTCAATAAACTAGTAGTGATGGCCGGAAGACAGGTGGTTTGGAATAACCAGTTAGAAATTCTCAAAAACTACTTGACCAATAGGCAATAGTTTTGTTGTGGTTATTTAGAAGTAAGAAGCCTTCAGATTTGAGGAATTTAAAGGAGCTGCGTGGAATTATTGTCGCAAAGTGCCAAGACCTGCATTTTACTTCAATTTTCGGCCATAACTTTTTTAGTTCTCCTGGGATCTTTTTACGTATGGTCTCATTCTGAAGTCTCATAAATATCTAAAAATCTTATTTGTAGAGTTTTTTCGTTCTTACCAACACTTTCAATTGGATAAAAAAACGCGTTTTCCCATTCTTTGTTGTCGAATAAAAAGTTTTCCCAAAAAAATTGAGTATCCATTTTATGCGTCCATGTTTTAAGTACCCCCTTGAACAACTTGCATCAATAAAACCAGACTTTACAATCATTTCGGGGAAATTGGCTAATATGATTAGACTACAAACTATATTACGAGCTGTAACTCCTAAAAAATTGTATATGGGGAAACTTACCTACTAAAGGCCGAAGGAGGCGGATACCAAAAGTCAGACCATACACCATAAAGAAGAGAATAGATGATTTCACCTACCACATCTGCAAGGTTCATCATGGAACACCCAGGGTCGTGGACTTTCACAGACTTTCAGCGTATGTCGGAAACCACAATGAAGATCAATGGCTTAAGAAAGTGTAAACTCTCTATAGAAACAACGCAAACGTATGGTTTGGGTTCACCAAGAAAGTACTCCTTGGTGCACTGCGCTCCCGAACACTTGAAGGCGGCAAGAGGCTTAGCCAGACTAGAGATGTTCTAGCACATTGAAGGGCCATATCGTCCTAAAATTGCTGGACACCTTTATGGCCTCTTTGATTGTCATAGTCTTTTCTCTCCTTCAGTCAGGCTGGGCTATTTTGGATTTGTACTGTTCCGTAACAGCGTAGCGCTCTTCTATTGTGAGGATATGTTTTTGTAATATAACCTCAAAAAAGAGAACTCTGACACGGAACACTAGAAAGCTATGAAAATCAAGGAGGCCTTAACCTACAATTGTAGGAACGTCTGAAGGTACGACAATAAGAGTTGAAAGCTGAGATCATTAGTGGGAAAAGGCATAGGCATGCAAAATGCATCATAATAGGGTCTTCTATTTAGTAACTAAGCCTACGTCACGGCATATAGCTATACTCTAATGTGCAACATGGCGATATCTAGGTTAGACTGCGTAGCAGTCGCCCTGGATGAGAATCGTGCAAAGCGTGCTGGATGGTATTTTCCAGGTCGTGACCATGAAACACACAAAAGCCTGTTCCTTCGATTAAACTTACTATATTAATTGGATAATGTTCGCGAGAACACTGTATATGAACTGGCTGGAATGGTTCGAAATCGTCACGAAAACGTGTTATTTTTGAAGATACAAAATGCTTGTAACACGAAACTATAATGGTTTGTCATCGAAATGTTTTGACATTTAAGACGTATGTTGAATAGCTAGGAATCTATTGCTTTTGGTTGAGCAACTTTTTAATGCGCGCCAAAATTACTGTGTAAAAATGCCGCGCGACTTTTTTGAAAAAATCGCAACTCGGTAGGATTTTTTGTTCCCCCAAATTCTTGAAAATGAGCTGTATTCCGGAACACTGATAAAATAGTCACTCCCAGAGATTTCTCGAAACGGAAAGTGCATAAGCATCATCGTTGTTCATAAGTTTCATGTCAAAGCGTTGTGATGAAACTTTTAACGATGTGAAAAACCTAGGAACATATTATTTTGCCGAAAACGGATGTATTCGCAATCTCGTTTAACAAGTGTCAACAACTGTCAGAATGTGTGGTGTGCTCAAGGCTTGGGGCATGATATGATACGTGAATGAAAAACATTGTTTCTTCGTTCTAACATTCAAGTAGTATATCTCTAACATTTCGTAAAACAAACTGAAGCATTTCATTTGTACTGCAAGTGTTACAACTCAATAATGTTGCCATGATCATGTAATAATTATCACATACTAGTTTTATCACAGATTTCCGAAAAACACCAACTCGGACAATTTCCTCTAACATTCGATTCTAAGCGTTTAAGTGTTTTATCAAAGATTTATAAATCTTGATACGGATCATAGTAGTCCAATAGGAAGACGTCTTTCTAGTAATGGATTAAATGAATATAGTGGATTTCTTCTAAAATATCCAGCGAAAAAATATATGAGTTGTGATAGAAGGGTCTCTATCCCCAAACTAACTCTGTAAATCACCTGGTTTCGCTACAAAAACATGTTTTTCCACTTAATCCGGAGATCAAAGCCTTTGATCCGGATCAAGAACGAGGAATCGTTTTCGTAAATCTGCATTGAAAATTGGCTAATCGGAAACAATTATAATAAAACCACCTTATAGATGACAGAACCAAATTCAAAACAAACATAAAAACCTGAGGAAATTCAAAAAATGGTATACCGGTTGTTAGTTAGGTATAGACTTCAACAAACTCCTATGTATCTTCCATTATCATATGCTTTTGCTGCTGTACCCAATACAGCATGTCACCCTACACGGTAAATAGAAATATTTCTGGGTTACAATTATTTTAAACACCTTTACCTGGTTTAGAGGGATATATACTGTTGCCTTTGCTTTATTCAATTTTAGAACAAAAGGTAGAATTCAGATAAGAAATTACACAACAAATAGAAAGGTATGTGATAATCTGATAATATAAGGTCTGTAAATTATAAAACCTTATTTCTTGAGCTTCTTTGTCGGCTAGAGATGGGGGTGTGTATTCGAATTCAGATTCATATAATGATTCTGGGCCCCCTAGCACGACGCCTACGATGCTGTTCGACAACTTCCACGTCTCGGTCAGAGTTGTATGAGGATGAATCCATCGCAGAATTATAGTAAAACATCGATGTAAACCCTGCAGAAAATAGTGGACCTACTTACAGATTACTTATAATAATCTGGCACGGAAACAATACGGATGAAACTGTATCAAACTTAGTACCTACTTACTTTATTAAAAACCACTGCATTAAATAACATTCACCGCAAACTCAAACACAACTCAGTATCACATTCAAAATAAGATCTTAGTGATTGTAGCGGCACTTGAAGCAACTCTTTTTTTGTAACCAAATTTTCTAAATAAGGCGCCATTTTTCAATTCAATTAAAAGAGTCGAAATGGAGTGTAAATCGACCAATCTGACGTTTATTTTGAGGATATTCCGCGATGTTAGCCTCGCGACTTCAATTTGATGTTGTAGCACTGGACAGTTCTGCGACTGGACTGTTGAGCTGATAAAAGGCTCAGTTTCAAGTATAATAAAATATTTGCCTGCATTGTCTTTTCACCAAGGAACGTTTATACATTATACGAGTATGCATACAGAAATAGTTTTAATAAAAATACGATTGCTAATGCTCTGCAAAAATATCGCGCACACACAGAGGATGAACATAAACATTAGACGGTAAATTAATCCACAATCTACACGTGGATACATTTTCCAAAATATTCTTTTTTTTATAAAAGTGCTTCTCTCAGGTGAGTAATACACTGTTATTTTCAATAAAGATTCGGGCAGGGTTTAAAACCTCCTTTCCGATTGGCCAATTTTCGACGCAGTTTTAAGAAAATGCTTTCTAATTGGTCATTATTGATTCGGATTATAGGTTTGATCTCCGGATCAACTGAAAAATATGTTTTTGATTTAATATGGGAATAACGGCCCTTCTTGCACAAATCGTATACTTCTTCGCTAGTTTGAGAAACATTTTTGAAAAAATCGACTATATTCATCAGATCCATTACTAGAAGGATTCATTGGTCCATTATGATACGGATCAAGAATTTGGATCTCCTGTTAGTAATATCGGGCCTAAATGTCCCATTGCTAAGATACAGGCTATTGTTAATTTCGACGTCACTGATGAAACTGAATAAGGACATAACATGAATATTTCTGAAATGCTATGATGAGATAAAATTACTTCACCTGTCAATCAATAAAACGTAGACAGGAAGTTTTTTATACGGATTTTTCCTCAAATTTTACTACCCATTTTTGTCCATAAGGGGTCTGAGTCTGAGTAAAATGTGTCGGTTGCGTAGAAAAAAGTATTTTTTCTTCTGTAATGACTCAAGGTTTTCCGATTTATACGTCACCTCGGTCGAAATGAGTTTTAGAGTTTTGAGCGAATTATATAGGTATTTTTGGTTATTACGTATCATTATAATACGAGATAAATGATTCGAGTCGACTGGCTGAACTATCTCAAATTTCCTACGTGAGGGAAATTGCACATTGCGCGAACTGATTTTCAATTATGCTACTCCGTCGAGCACATATGACGTGACTCGTAGCATTTCTTCATTACCTTTCTGCGCCAATTTTAGCACAACTTGTGGACAATGTATTTCCAGCCATTGCAATGTTTTGTATAGAAGATCAACAAAATGAAAGCTTAAATCACGCTCCCACGACAGTAACAAGCTTAGTAGTATGATACTTTTACGTAACAAAATTTTCGAAGTGAAACAATTAAAAATTTTATGTCTATGAGCTTACATAAGAAGTCTGCATAGAGAAGCAGATTGTATATGTAAGTGTTATCTGTAGTTTTACCGTAATCCGCCAAAATTGATAAAAAGAGCCTTCACCGAACACTGAACAATCAATAACAACCAGTGATAGCTTGTAATAGGTAGAGTATTTCGCTTTTCGTGCAAGAAGTTTCAGGTTCGAAACTCACGCCGTCTGCTAAAAATTTTCTATAACCGTACATTTCATCAGTAGGACCATGTATCCGTTGAACCCTTGCATCACCACCCAACTACCTGCCAAAATTACCCACACGTCAAGGATGCGCCTATTTGGCATGATCGATAGGTCACCGACATATTAATAGGTGTGGTCCACACACCAAAGGATACCTCTTTTTTCCACGGTCACTTAAATGTCCCTGCCTCTAGGAATACACCGCAGCAGCTTGAAGTTTTCAGCGCTGCTATTCGTAATACTGTACGGCAAACCTGAAAAAAATAAATGGGTATCATGTCTTACACAAATATTCACCAAAGTTTGCAGGCTGTGTTTTATTTTTGTCTGAAACCTTCTAAACAAATTTGGCTTATCAATTCCATAGCTGAGTTTAATGTAAATCTTACCTTGCGGCACCACAAATTGGTTTTCTGGGACGAGCAATCTGATTTGGTCACCTACTCGGACGACTGCTCTCCCAGAGAGTACGAGATAGCCCTAGAAAAACCAAAAATCAAATTCCACGATATCGGAAAGGATTCGGATACGTTGCATGAATGTATGAGCGTTTATGGTTTTCTTTTTAACTATGAAAAATGAGACGTAGTTTGGTAGTTCACATTACTCAATCTAAACCAATACACGTAGCTGCCAGTATATTATGGATATAATGACATTGGAATTCAATGGCTGAAAAAGCGTAATGGTAATGGTTTGAAAACTGTAGGGATGCACTAAGTACTTGGTTTGTATCCGGTACTCGGCCCATTTTATCAAGTACCGGGTTTCGCTGAGTATTAAATTACTCGGCCGGGCAATAATTACTCCATATGAATGCAAGTCATATAACTTGTGTGAATCAAAGTAACGCATTTCAGACGTGCAGCCTGGCAGCGAAGCATTGGATTCCACAGAGTCGCAAAATCATAGAACTAAATATTTAGTTTTTAGTTAGTAGTATTAGTTAGTCAATCACCAGTGTCACCACTGTCACCATTGAAGGACTGCCTGTCAATATGTTAGTACTGCCATTTCGCATTTTCACTATTTTTTTCAAACAAATGTACGCGAAAAGGAATAACTGAAAGAAGCAATGGTGTTTTGGTAAAATTATAGGTAAGTAGTAGTTATATTTTATGTTGTTGTAGCATCTGAAAACATTCCCAGAAATGTATTTAGTATAGTCACAGGCACGGAAGGAAAATCGGGGTCGGGACTCAAAGTATAGGGCTCACCAACAAATGCTGATTGAGTAGCTCAAAATAGGGCTGAACTAATTATTATACTTTAGCGTATATCGCAAATATTTTATTTCTTATTTTAACATGAAAGATTAGGATGTGACTTGTACGAAAATTTCATTTTTTCTTCAAGGAACCCTCTGCTTGCTATTTTATAGAAGTCCAAAAAGTTGTTTACACAGAAGAATGCTTAAGATCAAATTAATATAACATAAACTGTATATTACTGTGACTCTGTTCATCGCAACAATGCAATTTTGCATTATTTTAATGATGAAAATAGAACATTGTTAAGTAGTCATTTAATTTATTTCAGAAAAATATTCCCATCACTATACCACCATCACTATCATAATTTCTGCATCTAGTTGCGATGTTTCCAAATCATGGATAGTAATATATCTACCTTGATTTGGTTTTACCAATTCTTAAATACTAGCGCAAAAATGTGCAATCGACACATGATTGCCATGAAAATGCGATTTAGAGGTGTGGGCAGCAGGTTCTGTACTAAATAGTTTACCTCGTGTCCTACAATAGAGAAATACAGTTTTTTCACAAAAGTGCTTCGGTTATTGCTTTTTCTATATTATTCAAGTTCAGTGGATTTAACGGCTCCTGACTTTTTTATGGGGATTCTTGAAAAATAGGGTTTATAGGACATTTGTCTGATATTATTTTTCATACATAATTTCTAAGTTTCAATAAAAGATTATGATAAAAAATGGACGCATTTTTTGTTTGTATGTACTTGAAGAAATATTTAAAGTGTAGCTGATGTCACAAAATATATCTAATTAAATGTGATATATATATATATATATATATACATATAGGTGAAAAATTAAAGCTTCCGCCTTTTGTTGGGTACTTCGACAAGATTTAAGCAAAGAGGACTCTTTATACTTTTTTTTAATTCTCTCTAGCTTTCAATGGACTTTGCCATCATCATCAGGAGCTGCAATTACAATGATAACAGTAGCAACAAAGGTGTAAAATGAATTTAAATTGACTCAACTTACAGTAGTATGTGAGGATGTTGCTAATTGTTGTTTACGTATAGGATGAGGGAAACGTCCAGTAACATGGTGAGAGCTGGATAGATTGTACAGTAGTCAAACTTATATAAAATATGACAAGAACAAGTTAAAAACAGATTAAAAATTATTTAAAAATTTTTTGAGCATTACATCGTGAAGCCACCTGATGATTGCACAAATTGGTGGTCATGGAATGATGAATTGATGAGTGACATGAAACCCTTTGACAGAAGGCCGAAGGATGTCAAAGTCAGTATTGAAAGATGGAACGAATTGTGGGCGTGTGCCAAAACGTTGCCAAATCACTTCAGATGATGAGACTCATCAATCATCATTCCATGACCACTAATTTGTGCAATCATCAGGTGGCTTCACGATGTAATGCTCAAAAAATTTTTAAATAATTTTTAATCTGTTTTTAACTTGTTCTTGTCATATTTTATATAAGTTTGACTATTGTACAATCTATCCAGCTCTCACCATGTTACTGGACGTTTCCCTCATCCTATACGTAAACAACAACTAGCAACATCCTCACATACTACTGTAAGTTGAGTCAATTTAAATTCATTTTACACCTTTGTTGCTACTGTTATCATTGTAATTGCAGCTCCTGATGATGATGGCAAAGTCCATTGAAAGCTAGAGAGAATTAAAAAAAAGTATAAAGAGTCCTCTTTGCTTAAATCTTGTCGAAGTACCCAACAAAAGGCGGAAGCTTTAATTTTTCACCTAACTGGTCTATGACACAATGACCACGTCTGCCAAAGTTATATATATAGATATATATATATATATATAGATATGATATATAATATAGATAGATATATATTCCGCATATATTGATTTTTGTGCGTACAATCAGGTAGGCAGTCGATTAACGAGCAATGAGAGGACAAAACAATAATGAAATCTGTATATTTATTGAAGAGGGGTAAAACAAAAAAAAATATTCCAGAATCTGAGAGCAAGATTGCAGCATTGGTTTTCTTCTTGACAGACACAATCGTGGTGTACATTCCAAGACAAGGTTTCCACCTTCATGATAGTCCAGAGCTTCTTTTTCCAAACAAGTAGTTGTGCACCGCTATGCCAACCACTCTTGTTAACGACTTCACAACAAACGCTGTATTTCATATTTTCATTTAAGGCTGCTTGAACAAAGGGTTCTTCGATGAGTATGCGTTAATGTTGATATGTAATAAAACAAGTGGTGTACGATATATTTTAACGAGATCCCTTTTCATTTGAAATTCTATTGTATGGGAACTGGGTTCGGACAGTGTCTCGGATTCAAGCAGTTCACATTTTAGTAACCCTACTGCGTGGCACCATCACAGTTTTCGAAAACAAAAAATATATAAGGACTTTTTAAGTTACCACACCTTCGAAATGGCTTCTAGCGCAAATTTTCGATGTACCTCATGTATGAAGATGAGCTCTGATGTGAAATCTCGGACCCAACATGAATAGCCGGATCCACCCCAGACGATCCAACTCGGGATTCCCTATCCGAGATTCGGGGGCATGAATCATGAATCGTACTTGTCTGACGGTTTGAATTTTCTTACGTAGTTTGGATGGCGCGAAGCACGTCCACACCAAACGCTCCTGTGGAGAGCTAATCTGCTTTTTTATTTTTAACCAGCATAAAATTTTCAATGGCTCTTCTAAAAGTGGTCCATTGTTCCACCTCATTTTTTATAAATTTGACAGGAATTCTGCACTGCCATATCTATGCAGTGAGTTATAAGAGGAAAATACCACTTTTTTCCTCTTATGGCGCTACGATAGAGGTTTATATTGTGGTCAGAACGATCAACCCCCCCATGTTCCTATTATATAATTCGACCACATGTGGCTGCTCTACCTGGAGAAGATGTCAACCGCTCGTGTTGGCGAAACGTCAAGTAAAAATATTTTACGACGGCCTAAAACTACCCAAACACCAACCAAATAACGTGATAAGGATTGTCAAAAGCAGCACTAACATTCTAAATGCTTTTTCACATAATTATAACGTTCCTCCTTCTTTGCCTGCTTGAATGTTCATTTGATTGCTTCTGTCAATTGACTCAAGGGTATATCGTCTTTATCATTTACTCTGCATTTGAGACGGCGGCAAGTTATTTATATATACATTGTCTTCTTCGCCGAATTTTCATCTGCCAGATTTTCGGATGCATTGTTAGGTGAAAACAGTGTGACGGTATCGGCTTACACTTTGTCATATTCGATCATAGGCAGGGCTTCATATAAAGAAAACCCTCTGTAACAAATATATTTATAAACAATTATTTTATAGATGCATTTACCACTAAAAACTGAGGGTAATTTAGAAAAAGTAGCAGTAGTATATTTGCCCAATGTACTTTATATAGGACAGATAGGTTTTTTTATAAATTGTGAAAAAGCTACGGAATATTATTAATTGCCTCGAGCATATATTCCATCTGTCGACTTTATATATAGGAATTTACTCCATTATATGGAACCCACTTCAATGCAAATCATCAAAATACAGCGTACCTTGCAAACCTGATGCCGTATTCAGCCATTTAGTCGAAATGTAGTACTTGGACTTCAAAGTACACTAATAGTCGGTCAGAAAACGATAACTAACCACCGTACCCTAAGCCGAACAACGTTATATTAAACGAAACGAATGAACTAATAGATTTTTACAGACCCTTTTGACAAGAATTGACAAGTTTGAGATGTACTACATATAGGCCATTGGGACATCTGGGTTAATTCAAGGAACTGCTGTAATATTGCCAAAGCGGCAGATGCATGGCTTTTACGCCAGTGTTACTAGGCAACGTGGCGATGAGCATCGCTATCTAGCCGGCTTCCGTCTCTTCCTAACATTGTGCTTATACACACTTATCGCGTGTCTCCCTCGTACACATTGAACTCGCGCCCGTCAGCCAATTTTGAATCTCTCCGTATGCTACGCTTGTTTTGTCTCAATTACTGTGACTCAGTGTATGGACCTTGCTTAACAAAAAACGATACTGACCGGATACAGCGTGTTCCAGAATCTTGTCTCAGGTTTATTTTTGGAGTTAGAAAATTTGAACCTGTTTCCTATAAGTTATCTGAAGCAGGCTGGTTAAACATGCAGGCAAGGACAAACCTGCACTGTGCAGTAATTTTTCATAAGATTATTTTATATAGAACTCCGCCGTACTTTTAAAATTACATGCTGTAGTGATGTTCACAATGTCATTGTCCGGTTCAGGTCTCATTTCTCAACCACCTCACCGTACTGCAATGTTCAGTAGATCATTTTCACGCTCTGTGTATCGCTTGTACAACCACGTTCCCACAGACTTTAAAGTCCATGCAAGAAATTTTAAGAAATTTCTTTTGGAGCAACAATAGTTGATTCTCTCCTGTGTTGTCCTTCTCATCTGGGTATGAGTTTTAATTTAAAGTTTGATTACAGAAACATATTATGCTTTAATTTGTTTCTCTTTTTTGCCATTATGGAATGAACTGGTTAGAATTGTATTATCCGTCGACGGCTATAAAAATGTGCTATCGTTTTGTTTTGTTCCTGGGCCAGTACCTTGATCAGTCCTAGACTGTTTGCTGGTTCATTTTGCAGTAAGTGTAATTTGTTGTTTTCCCCTATATTGTATTCTATGTAATTTTAACGCTTTTATTATTATTATTATGTCCCCGTAAATTTACTCTTTAAACTATAGTCGGGTGTCTATACCTGCGACGTGGTCCCCGCGGAAGGGGTATTACGTACCTTAAAAGTGACTTTTTTGTGACATTATGTACGTTTTCCTACAAGATGTCAACATGGAACTAGCTGTGCTCATAGAAGCTATACATATTACCTGAAACGCCATCACACTTGAGCTATTTGGTTCGTGTGATGTAACCTCTGTTCCAGAGATGGCACACTTGTGGCCATTTATAGCCAAGGCCTGGGCCGGATACAGAGTTTTGAGTGCCCTGAGGCAAAGGGTAAAATATGGACCTTCCCCGTACATTACTTGAGATTATTAAAATGTACCATTTGTCTAAAATGAAACTGTGGAGAAAATATCTCACAAAACTATGTTTATGGAAGCCTGAAAATAAGACAAAAAATATGCAACTGCGAAAAGCAATTATTCACGGAACTCATTTTATACCAAGTGACATACAAAATGCAACACCCAGAATTATTTATCGAATTTTGATAAAAACTTGTAAACATATTTACTATCATGGAAGTATACGCATTCCGAGCCGTACTTTTTTTCTCATATAAGGATGCGAACAATATTCGCATGTTTACTTAATATTCAATGATTTTTCTGTGTTGGTTCCATTTGTTTCATTGCATCATCATGCCTAGAGTTCGCAGACGCGCTAATTTCACTCAACTTTCCGATTTTGAGAGGGGTCGGATAATTGGGTTATGTGAAGCCGGATTTTCTGTTAGCGAAATCGCTAATCGGGTGAATCGAAACGAAGCTACTGTAATGAGATGTTGTCGAGCGTGGGTCCAAGAAGGCCGAAATCGACGAGTTAGAAGTACTGGACGTCAAGACAGACTACAGAGCGACAGGATAGTTATTTGAGGCAACTAGCACTTATAGATCGATTTTCCACAACAAGGGCAGTTGCGAACCAGCGGTTTGACGCTGTCGGAAGGAAAATAACAATGAGGACAGTTTATCACCGAATAAGGTCTTTTGAACTGTTTTCATTAGCTCTGACCCCACAGCATCGTCGGCAAAGATTGGTATGGAGTAGGGAGAGACTTGAATGGAATATAGATTGGAACTCATTCGTGTTCAGCGAAATTGTTAACATTTAGGTTAACAATATTCTTTCAGGCCTTCATCAACTGCGATGCGTACCTAATATTCAGTTTTTTATTTTATTTGTTTGTATTGTATTAAGTGGAACTCAATACTCTGAATTGAGGATTATTTTGCAGAACAAAAAAAGGAATTTAAATGATACAAACAAAAAGTAAAAATAATGGTAATGCACCGTATTTACTGATTTTGTATATATTTTAATGATTAAATTCTACGAACTGATCTTGTACAACCTGAGTTCTGCGTTAAAGGGAAACAGTAAAGTATTTAGAGTTTGGATAACAAAAAAAAAAATAACCAAATAACCAAAATTTTGATATAATGCAAACAACTTTAAGTACAAAGTTCGGTCCTGAATCTTTTATTTTTCCGACAAGTTTTTTGGAACTCAAGGGTTACTTTGTCATTGTGCAAAATGTAATCAAAATAAGCTCAATAGTGCCTGCAGTATGTGATATTAACGATACTATGTAGCATTCCACTATGTATTTTCTGGCCCTTGGAGTCAACTGACGATGGAATTAATCTGGACATATATCATAAAGAACCTTAAACTGAAAAATACAGCTGTGATAATATGGAATATATTATTTAAAAATGGAATCAAGTAGACTGAATTTGTGATTTCCATGAGTTGGTATAAATCTGTCCAATTATGTAGCCTCTAACAATTTTTGAAAATCAACGGCTAATATATTACTAAAATAATGAATCAATTAAACTATGAAAAATGTGTTGCAAACAATATTGCTCTTACCATTAACTAAGAAGTTTGAAAAAATGTTAATTAAATGTATAAGTTTTTGAGCATACTAAATATCTTTGATTCAGCAAGTGCTGCAAGTCGGCCCAAAAATTCAAACATAGAGGGTCTATAGAAATAACACAGCACAAAGTGACACCTTTTACCAGAATCAACCACTATAAGAGTGGCAAAAGATGGCACTTTGTGCTGTCCTCGAACCTCGAATAGAGAATAGTTGCTCAGCTTTCGTTCAGTGTCCCACCTGAGAACAAACCTACATCACACTAATGAGATGCCAAAAAGCACAAATTGCTGTCCATGGTTAGCTGTGGCCGGTTGGATGAAAGCTGTATTACTAGTAAAATTTAGAGGAGTTCCAGTGACCAACTGTGTGCCAATTTTACTCAATTCATTCATAAATAAATACTAATTAGCAGGATTGACAGGGTTTACTGTTGAAAATTTAGTTTGAACTATTTGATTAAAACATTAAAAACTTCCTAAATAGTTAAACACAGATTTTTTTATATATTGGCCTAATTCATCTATTCAATATCATTCTACCTACTCGCTTCAAAAGAATTACTCAGTGTTCAGAAAAGTTCATTATTGAATAAAATATGATACAACCCAAAACGCCACAGGTTTAGTTAATAATTTGATACTTATCAATTAGTGTTTAGTGTTTAGAAATCCATATTTGATATGACAAAATGTCCTGCAAACCTTTTTCTGCTCATCTGTGGTATTGATGCATTAATTCTGGGAAATTCAATAATGAAATACTATCACATTTAGTGATCCTGAATATCACTTGAATCAAATAAATTGCATATAGTCAAATCAAGTACATTGAAGGCTTGATACTTATTAAATCACTACGTGGTTTTGATAATCATACCCACAATAAAGAGAGATAAGTGAAAAATACAACTACAGTTTAAGAAACTACATCAATAAAGCTGCTGTGCCTATGTACTTTTTATGTTTCCCTTGTTGAATAGTTACAACTAAATAGAATTCAAATTCAATCTTTCAACGTCAATAATCAATGAATTTTAGGAAATCTCTGAGAAATATTTTATACTTACCTGTATATTACAATTATATTCACTATACATAGTAAAAAATAAATTGCCCGAATCTCAAGCCCAAGTATACATGCTAACAATAATTAAAAAAGAAAAAAAACGGAATATTTTTGAAACTTGATACAAGGATATAGGATATGTTGTGCAAGGGTTATCGATGTTGCCGAACTGTGAGCTGCAGCATCTTAAGCTACCCGATAGTTGAGTCATTCCTCAATGGATGACGTTATGGTGATGCCTACAGCTAACAACGGAATGAACTATTTGCTATCTAGTCAGCAAGTTGACATTTTTTCGTTTTTTTCACATTATATAGTTTTTTTACGTAAAAACCCTGCCGGTATTGGAACCTGGCCCAGTATTCGGTACTCAATTGTTAGCATAAAGTAGTGCCTGGTGCATCCCTAAAATATTGTACGAGAATTTCTTATAGTCGCTCAAAATCAGTTGTAAGCCCTTTTGTAAATTCACATTTATAGAAAAAAGTTGAAAGACGTTTTAAAGGTACAATCGACCCCCCCCCCAAAAGAAACAAGGATAACTTACCATTTCGGATATATTGTTTTTAGCCAGGGACTTCTCGCCCCCTGGCTTCAATGACAGGAACACCCTGTCCATTACTGGGGAGTATCCCCACATCAACATTGCGTTGTTTGGGTGCTCCTTATACTCCATTTTTTCAGTTTCTATCAGGACAGAAAATGACAAAAATTATACATTACATAAAGTATGAAGTCAGTATTAATTAATATGACAAAACACAAACATCATAAAGTGGAAATGGTGAAACTCAGCGTATGACTTGATTCCCAATCCCCACTTTATCAAAATATACACTGCTGCACGCACACGCAAAGCACAAGCTCTCGAAGAAAGGTTGTTCTGTGTTCATGTCTGAACTGTTTATATTCTTCCACAGGGCAAACTACCAAGCATATTGTATGACAATTCAAACCCAATGCAATATCATTAAAAAAATTACTGAGAACGCTAGTATGTGGTATCCCCTTTCGAAGACATATAATAAATAAAGAAAAGAACAGAACATTAATTAGTAATCAGCATTGATCACTAACTGGGCAAAAAATTAAAATATTGATCAATACGAAACAGGTTAAGAGTGGAAAACTTTAACATTTGTTATATCCATGAATCCATTATTAGCAAAATTTTCAATGACCAAAGGGCGATAAACAATCCGGTTTCAAAACGAGAAAGCCCAAACCACGGAGGCAAATTTTAGAAGAATGGGATGTAACAAATGCGTATGACTAATTTCACAATGTTGCCAAAAGAACCAATGGTAAAAACAAGCGACTGATAGGTATTCTTCGCATGACGTCACTTCCTCGCTTCCCATTGCTTGGAGGACAATCGTAAACGGGATTGCTGTTTAGTTGTTAATTAGTTCCACTATTTTTGCTTATTTCTTGTAAATACTTAGTCAGTCTGTTGGAAATTGTTACTGTTATTTAGTTATGTGTGAAGATCCATTGAATTGGCTTCTTTTCTGTGGTGGGTAATTGTTAAACGAGGGGGAACAGAGACATGTATTTCTGCTGCTCTTTAACATGCTGGTGTTACTACCAAAATATCCAAGGATTTGTTCTAGGGATTTCATAAAAGGTGATATCTTAAGAAATAAAGTTGGAGGAGTAAACGTGTATTTAGGAGCTACAGCATTCCAAATATGGAATACTACAATCCTTGAGAAGGGATAGCAACTAAGGTTGGAAGATTATAGGAACAGACAAAACAAAAAACTTGTAGAAGCAAGTATATTTGTACATTCAGTACCTTTTCTGTTTACCCACACAAATTACTCACACTTTTGGCATATCTAGTTGAACTACAATGTATAGGTACATTTAAAAATAGCTGATTAATATTCTATAATCTGACAATTCCAAATTAAGGTTGAGCCATGTAGCTATAATATTTCGGTTCAATTCGAGGATTTCAATACAGACAGTTATTCATAACGAAATACTTTTTCAGCTACACTAACAAACAACGGAATAACTGCACAATAACCGCTATACGGAAAATGAACATTCTAGTAAAGGCTAATCTAATTATTAACCACACATCACCTAGCAAAGCTGTTAAAGGACTATAATGAATGAAATTCGCGTATTTGTAAGTTAGATTACCAATGATGACAAAACATAACACAACTCATGTAAGGGCATTTGCAAATATTTTTTTGTATATTCTTAATTATTTTTTTTATTAAAAACGCACGTCCACGCCGCGTAAATCGCTCTCGAGAGATTTTATGGCAGTGGGCATCCTGACTATCTCTAGGTGTGTCGGAACAGGAACACGATGGGGAATAACACTTGACACGCGGAGTCGGTCGAAGAAGGCATTCGCGTACGCTACACATAAGACAAACATTCTGTAAAGTAGATCCCGACAAATAAAACTATTGTTTTGGATAGCCGAATATTTTTTAGGGGGAAAACCTCCCCGTATTTTATTACACCTATATTTTTATATAACAGGAGTGAAATATGATAAAACTAATTCAATTAATTTACTTATTGAAGATAACATTATCGAAAACTCGACATGAACAAAAATCAAACTTTCTGGCCTGAACTTCTATTACGTTGTTGTTGCATATTCGAGACTACCCTCCTCATTTACACTGAATTAAGAGTCCCTACGGGGCTCCAATTGAGGTAGTTGGAACTTGCATTTATTTTTCCAGTGTCGCAATGAATAATTATGAAATAATAATGAAACTACAATTTTTATATTTAAACTATTAACAACTATTGGCGCTCCAACCTGTGTATAATGAGGGTTCCTGTAGTGGGAAATACATCCATATTATATCGCATATAATGGTAGAACGTGCTGCTTTGAAAGATGGTTAATAATCATGCTAGGAAATTTTTACGAACAGCCCGATGTGTACCAGAACGTTCTAATATTCCGTTAGCAATTATACAGCGAATATGTCACAGAAAGCGATACACTTATGATACAAACGAGTACATTTTTACATCGTATGGCACTGGGCGGGGAAATGTAATCGCGAAACATTTCAACAATGGGATATTATGTTTTTCACGAAAAACATTAATCAAATCCAAGCGAATAACCAAAATTTCTGTGATATGTACCGCAGTTATAATATAGTTTAAGATGACATATGAGTTGATGACGTCAGTTACTCGAATCGCTTGAACGCGTTCGTTTTAACCGCGGTTTTGTTTCAAGTTGTTCATTTTAGAAAAGCGGGTATATAATTTCTGACTATTTTTATTGTCACTTAATAATCGGTGCTTTTTCGTCTACAACGGTGATATGGAAAGTTTCAAAAAGAAACCTTTCATAATATTAATGGAAAAATGTTTTTTTTCAGAAGATATTGTTCAGGTGTTAAATCGCTTGAGAAATCTCTCATTTTTAAACAAGTTTGTAGTGAAAACAAAAGATATGACGCCCAAAATTTTAATGGTGGAACCATGGCTCTGAAGCTATGATAACTTTCAATTATCTAAACTTGTCCGCATGTCAAATAAAACATTTATTGATTTAGCACAAATGATAGGAAAAAGCGATGAAAAAAGGTATTAGCAAAACCGTATACATGTGGACGCTATCCAGTGAGTTTATATGGCCATATTTTAATATTCTTGTGGTGTATGGCTACATAGGTTACTTTGTAAGCATAGGAACTAGACTTAAAGTGTCCCAACAACAGTAATGAGTATAACTAATAAGGTTCTCTATGCTATAACTGAAGTCAGCCTGTATCAAGTTTCCCAAAAATGAAGCTGAAGTACAACAAAAATATCCAATATCCGCCAAAATTCTAACTTGCCACATTTCAAATAATAACCAGAAATATAAAACTACTCCAGAGTCGGCTAAATTCCTCAATTTTACGGAGATAACTATGACATATAACAGCTGATTGATGACGTCACGGATCTTATAACCAAACTGATAACCTCATTGGTTTGAATGGATCGGTCAATACCAATCCAAAATGGATACCATTTTCATTTGGTTATTCGCTTGAATTTGATTTATGTCACTCGTTTCTGACGCTCCGTCTGGTTGACTGTCCGCTAATCCTTGACTCCTCTATAACTTGAGAAGTACCGCTCGGATTTTGATAAAATGTTCACACAAGGTTTCTACTATGCCGAAGGATAAAAAATCGGTCCGGTGGCAGCTGAGTGGGAGTCGAAAAGCGAAGGAAAAAAAGCTCAAACTTCGTTTTTTGATGTCAGAGGCTGTTGATTATTTTCGGAAAGTTTTTTATAGAGGTTTGAAATTGACACAATACATAAAATATGTTTACATACGTCAGTAGATCAAATGAGAATTGCATTAGAATTAAAACAAAGGGAGTGCTAATGATCATAAAAAATTACAAACAAGTACACCAGCACTCATAAAGATAAAGATTTTTAGTTAAAATTTATGTCTTAAAAACTCTTCAAACGTGTAAAATGAGTTATTAATGAGAATTTTCTTGATTTGAACTTTAAAATCTTTAGGGTTTAGGGCTGTAGAGGGTGGGGAAGGAATACGATTTTTTTATAATAATATATTAATACGCTTCCGTTTCTATGTACCTATTAGCCATATTTCACACATTCTAGATTTCCCCGTACATTTGCCTTTGAGACCTATAATGAAAGAGAAATGTTTGCGATCGACGTACTCCTGCTTAAGCTCACCGCCCATAGAATCGAACATACACACGAACCACACACAAAATCAACAACTCGCTGAAATGCCGCGCAGATGTGGAAAATAACAACGTTGTCAAATGAACAATAACTACCGGCAGGGCAGGGAAAGAATGTCTGAGGACTAACTGTATGGGCCTGTTCGACTTACTTAATCCGTTTAATTTCTCTGTTGTACATGTTCGTAAATGACTTTTTTTCAGAGGATTTATATTGCGCTTTATAAACTGATGGCGGCGTTGAGTAGAAAGTGAAGACTCAAACTACTTGACGCAATTTTAAAAAAATGCAAGCAGCCCGGCTGTAGTAACTAAAAACAATGAAGATTTAATTGGGTCAACATCAATCTAAAGACATTATATGTCAAAATACATCAAGTGGTTTAAGCTGTAGCTCGTGAGATAGAAATTTCAAAGTTTAAGTTTGTATTTAAAATCTGCCATTTTGATTTTATAAAGATTTAATATAGCTAGTGTCACTGGCACTGCAAACACCTCATATATAGGGTGTCCAATTAGTACCACGAAATTCTTAAGTAGAAGGTAGGCTTTGGTCTGACCTCCCAAAAAACCAAAAGTTACCTATATAAAAGTCACCATTTTTGAGATATTGATTTTTTTCTTAAATTTTGAAAAAACGAACCTTTTCATCTGTCATCTTTAGCTGCATGTACAAATAAGGTTATACTTTGCTCATTTTTTCTATAAAATACTTCTAGATAGTTGCTTTATCATATACAAATGTAATATAGTTAAAAGATATTAAAGAACCATGATAATGTACGGACTATATAAGGACTATTTTGGGATTTATAACCTTCTGATATTGTTTCCTCAACTTTCATAAACTCATATCAGGAGCAGGTAATAATAATAAATAAACTATTTAGCATGTCACTGATCGGTTACCAGAGCAACTTGAATTTAAATCCAATAACTACATTGTAGTGTGTCAGTCACTTACAAACGCACCATCACTTTTTTCTATTCCAAATAGTACGTGTGGTGCGTTTCTAAAATCTGTATTCAATGAGCAATCCTTTTATTCAATATAATGCAGTTATAGCCCAGTACATTTTTGTTTCACCACAGATAGTGAAAGTTGAGGAAAAAATATCAGAAGGTTATAAATCCCAAAATAGTCCTTATTTGATCATGGTTCCTGAATATATTTCAACTACATTGGATTTGTATATTATAAATCAACTATCTAGAAGTGTTTTATAGAAAAAATGAACAAAGTTTAACCTTATTTGTACATGCAGCTAAAGACTACAGATGAAAAGGTTAGTTTTTTTAAATTTTAAAACAAAATTCAATATCTCAAAAACGGTGACACTTTTATATAGGTAAGTTTTTGTTATTTGGGAAGTCAATCCAAAGCCTACCTTCTCCTTAAGTTTGTCGTGGTACTTATTGAACACCCTGTATAAAAATTCATCAAGTCAGATACCCACGTGCGAACCCTCCTGGTGAAAAGCAAAAGCAACGTGTCGCTGAACGCATATGCCCCTCGCGAAGGTATGCCTGTACTTTTGCCGAAAAGGCCAGGGAATTTACAACTGTCGTCGGGCGGTCACAGGACGGGTTTAGGACCTCGAGACGGATAACCATGATTATTCATTTTCCTTATTTGAACTCGTCGCCGTTTTAATTTGTCTGGCAGGTGTACAGTATTACCGAGATCATAAGCTATCTAATAATAAAACGTTTTTCACCTATAGCAAATATGCACAAATTTATAAAACGTAAAAAAGGAAATTCAGCGATTTTTGTTGTTTTTTACTGTAGGTCCCCGCCACTGAATCGATTTTCATTATCAAAATTTATTCGTCCTTGACATAGTAGTAACCTTGTGTTAAAATTCCATCAAAATCTGGGAGGTACACAGGGGCCAATGAATAAGGGACATGCAGACTGACGATATTGAGCGACACAGTTTTTAGTGATATTTGTACATGCAATGTAACATCCAAAAAATATACTCTCTGTTTCGAAAATTATCGCGATTTCAATACTTCCCCGCCACTAGGCGGGGGAGTAAAAACAACACAATACTGCTCTGCATACTTGGCGTTGACGGATCTGTCAACATTGTGTGGCACTTGTCGTTATAGGGAATTTTAAAATACTAGGAAATCAGGCAGGTCTGTCTGGCAGGCACATCGCGCGGCGCTATAATGGAAAGAGCTCTGAGGAGCAAGTCTCATTGGTGGAGCGGTAGAAGAGAGCCAGATCGCCGACGATTCGCCGATGCGAAAAGGTCCAGGGACTGTCTGTTAGAGAAGAGTCAGTCGGAAAGACCTCCTCTGAACAGCATCGGGCATGGATAACATAGCCGGGCGGTAGCATCCTAAACATGTGTAAGTCATGTGGATAAAAGTACCTTTTAGCCCTAGCCTAGCTTTTTTCCAGCAGCTATCGCTATTGACGAGATGTGTTCATGCCAGATGAAGTCCTCGGTGATCTGGACTCCGACCAGCCGAAACGAACGTCTGTCTCTTTGACAGTTCTCGGCCATCCATCGAAACCGGATGAGCGCTAGGACGCTTTTTGTACGTACAAAAGGTACAGTACTGTGTTTTGGAAGCATTAAACTGTACAAGCAGTGATAACATCCATGCCTCTCGTCAGGGAGGAAGCCTTCTTTTTTTTCAGCTCTCCAGCAGACATCGGCTTATCGCTTTGAATTATTGCATGTAAGGTGCTGTCATCAGCAAAGCTGCGGATTTGATTGATCGTACAGGAAAGAAGGTCGTTGATATGGAAGACGAACAGTGTCGGAGCCAGGACCGATCCCTAGAAAACACAATTCTGACGAATCTATCAACACTAGATCTGTAGACAGAGTCGCATTTTGGTGTGATGTTTTGTAGTCTACGGATTCGTTCTTCTTAAAGGTATGTAACAACTCCGCGAACCGAACCTCGCGACCAACCGCAGCGCGCGCATTTTGGCGAACAACATTGCAACGAGCATCACCATAAACCGAACCACATCGTGCAACCATATCGCGCAACAAAATGACGATCCAATTTTGATGTTTGTCGTTCAGTGAAAGACATCATTTTTTTTTAATTTATTGTAATTCAGGGTATGTTTTGCATCCCACAACAATTCCCCTGCTCTGTAATGTTCTATAAGCAAAAAAGTTTTCTCCTCCGACCAATTCCTTCTTTTCTTCACGGACTCTATCCATTTACTGATATGAGCGCGTGCTCGCCGCATCGATATCCCTGTCCAAACATGTGCAAGTTCAAGATGTATTCAATGGTGGAATTACTGATTGTTTGGTTAAAATGCGATTATGTATATGACTTTTAAGTTAACAATTGCATAGTTAATTCGAAATTTCAGAATAAACTTCAAAACATGTTCAGAACCGCCAATATTGTAAGTAGTCAATTAAGGTAGGCTGTAATGAATCAAACAAGAACCCATTACTTAGTGAAATATTCATCAAAAACTAGGGTCTCAAAGGTTCCGAGTCGCAAATTAGTTTACATTTCTAACGCGGAATACACTGGAGCCGAGGCAAGCCGCGCACCGAACGAGGCAGCCTCAGCCGTTACCACCGAGAAAATTTAAGGTCAGTTTTCCAACGACTCAGAAATTCAAAATTTAAAATACAGCTCGACAAATCAGAATTCCTTCGTAAAGAAGTAGCTTATCTCGGACATGTAGTCACACCAGACGGCGTTAAGCCAAATCTAGATAAAATTATTGCCATCCAAAAATTTCCGATTCCAAAAATGAAAGATTAAAAGCTTTCTCGGACTTATTGGTTACTATAGACGTTTTATAAAAGATTTTGCGAAACTCACAAAGCCTCTAACTAAATGTCTAAAAAAGGGAGCCAAAATTGAACACGATGCTGAATTTATTGACTGTTTCGAAAAATGTAAAAATGTTCTTATGAATGAACCGATACTCAAGTATCCAGACTTTTCTAAGCCACGGATGCGAGCAACGTAGCCCTTGGTTGTGTACTTTCACAAAGCCCTATAGGACAGGATCTTCCTATCGCCTATGCTTAGCGCACGCTTAATGATTCCGAACGAAATTATAGTACGATTGAGAAAGAATTACTAGCAATAGTCTGGGCGACTAAATACTTTCGGCCCTATCTTCTGGAGAAAATTCAATCTAATTACTGATCATATGCCCTTAAAATACTTATGGTCCCTTCGAGACCCTTTTTCAAAATTACTAAGAATGGAAAATCAGGTTAGACGAGTATGACATGAATATCGTCTATAAGAAAGGCAAACTGAATACCAATGCAGATTCCCTGTCTCGTGTAGAGATCCACACAAAAGAAACCAGTTCATTTTGGAACGACTTAGATGATTTGATTCAAGAATGCGCGGGTACTCAACACCAAAACGTTAAGTTTGACCGACCAGTTCAGAAAGGCTCATCTGAATTAAGTACACCTACATTTTAACTTTTCTACCCCAAAACCACCTGATACCGAATGTATGTTCGTATACGTCGATAATGACGAAGACAGTCTTTTTATTCAACCCCCAGACGAAATTGTAGATATCATTGAAAATGAACAGGTCAATCTAGAATATCAAAAAAACGTACAATTTTCAGAAAATGATTTTGACGATGATGTATGAAATTTATTCGAGATTATATTGCTCCTAACGTGATTTATCACTTATACTTTGAAAATCAAGATATATATGAAATTTTCTGTTGTTCTACAAAGGATGTTTAAGTCCGATACTTTGAAATTCAAAATGTAGAACCAAATTAGTCGACGTTACAGATAAAACTGATACCAAGGACATTATTCAGAATTACCACGAAAGCAAGTCGAATTCAAACATTTATAAATGAATGTGAAATATCGATACTTTCACTTTTGAAGAGTCAAAATTTCTCACAATTATAGACAGTTTTTCTAAATATGCTCAAGCATATCATATCATTTCAGTACTCCAGGATATAGAAAACTCACTTACTTTTGCAAAAGTGGGAATTATGCACCCCAGTATATTCAAACCAAAACATTTACTTCAAGCTCTAAATTCAGTGGTATTAAACCTATCCACAAGACAACTCCCTTTAGAAGTTACTTTGAATAATATTCCAATTTTTGAAAAGCTCATTAAAATCAGCTGTTATACAGTTGATAGAAAAATAACATACATTCTTCAAATTCCTATTGTTCATACATTCCAATTTGATTATTATCACTTATATTCAATTCCAACTTTTCATAAGGGTCTGTAAAGAATGAGTTGTACTTCGCTTTTGCCGGAGACGCATGCACGGAAACGGTCGCAGAATAGTACGTTTGCAAGAAACTAGATTTAAGAAGAATCAAAGAATCCAATCCCTGTGAAGTTCAACTCCTGGAACAAAAAACTCCCACTACCTGCCGAGAAGTAGAAGCCGTAATCACAGAGCCAGTAATGAAGAAACTGCATGATTTCGGACAATGGATCTTGCTTATACCCAATGAAACCACCATTACATTAAGCTGTCAAGAAGGCCAAGAAACAGTCAAAGTTTTGGGATCCTACTTAACCGAAATTACAGTCGGTTGTACACTGGAACTAAATCAAGGCCTGATCGCCAATTAAGAACCTATATCGATTCGAAGTCAGCCAATTATTTTTCCAAATATATCGATACCAATTGCTACCAAGGCGAATGACTTCAGCCTTCATCTGGACCAAATAGAATTTGATGAAGTTCACAAAATAAAAAGAAGATTAATAGAAAATCGTGTTGACATCCATTCACATAAGCTGTCGCACATTCTCAGTTCTTGGACAATCCTGTTGTATGGAGTACTGCTGCTGCTACTTTGCTGTTTTGTCTACAAGATCATTCCAAAGATTTTTACTAAGCCGAAGAAACCACAAAGAACCCCTATTGAAGAAGTTGATATTTCCAATGTGCAACTTCCTCGTTAACCCTCGAAGTTCCATCTACAAGGGGAGGCGTTATAGTACAGAAGATTTACCCCTACCACTAAAGAAGAGGATCGAGTTTCCCTGGATCAGCACTTTGCCTTATCCAGTCTTATTTTATTGCATTCACAGTTAGTTAGTCTGTTGTTAGCGCTCATACTATATACATCAATAGAATTGTATTTTGATAATCGAAAATAAATCTTTTTAAAAAGCAAGTAGACTGACTCGGTCAGATAATTCGTGCTAAATTTGGAGCAGACATTCGAGCAAACTGGATCCGTCGCTAACATCAAAGCCGCTAGGCATGCCTAGTAGAGGTCGAACGGAATACAATGTTGGCGAAAGTGTGGCCAAAAATCCAAGAACATCGATTCGTCATCGATCGCAGCAACTGACCTTATATTTTCCACTACACAGCGGATTTCAACAAAAGATTCGCAGTTACACCCATTCAGATTCCAAATAACACAGGAATTGAAGCCTAGGGATCAACAACAGCGCCGTGTGTTTGCCGAATTGATAAGAGAACAAGGGGCAAATTTTCCAATGAAAATAATCTTTAGCGGTAAGGCACATTTCCACATCGAGGGCTTCGTAAACACACACAATTGCCGTATTCTGGAATGGGAAAATCCAAGACAGATTGTTGAAGTCAAAATGTATCCTCAAAAGGTGACTGTTTGGTGTGCCTTTTGGTCCGGAGGCGTTATTGGACCATTTTTTTTTTTGAGGATGTTACGGTTAATGGCGTTCGCTATCGGAACACGATAACAGAGTTTTTCTGGGAACAGTTGGAAGATATGGACATCGAAGATCTCTGGTTTCAACAGAACGGTGCCACCTGTCACACATCAGGAGAAACGATACAATTACAGCGCGTCAAGTTTCCAGGTCGCGTTATTTCACGTAACGTCGATATCAATTGGCCGTAGCGATCCTGTGATTTAACTTCCTTAGATTATTTTCTTTGGGTATTTCAAGAGCAAAGTCTACAAGAATAACAAGAATAACCCGAACACCATTGAGGAGCTGAAACAGGAGATAGGACGCGAAATTACCAACGTCATGCCACATGAGCCGCGGCGGTCATTTACTTGATATCATCTTTCATTCATAATTGTAATGAACGACCATCAAAGAGCAAATAAATATTTTTTTATAATGTTCAATTTCTTGTTTTTTTAAAATACTTTTAATGTGGAAACTCAATTTGAATCACCCATTATATGTCAGCCAAATTCGGAATAAAATCTACTAAAGCAGATCCCCTACTATAAGAAACCCGTTAGAAATCATATTCCTAAAACAAAAATGTAAGAAGTAATGCTTATAATTCAATATTCAATGGCCTTCATTTCATTCATAGACTTGGTATAGAATGATATAGCCTGAAATAAATTTAGAGCCTCACGTAGAATCTAATGCCACTATTTTGAAAATATTCAAGCTGAATTGCTACAATCAGTTACTACAAGCCCAAATTTCCAAATCTCTGTTACGCCAACTTTAAGTAATCGATCGCTGCAGTTCTATGTGTATAGATTTCACCCCCCTAAGGGACAGATTTCCAATAATGGCGACCAACGAATTTTTTATGTATTTGGAGAGTATTTGTACAAATTTACAAGTAAATCCATTGAAATAAAAAGTTGAATGCGCACTCCCACCCCCCCATTTTACACCCTTAGGGGAAGAATTTCCAATAATCCCTTTTTAGTGTTAACTTATGCTTCATGAAACCTCCCTGCAAAATTTCAACAGTGACAGCTCTGGATTATTATGTCGGTCAGTGAATAAATTGGTGAGTCAGCGTCCTCTTTCATCTAATATAGAGATGACAAAAAAAATAAAAATAGAATTCTATAAAAATTTCACAGCTGCGAAATCATTATTTTGACTGAAAATTTTATAACATTTTCAGTCATATTTATACATCATACAATAAAATTCAAATTCTTGTTTTTATCATATCTTCAAATATATTTTTAAATATAAATAAAAAAATTCGCTTGAACTAGGTCAGTAGTTATATGTATACTAATTAATTTAAGTTTCAACAACAATATTTAAACGGTTTCACTGAGAGCAGGTAAACTAATTTTAAATAAAATGATGTAAGCAATAGTTTAACTTTAATTGAGTGATTGAGTTTAGACTAATTTGATAGATGCATGTTCTGAGAAATGGGGAATATTTTTGCTAGCTGTCACTTAGTAAATTTTCCAAATCGTTTAAGTAAAATTTTATTTAGTTGTATTGACCTATTTGGTCAGTGCATGATTAAAGATGTTAATTTGTGAAGTAGTACTAGTTCTTAAAGTATTTTTTATAATTACAATACTACGATAATATAGTTACTTACCAAAAAACGGCCCCTCTGTTTTCTTCTCAGCTATGTTCTCAACGGCCGCCTATCAAAAAAGGGAGAGCATTTCAAGAACAGTTCAAAATGGGGTAGATACATATACATACATATACGTACATACACACTCACACACACACACTATATATATATATATATATATATATATGAAAGGATCATGCGAAAGGATATAATATATAGAAAAATAATGTGCAAAACCCGCAAAAAACGGAAGTTTTTCTCCGTAGGCCTGAAGAGTTTAGCAAGAATTTCCGTTGCACTGTGCCCAAGTCTCAAGCACAACCTGGTAGCACACCGTTGCTCGAAATTGATGTCATTCATTTTTAGACCACAGTAGGAAAAATTATTTGATAAAAAACTCGCTACGGACAACCAAATGACTCGAGCGAGTTCAAACTTGTCCTTAAGGCGGATCACATGTTGCCCTGTCTCACCTCCAAGCTACGGTACCAGTCTCAACACTTAATTTACAGACATCGACAGAGTTTTTTACCGCCCGCCAAATTGATTCCTAGCACCACACGCGTTTTGATAGCTATATTATAAACTACCACCTTGAGAGGAAGGGTAAACTCATCCTAAGATGCTATGACGGGGTACTAAGTACTCACCGTGCTATTAGTATTGACGTTATATGCAAAAATTGCATAAACTAGACACGTGCTGAATAAGGTATATTGGCTTTCTTGGCTCTGCGACCGAAGCCAAGTGTGTATACACATTTTTTCATGCTTTTTAGTAATTATCGGTACGGTATAGGTGAGAGAAATTGAGACAAATTGACGAAACTGCTCATAGGTGGCGTTTGGTTTATTTTTCGCACATTACAACATCGAGTTTTTCAAAAGATTCATTTCTCTTGCTTGCTTTACGTCATCAGTATCCAAATGATTAGACCGGTACCGTACTACTAATTGCTAACAAACATGAAACAACGATATATACGGTTGGCTATGGTCGCACAGACAGAAAGCAAACAGATCCTATTCAGCTTGAACCTAGACTATTTCAAATTAAGTCAGCTCTAGAAGTGAAAGTATGTTTTGTCCATAATTGTATCTTTAAAATATGAATGAATGTTAACAAAGAATCCTAGAAATAATATCCTCAATATGGGGTAGAAGAGAGTTGAATATTCCTATGGGGAGTCGTACAATTCTTCAAGTTAAATTTTTAGAAAATTATTCGACCTACGAACATAAGTTCGTAAGTATTGGAATCTTAACAACAAACAATACATCATGTGGAAAAATATTACCAAGTGGTTTTAAGAACGACCGATTCAATTCCGTTGGCATATTCGATCTTTCGAAATGAAAGTTGCTTTAGATTCGGCACAATATACTATAATGGTATATCAATTTGAATATTAAAAGCCAGTAAAATGCGTATTTCGTCTCTTAGATGTCGACTTTCCTATCAAATGTCAAAAACTCACCTCGTCCCATTCTCTAGGATATCTCCTTTTGAGGGAGGTTGCAGCGGCGACAGCAGTTTCTTTATCCTAGAAAAAAATAACCTAATATGGTTACCTGTTCTGGAGTATTTAACCCCCATATTGGCTAGAAGACGCACTAGACATTATTCATGTTGTAACAAAAACATACGCATATTCCACGGAATGTAGGTACCGTTACGCCAACAACTACTACATATGCTCACAATTAACTTATCATGTGGTTTTCATGCTGATAAAACTCCATGTTTCACACTGGCCTCAAAATGAAACCATATAAGTAGGATCTTCTCTACTAACGTCTCGGCCACCTTGATGACTTTTTTGAAGTACAAGTTAAATTTCAATTTTCGATACGGACCGTCAGACAAATATGCAGTTTTAACCTGCTGGCACGGGGTCAAGGGGTTGGTGTGGCCCTCATGAGATATCGAAAATTAATACCTATTCCATCCAGTTGCCCTATCACGCTAATCCTGGAGGGTCTAGGCTAGAGTCCCGAATACTCTCAGGTGACGGGCAACAGCATTACCAGTATCAGTGCCAGTTCTCAAGAATCTCTTTTTAGGGAATAGTACTGAACATTCGAATCGATATGAGGACCCCCACAAGCCAAAATGGTATACTCGTATATTCCGTGATGAGGGCTGAATGCCGGGTGAAATGGTGTCTTAAAGGGAGCCTCCTAGGAATCAAATTGCCTCTTATCCTCCTGATAGATCAGTGGGAGGTACTCGTGGGAAAAGCTGGACCACAAAAAAAAGTAGAAGAGAGGAGGAAAACAGATGGAACTCTTGAAGAAGATACCGACATGAAAGCTGAAATTCACGACACGACAGTGGGATATGATCGCAGAAGAAAGAATGAAGAAAGCTTTTAGGAGCCCAAAGGATTAAGATCGTGAAAGCTAGGAAACTGGCAGGTGGGACTTTAACGGATCAAAATCAGTGGCAAATGCTTAGAAATTCATCTCGATAACTATTTGACCTACGAACATGAAGTTCGTATACATTGGAATCTTGCCACCAGGGAAAACATCTTGGATAAAATATGACTGAAGTAGTTTTTGGAATGACTGATTCAATTCCGTTGACATTTTCATCATTCCACATGAGAATTTCTTTAGGTACGGCACAATTTTCTATAAATAAGAGTATGTCAATTCGAATACTAACAGCCTGTAAAATGCGTATTTCGTTTCTAATATGTCGATTTTCCTATCAAATGTGAAAAACTCAGCTCGTTCCATTCCTCCAGCAATCTCCTTTTTCGAGGGGAGGTGGTGATGACAGCCGTAGCGACAGTACCCTAAAAAAACCGATTATGGTTACTGTCATCAAGTTTTTAACCCCCATATTGATAAAAACATACGGATATTCCACCGAATATTTGCGAACGTACCGTGACGCCGCTGAGGGCTGAATGGCACAGGGTGAAAACGGTGTCTTGAACAAAGCTTTCTTATCCTTCGAATAGATCACTGGAAGAATGGACTGTTGCAACGTGGGAATAAGATGGACCAGAGAAAAAAAAACAAACTGAAGAGAGGTTGGAATCGGAGAGGGACCCGAACTTTTCGGAGAGAACTCTTGAGGACGAAACTGTCGTGGAAGTTAATTTAGGGCAAGACAGTGGGATGGGACCGCAGAATGGAGAAAGCTTCCAGGAGTCCTAAGGAAGATGGCGAAGGCTAGGAAATTGACAGATGGGACTTGGACGGATCAAGATTCGTGCAAAAAGGACCCACGTCAAATGTTAGAAATTCATCTCGACAACTATTTGACCTACGAAGATGAAGTTCATATGTATTGAAATCTTGACACCAAAGAAAAGGTCTTGGAAAAATATGAATGAAGCGGTTTTTGGAACGACCGATTCAATTCCGTTGGCATATTCCATGAATTCAGATGAAAATTTGGGTATGGCACAATTTTTCATAAGAGCGTATCAATTTGAATAATAACAGCGAGTAAAATCCGTATTTTTTCTCTTAAATGTCGATTTTCCTATCAAATGTCAAAACTCACCTCATCGCGTTTCTTGGCCGGTCTTCCTCTCCTGCGAGGAGCTGCGGCGACATCCCAAGGAGTTTCCTTAACCTAGTAATAAAAAAATAAAATGAAACAAATGATTATGGTTACCTGGCCTCAGGTATTTAACCGCATATTGTTTAGATTATTATTCATGTTGTACCAAAAACATAAACATATTCACCCAATCACTTATGCTCACAATTAACTTATCCTGTGGTTTTCATGCTGATAAAACTCCATGTTTCACACTGGCCTCAAAATGAAACCATATAAGTAGGATCTTTCTTCTCTACTAACGTCTCGGCCACCTTGATAACTTTTTTGAAGTACAAGTTAAATTTCAATTTTCGATACGGACCGTCAGACAAATATGCAGTTTTAACCTGCTGGCACGGGGTCAAGGGGATGGTGTGGCCCTCATGAGATATCGAAAATTAATACCTATTCCATCCAGTTGCCCTATCACGCTAATCCTGGAGGGTCTAGGCTAGAGTCCCGAATACTCTCAGGTGACGGGCAACAGTATTACCAGTATCAGTGCCAGTTCTCAAGAATCTCTTTTTAGGGAATAGTACTGAACATTCGAATCGATATGAGGACCCCCACAAGCCAAAATGGTATACTCGTATTCGTGATGAGGGCTAAATGCCGGGTGAAATGGTGTCCTAAAGGGAGCCTCCTAGGAATCAAATTGCCTCTTATCCTCCTGATAGATCAGTGGGAGGTACTCGTGGGAAAAGCTGGACCACATAAAAAAGTAGACGAGAGGAGGAAAACAGATGGAACTCTTGAAGAAGATACCGACATGAAGCTGAAATTCACGACACGACAGTGGGATATGATCGTAGAAGAAAGAATGAAGAAAGCTTTTAGGAGCCCAAAGGATTAAGATCGTGAAAGCTAGGAAACTGGCAGGTGGGACTTTAACGGATCAAAATCCGTGGCAAATGCTTAGAAATTCATCTCGATAACTATTTGACCTACGAACATGAAGTTCGTATACATTGGAATCTTGCCACCAGGGAAAACATCTTGGATAAAATATGACTGAAGTAGATTTTGGAATGACTGATTCAATTCCGTTGACATTTTCATCATTCCACATGAGAATTTCTTTAGGTACGGCACAATTTTCTATAAATAAGAGTATGTCAATTCGAATACTAACAGCCTGTAAAATGAGTATTTCGTTTCTAATATGTCGATTTTCCTATCAAATGTGAAAAACTCAGCTCGTTCCATTCCTCCAGCAATCTCCTTTTTCGAGGGGAGGTGGTGATGACAGCCGTAGCGACAGTACCCTAAAAAAAACCGATTATGGTTACTGTCATCAAGTTTTTAACCCCCATATTGATAAAAACATACGGATATTCCACCGAATATTTGCGAACGTACCGTGACGCCGCTGAGGGCTGAATGGCACAGGGTGAAAACGGTGTCTTGAACAGAGCTTTCTTATCCTTCGAATTGATCACTGGAAGAATGGACTGTTGCAACGTGGGAATAAGATGGACCAGAGAAAAAAACAAACTGAAGAGAGGTTGGAATCGGAGAGGGACCCGAACTTTTCGTAGAGAACTCTTGAGGACGAAACTGTCGTGGAAGTTAATTTAGGGCAAGACAGTGGGATGGGACCGCAGAATGGAGAAGGCTTCCAGAAGTCCTAAGGAAGATGGCGAAGGCTAGGAAATTGACAGATGGGACTTGGACGGATCAAGATTCGTGCAAAAAGGACCCACGTCAAATGTTAGAAATTCATCTCGACAACTATTTGACCTACGAAGATGAAGTTCATATGTATTGAAATCTTGACACCAAAGAAAAGGTCTTGGAAAAATATGAATGAAGCGGTTTTTGGAACGACCGATTCAATTCCGTTGGCATATTCCATGAATTCAGATGAAAATTTGGGTATGGCACAATTTTTCATAAGAGCGTATCAATTTGAATAATAACAGCGAGTAAAATCCGTATTTTTTCTCTTAAATGTCGATTTTCCTATCAAATGTCAAAACTCACCTCATCGCGTTTCTTGGCCGGTCTTCCTCTCCTGCGAGGAGCTGCGGCGGCATCCGCGGAGTTTCCTTAACCTAGTAATAAAAAAATAAAATGAAACAAATGATTATGGTTACCTGGCCTCAGGTATTTAACCGCGTATTGTTTAGATTATTATTCATGTTGTACCAAAAACATAAGCATATTCCACCCAATCACTTATGCTCACAATTAACTTATCCTGTGGTTTTCATGCTGATAAAACTCCATGTTTCACACTGGCCTCAAAATGAAACCATATAAGTAGGATCTTTCTTCTCTACTAACGTCTCGGCCACCTTGATAACTTTTTTGAAGTACAAGTTAAATTTCAATTTTCGATACGGACCGTCAGACAAATATGCAGTTTTAACCTGCTGGCACGGGGTCAAGGGGTTGGTGTGGCCCTCATGAGATATCGAAAATTAATACCTATTCCATCCAGTTGCCCTATCACGCTAATCCTGGAGGGTCTAGGCTAGAGTCCCGAATACTCTCAGGTGACGGGCAACAGTATTACCAGTATCAGTGCCAGTTCTCAAGAATCTCTTTTTAGGGAATAGTACTGAACATTCGAATCGATATGAGGACCCCCACAAGCCAAAATGGTATATATTGTGATGAGGGCTAAATGCCGGGTGAAACGGTGTCCTAAAGGGAGCCTCCTAGGAATCAAATTGCCTCTTATCCTCCTGATAGATCAGTGGGAGGTACTCGGGGGAAAAGCTGGACCACATAAAAAAGTAGACGAGAGGAGGAAAACAGATGGAACTCTTGAAGAAGATACCGACATGAAGCTGAAATTCACGACACGACAGTGGGATATGATCGTAGAAGAAAGAATGAAGAAAGGTTTTTGGAGCCCAAAGGATTAAGATCGTGAAAGCTAGGAAACTGGCAGGTGGGACTTTAACGGATCAAAATCCGTGGCAAATGCTTAGAAATTCATCTCGATAACTATTTGACCTACGAACATGAAGTTCGTATACATTGGAAACTTGCCACCAGGGAAAACATCTTGGAGAAAATATGACTGAAGTAGTTTTTGGAATGACTGATTCAATTCCGTTGGCATATTCATCATTCCACATGAGAATTGCTTTAGGTACGGCACAATTTTCTATAAATAAGAGTATATCAATTCGAATACTAGCAGCCTGTAAAATGCGTATTTCGTTTCTAATATGTCGATTGTCCTATCAAATGTCAAAAACGTTCCATTCCTCCGGCAATCTCCTTTTTCGAGGGGGGGTGGGTGGTGATGACAGCCGTAGCGACAGTACCCAAAAAAAACCGATTATGATTACTGCCCTCAAGTTTTTAACCCCCATATTGATAAAGACATACGGATATTCCACCGAATATTTGCGAACGTACCGTGACGCCACTGGGGGCTGAATGGCACAGGGTGAAAACGGTGTCTTGAACAGAAATTTCTTATCCTCCGAATAGATCACTGGAAGAATGGACTGTTGCAACTCGGTACTCGTGGGAATAAGATGGACCATAGAAAAAACAAAATGAAGAGAGGTTGGAATCGGAGAGGGACCCGAACTTTTCTTAGAGAACTCTTGAGGACGAAACTGTCGTGGAAGTTAATTTAGGGCAAGACAGTGGGATGGGACCGCAGAATGGAGAAAGCTTCCAGAAGCCCTAAGGAAGATGGCGAAGGCTAGGAAATTGACAGATGGGACTTGGACGGATCAAGATTCGTGCAAAAAGGACCCACGTCAAATGTTAGAAATTCATCTCGACAACTATTTGACCTACGAAGATGAAGTTCATATGTATTGAAATCTTGACACCAAAGAAAAGGTCTTGGAAAAATATGAATGAAGCGGTTTTTGGAACGACCGATTCAATTCCGTTGGCATATTCCATGAATCCAGATGAAAAGTTGGGTATGGCACAATTTTTCATAAGAGCGTATCAATTTGAATAATAACAGCGAGTAAAATCCGTATTTTTTCTCTTAAATGTCGATTTTCCTATCAAATGTCAAAACTCACCTCATCGCGTTTCTTGGCCGGTCTTCCTCTCCTGCGAGGAGCTGCGGCGGCATCCGGCGGAGTTTCCTTAACCTAGTAATAAAAAAATAAAATTAAACAAATGATTATGGTTACCTGGCCTCAGGTATTTAACCGCATATTGTTTAGATTATTATTCATGTTGTACCAAAAACATAAACATATTCCACCCAATCACTTATGCTCACAAATAACTTATCCTGTGGTTTTCATGCTGATAAAACTCCATGTTTCACACTGGCCTCAAAATGAAACCATATAAGTAGGATCTTTCTTCTCTACTACGTCTCGGCCACCTTGATAACTTTTTTGAAGTACAAGTTAAATTTCAATTTTCGATACGGACCGTCAGACAAATATGCAGTTTTAACCTGCTGGCACGGGGTCAAGGGGTTGGTGTGGCCCTCATGAGATATCGAAAATTAATACCTATTCCATCCAGTTGCCCTATCACGCTAATCCTGGAGGGTCTAGGCTAGAGTCCCGAATACTCTCAGGTGACGGGCAACAGTATTACCAGTATCAGTGCCAGTTCTCAAGAATCTCTTTTTAGGGAATAGTACTGAACATTCGAATCGATATGAGGACCCCCACAAGCCAAAATGGTATATATTGTGATGAGGGCTAAATGCCGGGTGAAACGGTGTCCTAAAGGGAGCCTCCTAGGAATCAAATTGCCTCTTATCCTCCTGATAGATCAGTGGGAGGTACTCGTGGGAAAAGCTGGACCACAAAAAAAGTAGAAGAGAGGAGGAAAACAGATGGAACTCTTGAAGAAGATACCGACATGAAGCTGAAATTCACGACACGACAGTGGGATATGATCGTAGAAGAAAGAATGAAGAAAGGTTTTTGGAGCCCAAAGGATTAAGATCGTGAAAGCTAGGAAACTGGCAGGTGGGACTTTAACGGATCAAAATCCGTGGCAAATGCTTAGAAATTCATCTCGATAACTATTTGACCTACGAACATAAGTTCGTATACATTGGAAACTTGCCACCAGGGAAAACATCTTGGAGAAAATATGACTGAAGTAGTTTTTGGAATGACTGATTCAATTCCGTTGGCATATTCATCATTCCACATGAGAATTGCTTTAGGTACGGCACAATTTTCTATAAATAAGAGTATGTCAATTCGAATACTAGCAGCCTGTAAAATGCGTATTTCGTTTCTAATATGTCGATTGTCCTATCAAATGTCAAAAACGTTCCATTCCTCCGGCAATCTCCTTTTTCGAGGGGGGGTGGGTGGTGATGACAGCCGTAGCGACAGTACCCAAAAAAAACCGATTATGATTACTGCCCTCAAGTTTTTAACCCCCATATTGATAAAGACATACGGATATTCCACCGAATATTTGCGAACGTACCGTGACGCCACTGGGGGCTGAATGGCACAGGGTGAAAACGGTGTCTTGAACAGAAATTTCTTATTCTCCGAATAGATCACTGGAAGAATGGACTGTTGCAACTCGGTACTCGTGGGAATAAGATGGACCATAGAAAAAAACAAAATGAAGAGAGGTTGGAATCGGAGAGGGACCCGAACTTTTCTTAGAGAACTCTTGAGGACGAAACTGTCGTGGAAGTTAATTTAGGGCAAGACAGTGGGATGGGACCGCAGAATGGAGAAAGCTTCCAGAAGCCCTAAGGAAGATGGCGAAGGCTAGGAAATTGACAGATGGGACTTGGACGGATCAAGATTCGTGCAAAAAGGACCCACGTCAAATGTTAGAAATTCATCTCGACAACTATTTGACCTACGAAGATGAAGTTCATATGTATTGAAATCTTGACACCAAAGAAAAGGTCTTGGAAAAATATGAATGAAGCGGTTTTTGGAACGACCGATTCAATTCCGTTGGCATATTCCATGAATCCAGATGAAAATTTGGGTATGGCACAATTTTTCATAAGAGCGTATCAATTTGAATAATAACAGCGAGTAAAATCCGTATTTTTTCTCTTAAATGTCGATTTTCCTATCAAATGTCAAAACTCACCTCATCGCGTTTCTTGGCCGGTCTTCCTCTCCTGCGAGGAGCTGCGGCGGCATCCGGCGGAGTTTCCTTAACCTAGTAATAAAAAAATAAAATTAAACAAATGATTATGGTTACCTGGCCTCAGGTATTTAACCGCATATTGTTTAGATTATTATTCATGTTGTACCAAAAACATAAGCATATTCCACCCAATCACTTATGCTCACAAATAACTTATCCTGTGGTTTTCATGCTGATAAAACTCCATGTTTCACACTGGCCTCAAAATGAAACCATATAAGTAGGATCTTTCTTCTCTACTACGTCTCGGCCACCTTGATAACTTTTTTGAAGTACAAGTTAAATTTCAATTTTCGATACGGACCGTCAGACAAATATGCAGTTTTAACCTGCTGGCACGGGGTCAAGGGGTTGGTGTGGCCCTCATGAGATATCGAAAATTAATACCTATTCCATCCAGTTGCCCTATCACGCTAATCCTGGAGGGTCTAGGCTAGAGTCCCGAATACTCTCAGGTGACGGGCAACAGTATTACCAGTATCAGTGCCAGTTCTCAAGAATCTCTTTTTAGGGAATAGTACTGAACATTCGAATCGATATGAGGACCCCCACAAGCCAAAATGGTATATATTGTGATGAGGGCTAAATGCCGGGTGAAACGGTGTCCTAAAGGGAGCCTCCTGGGAATCAAATTGCCTCTTATCCTCCTGATAGATCAGTGGGAGGTACTCGTGGGAAAAGCTGGACCACAAAAAAAGTAGAAGAGAGGAGGAAAACAGATGGAACTCTTGAAGAAGATACCGACATGAAGCTGAAATTCACGACACGACAGTGGGATATGATCGCAGACGAAAGAATGAAGAAAGCTTTTAGGAGCCCAAAGGATTAAGATCGTGAAAGCTAGGAAACTGGCAAGTGGGACTATAACGGATCAAAATCGGTGGCAAATGCTTAGAAATTCATCTCGATAACTATTTGGCCTACGAACATGAAGTTCGTATACATTGGAAACTTGCCACCAGGGAAAACATCTTGGATAAAATATGACTGAAGTAGTTTTTGGAATGACTGATTCAATTCCGTTGGCATATTCGATCATTCCACATGAGAGTTGCTTTAGGTACGGCACAATTTTCTATAAATAAGAGTATGTCAATTCGAATACTAGCAGCCTGTAAAATGCGTATTTCATTTCTAATATGTCGATTTTCCTATCAAATGTCAAAAACGTTCCATTCCTCCGGCAATCTCCTTTTTCGAGGGGGGGTGGTGATGACAGCCGTAGCGACAGTACCAAAAAAAAACGACTATGGTTACTGTCCTCAAGTTTTTAACCCCCATATTGATAAAGACATACGGATATTCTACCGAATATTTGCGAACGTACCGTGACGCCACTGGGGACTGAATGGCAAAGGGTGAAAACGGTGTCTGGAACAGAGCTTTCTTATCCTCCGAATAGATCACTGGAAGAATGGATTGTAGCAACTCAGTACTCGTGGGAATAAGATGGACCAGAGAAAAAAAAACAAAATGAAGAAGAGAGTTTGGAATCGGAGATAAACCCGAAACTGTCGTGGAAGTTAATTTAGGGCTTGGCAGTGGGATGGGACCGCAGAAGAAAGAATGGAGAAAGCTTCCAGGACCCCAAAGGAAGATGGCGAAAGCTAGGAAACTGGCAGATGGGACTTGGACGGATCAGTCCAATTCGTGCAAAAAGGAGCCACGTCAAATGTTAGAAATTCATCTCGATAACTATTTGACCTACGAACATGAAGTTCGTATACATTGGAATCTTGCCACCAGGGAAAACATCTTGGAAAAAATATGACTGAAGTAGTTTTTGGAATGACTGATTCAATTCCGTTGGCATATTCCACATGAGAATTGCTTTAGGTACGGCACAATTTTCTATAAATAAGAGTATGTCAATTCGAATACTAACAGCCTGTAAAATACGTATTTCGTTTCTAATATTTCGATTTTCCTATCAAATGTTAAAAACTTACCTCGTTCCAAAGCTGAAATTCACGACACGACAGTGGGATATGATCGCAGAAGAAAGAATGAAGGAAGCTTTTAGGAGCCCAAAGGATTAAGATCGTGAAAGCTAGGAAACTGGCTGGTGGGACTTTAACGGATCAAAATCCGTGGCAAATGCTTAGAAATTCATCTCGATAACTATTTGACCTACGAACATGAAGTTCGTATACATTGGAATCTTGCCACCAGGGAAAACATCTTGGATAAAATATGACTGAAGTAGTTTTTGGAATGACTGATTCAATTCCGTTGGCATATTCATCATTCCACATGAGAATTGCTTTAGGTACGGCACAATTTTCTATAAATAAGAGTATGTCAATTCGAATACTAGCAGCCTGTAAAATGCGTATTTCATTTCTTATATGTCGATTTTCCTATCAAATGTCAAAAACGTTCCATTCCTCGGGCAATCTCCTTTTTCGAGGAGGGGTGGTGATGACAGCCGTAGCGACAGTACCCAAAAAAAAACCTATAATGGTTACTGTCCTCAAGTTTTTAACCCCCATATTGATAAAGACATACGATTATTCCACCAAATATTTGCGAACGTACCGTGACGCCACTGGGGGCTGAATGGCAAAGGGTGAAAACGGTGTCTGGAACAGAGCTTTCTTATCCTCCGAATAGATCACTGGAAGAAAGGATTGTAGCAACTCGGTACTCGTGGGAATAAGATGGACCAGAGAAAAAAAACAAAATGAAGAAGAGAGGTTGGAATCGGAGATAAACCCGAAACTGTCGTGGAAGTTAATTTAGGGCTTGGCAGTGGGATGGGACCGCAGAAGAAAGAATGGAGAAAGCTTCCAGGACCCCAAAGGAAGATGGCGAAAGCTAGGAAACTGGCAGATGGGACTTGGACGGATCAGTCCAATTCGTGCAAAAAGGACCCACGTCAAATGTTAGAAATTCATCTCGATAACTATTTGACCTACGAACATGAAGTTCGTATACATTGGAATCTTGCCATCAGAGAAAACATCTTGGAGAAAATATGACGATGAAGTAGTTTTTGGAATGGATGATTCAATTCCGTTGGCATATTCGATTATTCCACATGAGAATTGCTTTAGGTACGGCACAATTTTCTATAAATAAGAGTATGTCAATTCGAATACTAACAGCCTGTAAAATGCGTATTTCGTCTCTAATATGTCGATTTTCCTATCAAATGTCAAAACTCACCTCATCGCGTTTCTTGGCCGGTCTTCCTCTCCTGCGAGGAGCTGCGGCGGCATCCCGCGGAGTTTCCTTAACCTAGTAATAAAATAATAAAATGAAACAAATGATTATGGTTACCTGGCCTCAGGTATTTAACCGCATATTGTTTAGATTATTATTCATGTTGTATCAAAAACATAATCATATTCCACCCAATCACTTATGCTCACAATTAACTTATCCTGTGGGTTTCGTGCTGATAAAACTCCATGTCCAATGAAACCACATATGTAGGAATTACGTCGTCTCAACAATCTCAATGGCCTTTTTGCTGTACAAATTAAATTTTAATTTTGGATACCCAGGTAAGAAGTCATTGCTACGTATGTGGTTTCATTTGACTGTCAGACAAATATGGTGTTTTAACCTGCTGGCACTGGGTCAAGGGGTTGGGGTGGCCCTCAGAGAGATATTAATACCTATTCCATCCTGTGTGACGACATCTGAGATCGTCCGGGAGGGGCGGAGGATGATCAGATAATGAAACCTCTGGCCATCCCTCCGTCAACGAGCAATCCTTTGCACCTTTCACGCAGTTGCAATAAAGTCAAGGGCAGCAAGGGATTTCTGGCCAAACTTCCTGGAGCACAAACAGGCCCAAAGAAAGCTAAACTAGTGGGGAAGAGTCAGGCAAGTGATAAAAGACCCTGAGTAGACTCAAGACTCCCTAAAAAAACAAAAACTTAAGAGCCTGCGATGTCCTATAGTGAGGCAAGAAGGTGAGCGTGCGGATTTTATTGCGGTTGAATATTGGGACCTTCCATGAAGACCCATGGTGCTGGTGTTCATCCAGGACCAGAACGGGGAGGAGCATGAGGAGGAGCCTATCGTCCAACGACTAGGGAGGTTAAACCCTGGCCTAAGAGTGGGATGTTGGCACCTCAGCTGTAAAATACGGGCGCGCTAGGGAGTCGTTCGCCATAAACGACGGCTCATTCAGGATACTGTTGAGTAATTGTCTCCGGGCCTTCAAGTGTTCGGGGAGGACTTGATGGAGATGATCAGAGTTCTTCAGGCTAACCTCCAGCACAGGAAAGCTGCCACTCGTGAAAGCTCATCAGATTGGTTTTGGTACCTAATCCTAGGAAAACAGGACAGCGAGATGCAAAATCACTTAGACCTAAAAAAATCTGCTAAATATATACGGGATGGTGCTCTGGTAAACAGTCCTCTGTATTCGGACCAGGATGTCTGTATAGCAGGCAAATCGACAGAAGCTGCACTACATCAGCTTAGTGGCTCAAGTCATCCGAGGGTGCCCGCAGGCGGTGATCTGTACCCATTACTGCGGAACCTGGTAGTGGAGTTAATAAGGGAACTAGATCAAGACGGGACAGAACTCTAGTACATGTGGAAGGTGCCAAAAAGCACAATAAGGAACCAAGTCAAAAATCGGCAAGTCAGGGCTTCGTGTCACCTCCGCTCGATATCACTTTTCTAGGGAGCATTTCTTGTACGACGTCCATGCTCACGATGTTCGTGTGACAGGTGGCGCCGTCCTCTTGAAACCTCTCTCTCAGCATCCAAACAGAACGTTTTGAATTAACAGTTATAGATTGCCCGCGACCAATCTAAAAAAGTAGGGTCCAATCAAGTGGAGTGGTTTTTGATACTCCAGCGACGGCTGCTCCACACTCCCGTGTCGACAGTTTTGCTTGTTCACAAAACCGTTCAAATGAAAGCCTCGTCTGAAAAGTGAATGCTTCCCACTTCACAAAACCGCTCAAGTTCTAACACTGAAAATTGGAATCTCTTTGTAGGGCCAGTGTCCTTTAATTCTTGGACGATTTGAATCTTATATGGATAAAGTTTCAAGTAACGCTTTAACATTCGTCTCAAACTCGTACGAGCAATACTCATCGTCGCTGAACGTCTACGCGTTGACAGCTCTGGATCGACTCGAACAGATTGATTCACTCACTTCCTCCATTCTTTGATCCGTTCGTACTGTCCGCGGGCGACCTTGATGTCTTGTTGGCAAAGTCGAACCGGTTTCTTGACACCTCCTGAACCACTGCTTCATTAAATTAGTGCTAGGGCACTGATTAATACGGCGTAAACCATATTCGACTGGAAATAAACGTCGCAATAGTGAAAGCATCCTGTTGCCCTTGCAATCGAACGGTACCGCCCTCCAGCATTTCCGCCCGCGTTTTGCGGTTTTATTTGAAACACAAAAGTGAATTTTGTAAAACTTTGAAATCTTCAAAAATTATGAATAATTTAAAATATTCCATGTCACTGATCGCACTTACCAGGCACTCCTCGGGGATACCCCGATTAGTTAACTTTAACTCCCTTTTCGTATGTACATGAACGATAAAGGGGTATCGGTTACGTGGTGCATTCCGTGCCCGGCCTGACCTACGCAGGCCAGTTTCGTCACCTAAAAGAGGATGAAAAAAATCACTCAGAAAAAGCATGGTCAAAGGGAAAAGCTAGTAGGTGGCGCTAGTTTGATTGACAGATTGACCTCCAACCACATTAGCGCCACCTAGCGGGAGCAAAATTAGAGATGCTTGTGGAGGATTTTCATTAACCTGAATGTGGTTTTTAATTTAATTTTCTGATAGCAGCTAAAATGAAATATATGTATATTAAACTGCTAGATTCCTTGAAAATGGCAAACCACGTTCTATTGAACTGTAAGTAATTTATGTAGAAAAAGCATAATTGTAACAAACCTTTTACTTCTCGTAGGAAAGCATTGTAATACTAGGTAAATTTTTAATTGTGCTGTATTTTAAGCTGCTCGTGAAAAAGAAATATCAAACTGAAAATTTTCAACTGAAATCCGCTATTTTGATTTTATAAAATTTAAATACAGCCAGTGTCATTCGCACTGCCAGGATGAATCTAACAACACGTCATATGTTAAAATTCATCAAGTCGTTTAAGCTGTAGCTAGTAAAATTTTCGGATACATGGATACATACCCACGCGGGAAAAACATTACCATCCTTCTGAGACAGTCTTGTAATAAAGACAGACAAATTACTTATTTAAAACGCGCACTCCGGAGACCTCGCCTGTTTATTCGCGAATGCTTGGGAGTATGCAACAGGCGCAGTCCCGGTAACCGGCTTTCAACTGGTCATTTTCATTTTCAATGCCCGTACCTACTGTGACATTTGAATTTTTCCGTTATTGGTGTAGAGGACGTTAAGTGGATCAATGATGATTAGTAAAAAGGTGAAGTACAAGTCTCAAACATGAGATGCTTATAGAATGTGTTGATGGGCCATAACCACTGTTTTATTTTCCTTCTCCAATGAAATAACAAGAACTTTGTAAAGTCCTTTATTCAAACATATTTGGGCGCAATGAAGTATATATATATTGTACAGTGGGGATTTTGCATTCCGTAAGCAATATAATACAAAGTAGTTTATGAAAGCAAATTTGTTAATTTAGGTAACTAATAAAATGCTACTTAGATAGTTTGGCAAATTGGAGTATTTTTGGTGACAGAAAATACGAATTTACCTTGAACCGTTTATTTTCTCCTGGTTTACCGCACTGGTATTACGTATCTTGAAATATGACATTAGGTTGGTTTTCTTTGACATAACATAGGTTTTTCTACAAGATGTTAAGTTAACTTAGCACTAACTAGCTGGTGGCAACTTGTGAATTCGTTTTATAGTTGTACGGGTTGTAATGATTCATCAGTTACAGTGTTTGGCTGTGATGTGATATCTGCTTCAGAGATGACATTATTGGAGGTCTAAGCTGTAAGTTGTATACTAGAGCTGGAAGTAAACGGCAGTGCATAGGTGAGGATTTGTGTGCTAATAATCTGTGTTGAGATGTATTCGAATCTAGAAATTAGTTGCCAACCCATTTATTCTCATTCATTCTGGAGAATAAAAATGCAAATTTGCTCAGTTTCAAAAAATGAGAGAGATAAGAAAAGAAAATCCTTAGTTGGTGAAGTAACAGGTGAGAAAATATGCTATAGACAGGAATATTTATGAAAGTAAAAATGTTATTACATTATTTTTCATTTCCAATCTTTTAAATTTTCTAGAAATGTATGCGATGTCAATAGAAAAAACAAGTCAGCGCCTAGACGTGAGGCACTGCGAAAATGTTTGGTGTGTGATGCGTCATTCCTAATTTTTCTGTGATGTGGTTAAATTTCACATAACGCGGGTGCGGTGGCAATTTCCCGTAATGCGCCTCAAAGTTTTTGAAAACAAAAAAGAAAAAACGGGAAAAATCGTCATTTATAACTTTGTACCTAACCTGTCTTCAGAAAGAACAACATATAAATAACCCGTCGGGCACATCTAATAGATACACTTTATTGGCAGCATATTCGGTAATAATTTTCTTACATAGCAAATATCACTGATTTTATACACATGCAGTCAGACCAACACACATAATCATGCGGATGCGATCTTGTTACTCAACCAACTTGCTTTCTTTCACATCTTCTCAGAGATAAACACTACACACTACTCGGCTTCACAAAACATAATATACTTGGTGACAGCAATCATAGCGAGCAAACGTGGAATGAACTACTCGAAGACTAAAAACTACCTAATATGCAAGATGACATTTTGTCGGTTTCTTTTTTGTCATTTTTTACAAAACAACCGTGCCGGTCTGGTTCGTGTGACAATACATAATGAATAAAGAAATGTAGCTTACTATTCATTTATTTACGATTCCACTTCTGTGAGGCTTTGATTTTTTCAAATAAATTTTGCCTTGTTTCCAGTGGGCCCGTTCTTTCGGGTGCCTCAGTTTTTGAAAATTGAAGGAACAATATTCTCTTTCAATTTGGATATTTTAAGGGTATATTATTTTGGATTGTACCATCCGTTAAATCGACATTTTCTGTCTTCATCATGTCTGATTCTCTAAAATGCCGACTGCTCACAGCTGAATATTTTGAAGGCATACAACTTTTTCCTGAATATAGCTACTAGGCACCTGATTTTTAGATTCATCTTAAGTTTTAACGGCAAATGTACGAAGCAATCTATGATGTGTGAAATATGTCTAGGTGCGTAGCATAACCGGGGTTTGTAGCACATAAATATACCAACAACAAAGAATTCAGATATACCCTTGTTCACCTCATACGACTCACAAGTTTTAATCCCATTTTTTTTTTGAAAATATTCAGAAGCTTCAGAAAGGTAAAAAGAGGAAGTTTGGGCAATTTTTATTTTCGTGTTTTTGTCCCTAGCTCCACCGCCACTGGACCGATTTTCAAAATCTATAAAGCTTTTTTGTTATTGCCACAGTAGTAACCTTGTCTGAAAATTTCATCCAAATCCGAGCAGTACGTTCCAAGTTATAGTCGAATTAAGGATTATCGGACAGACGAACATGAGTGACACGGTTTTTCGTGATGTACATGTTATGCAGGGTGATTGGAACTTCGACCTATTCCCTGGGAGTGGTGATTCTAGAGGTCATTTGTGATAAATTAATTCCCATCAACTGGGGGGTCGGAAATGAGCGGTTTCCGAGATATGGGCATTTCAAGATTTTTTACGCATTTTCTGCTTACTGATCAATACATTTATTTTTAAATCTACTCATTTCTTGGAACTGAATTGACGGTTTTCTGAAAGCTGTGAAACTAGCAAATAATTGAGATAAGAACGCTATACCAAAAGTTTGAAACTGTTAGAAATAAAAGGCTGTTAGTGAAGAGATTTTGATTTTTGTTTATTATTTCCGAAAATCATCATAAGTTATTTGAAATAAAATGTATGACATTCGGCATATATATTACTAGAATAATTGCAGAATTTCATTAGCTTTCCAAAACCATACAAATCTTATTAACTATTTCAAGCATTTCAAAACAGCAGCCATTTTAGACTTTTCGAGCAGACCCCACTGTGCAAACTAGACAAGTGGCACGGCAACTTGGCATATCCCATTGGAGATCCTGGTTTATTGCTCATACAGCGCAACTTTATCCATACCATTACATTCCAGTGCACGCTATGGAGGAGGACAACCCTACATGAAGGATTGACTTTTGTAGATTCTTAATTCATGCCAATATTGAAAACCCAGACTACCTCAAAAATATCCTTAGAACTGATTCGATCGTGATGGTATTACAAATTACTACAATGCCCACTATTGGGCCCCTACGCGCAAAATCCAAAACAATTCAAGGAAGGCAAGCACCAAAGAAGATGCTCGTTAAACGTTTGGATGGGAATTATACATAATAAATTGATTGGACCTTTTTTTTGCCCGACAATTTAAATGGCACCACATATGAAAACTTTTTAAGAAATTAAGTAGATGCATCAGTACACGATGTTCGGCTAGCTATGAGAATCAATATGATATACCAGCAAGATGGCTGCCGAGCCCATTTTTTCGAGGTGCACGAGAAAGGCTGGATGAGAAGTATCCGCAGAGATGGATCGGTCGAGTACGTGCTTGCATATGTAACAATGACAGGCAATTTGAACAAGATTTATAGTGTTTAAGTACCAACGTTGTGTTTGTTTCATTAATTCTTTATACAGTACCTGTTTTTCTTTAATTAATTAGATTTCAAACCGAGCTCATTTAATTTAAAAATTTAGTTGTACCTATACGGTACGGTACGTTTTTTTTAGGATATGCCTGAAAAAGTTAAATTTGTACTGTCTTTGAAAGCTCATGAAATTCTGTAATTATTTTTGTAATTTGTACGCCGACTGTCATACATTTTATTTTAAATAACTTATGTTGATTTTCGGAAATAACAAACAAAAATGTAAATCTCTTCATTAACAGCCTTTTATTTCTAACAGTTTCAAACTTTCGGTATAGCATTTTTATCTCAATTATTTGCTAGTCTCACAGCTATCAGAAAACCATCAATTCAGTTCCAAGAAATGAGTAGATTTAAAAAATATATATATTGATCAGTAAGCAGAAAATTCTTAATAAATCTTGAAATGGCGATATCTCGGAAACCGCTCATTTCCGACACCCAGTTGATGGGGATTAATTTATCGCAAATAACCTCTAGAATCACCAATTTCAGGGAATAGGTCCAATTTCCAATCACCCTGTATAACATCAAAAAAACATATCTCGTTTGCGAAATTTTTCGCAATCACAATACTTCCCCAACTCTAGGCGTGCGAAGTAAAAGGTGATTTCCGTTTAAAAAGTTGTCTTTCTGGATTTTTAGGAATCTTTCATTCTCATTTTCATGACCAACCTGTACTACTTTATATCTAAATGCAGAATGAAATCTATTAAAGGAGTTTGAATAAAAGCAATTTCTTTTTTTAAACCCAATATCCAAATATATTTTTAAATCAAAATAAAATAATTCACTAGAACTAGGTAAAAAGTTATACCTGTATCTATTCTAATTCATTCACGATTCAAGACAATATAATTAAACAGTTTTACTGAGGGCAGGTACTCATTTTAATACACAAATTTTATATAAATTGGTGTAATCAATAGTTTAATTTTAATTAAACAAGTTTTATAGAAGCAGGTAAACTGTCAAGTTTTCAAACTCGTGTAGGTGAGATTTTACTTAAATCTGTTCAACTTTTTTCTCACTGCACGATTAAAAATGCAATATCACTAGATTTATAATTAATATAGTACGACAAGATACTTACCACCTAAGGGCCGCTCTAGGAGAGTTTTCGCTCTTTTTGGCGCTTCAGGGGATACCTGGACTGGAATCTGAAAATGTTGAAATATAAACTGTTTCGATTTTTTTTTTTTTTTTTTGAGAAAAAGTACGTTTTGTGCGTTTGGCGAAAATTCACTACATACCTACTTCAAAACAGATATGGTATCAAACGTTGGTGTTCTTTTAAAAGGACCTATCCAAATATGTAATGAAAAGTAGTTCTATTGAAGAAATCAGTTTTGATATGTGGATCAAAATTGAGATACCATATATAATTGTGAATAGAAATGTGCCTCAGATATTATGAATCATAAACCATGAACAGTTTTCTTTAACAAAAATTGTGTGGAAGCAATATTCCGTCCCCACACAGCTAGGAGTATATGTTATATGAAAATGAGCAGGAGTTTCTCAAACATGAAAAAACGAAGGAATGATTTTTACTTTTATTATATATTATAAAGCTTTTTTCATCCTTAACATATCAGTAGATCTTAAAACATAGACCTTACATGATAGGAATACAATCCCTTCAAGTCTGAATTATTTTTTTAAGCAATGCATATAATCACAAATATTACTGAAGGGGATACAATTAATTTCGAATCATATTTAATGAAATCATATTTGTCTTTAATATGTTAACTCTGACAGATCTTATTCTCGAAACTTCGTAATACTAATAATTCAGATATCTAAAATTTGCGAAATATGCAAAAATGAAAATTGTAGCGTTCAGCAAACATTAATGCGCTGAGTACTACAACAAAACATATTTTGTTGAAATAGATACATATATTTTTAAGATTTTCTTGTTACGTTCAGATTACCATCGAGTAGATTGTGCGTAATTTTTCTGCAGTGATACAATTTTTTGAATTTCTCAGTTTCAACACAGTTGCACTGGTTCAGTTTCGCTAAATATTTTTTATTCATATTTATGATACTTCTATTCCCAGAAAATATACTTTTTCAATTCTTAAGAGTAGCTGCAGTGCAGCTGTATATTGGATTTAAAATGACGTCGTCACATTGCTTATTACGTTTGTCTTATCAAACCCTTTCATTTGATATCCATATCATAGGGTTGGTTGGCTTTGCAATTCTTGTTGAACAATATTTATATGGATGATATCTGCTGCAGATCTACATCCTCAGAAAGTGATCTGATTCCTCAGAAAGACCTCATTTCCCTACTCGAGTTAGGCGGCTTCGACCTCAGAAAATGGGCGACAAATAATCTTAAGCTGATTTCCCACTGTGATCCAACAGATTGTCAAATTCCCGTGACGTTTGAGAATGATGAATCAACTTCCTTTAAAGTTTTGGGACTAGAGTGGCATCCTTCCTCCGATACCTTCGCTCATTTTCAAGTTCTCCTTCCAACAAACCTTGCACCAAACGGAATATTCTATCCGAGATATCAAAAATCTGGGATCCGCTAGGTTTTATATTACCAGTTTCATTTTTTGCCAAAGTAATAATGCAACAGCTCAAGTTGGAACTAAATCCCTTGAGATTCTAGTGTAAACCTTTGGACTTAATTTCGTAATCAACTAATTACTATTTGTGACGCTTCAGAGCGTGCAATTCCTAACCATCCTTCGTCATAGATGAAATTTTTGCATTTTCTGATTCACAAGTTGCACTACATTGGATCAGATCCTCCCCACATAATTGGAACACCTTTGTAGTAAGTCGTGTTAGCCATATACAAGAAGTTATTTCGCTTGTACGGTGGTATCTTATACCGTCTCTCGAGAACCCTGCAGGTTAGCAGGGGATTAATGCCAATAAATCTTGTCAATCACCCCCTTTGGTTCTAGATAACCTTGCCTACTACCAAACGGGAAATCAAAAGATTTATCGATGAAAGTTCTGATGTCCAGATTAGATTATTTTACAGCCTAAATTCAAACAAAAGAATTTTTCTATCGAATCGAATACTATTCACAAAATTATTTGTCGTCTTATTCAAGTAATTCGTGTCAAAACGATACGATAAGATCAGATTTTTTCAGCCTTCGAAATACAAAGAACTTTATTCTGATGAAAATATTCCACAAATGCTATTTTTCAGATGTAATTTCGAAAATCAAAACCAATGAATTATTGCCTAAGCATTCCCTACACCTCATTTACCATATTTTTGAACCTCTCAATTAAAATGCTTCTCACACGTATGTTTAGACAATTCAGGTCCAATAAAAACCTCTGTAGGGCAGCGGCGTCTTGGTGCGCCAGTCTCAAAATCATACATAGCCGACTTTGATGATTCTTATCTTAAAGCAATTCATATCGAACTTGTTTATAGTTTAACCACAGAAGCTCGTATTGCTGTGTTAAGACGTTTTGTAGCCAGATGGGGCACTTGTGTGCTTTACAATCTCTCCAAGTCTGCGGCCGAAACCTTAAAAATCAAATGAAATTTAAATAGTCCAGGAGCTCCCCATCCTAACGGTTTAGCCGAAGCTGTAGTTAATTCCATTGAAACCCATTTATATCGAGTCATCGGAGACCAAATACCAACCTTCGAAGAACTATACACCCTTCTAACTCGCATAGAAACATTACTGAATTCTCGCCCCTTTATGTTCAATGTTCAGACCCCAAGAATTTAGCTCCATTAACTCCAGGGCATTTCTTAACCACATAACCTTTAAATTCATGTCCAGATCCTGATTTATACTCCCGTAAACAAATTTCTCTTAGTAGTTGGCACCTCATTCAGAGATTAAATTCAGATTTCTGGAAACGTTGAAACTTGTAAGTGGAACTACCCATAAACGGAAATTAAGTTAGGTGCTTTAGTATAATAATCAATGACGAGTCCACACGTCTCCACTGCGTTGGTTGCTGGGACGCGTTATGGAAGTTCATCCTGGTCGTGGTGTCAATCAACGGTTGTTACACTAAAAAACCATCATGGGCTTCTCACGCGTTCGGCAGGTAAAGCTTTGCCCTTTACCCATAGTGAATAATAATAGTTAATCATATAATATAATTCTCCTTAATACTTTTGTCTACGTGTTTTCGATTTGTCTTTTGCTACTGAGTTATCAATTCAATTCAATCCTATTCTTTCTTTTACTCGCATACATTTTTATATCTAATCATTCACTTAATTCAAATCATATAAGTATTTTCGATAACTTCATGTCAAAACTTTTATATTATGTTTTGTATATAGTCAAATCAATTCAATCATTCATTTAATTCAAATCCCATATTTTCGATACTATGTTGTCAAAACTCTTAGATCATATCTCGTATTGAATCAAAGTAGCCGGCAACATACGTATGAGAAAAGTGGTTTCGGTAATTTCACCTAGATGTGATGCATTTCGAAAATGTTTGATGTGTGATGCATCATTCCTAATTGTTCTGCGATGAGGCTTAATTGCACACAACGCGGGCGCGATGGCGATTTCCCGTAATGCTCCTCAAAGTTTCTGAAAAAACAAAATACGGGAAAAATCGTAATTTATAACTTTGAACATAACCTGTCTTCAGAAAGGTCAACACATAGATAACCCGTCGGGCACAGTTAATATATGACTTTGAAGTTGAGTCATTAATTTTCAGATAATGATTGTACATTAGAAGGAAGATAAACCAAAATATGTGTGTAAAAATAAAAAAAAAATAAAAAAAAATATTACCTTGTTTTATAAAGTATCCTCCCGACAAGTATTTCAGTGCAGACCTGTATTTGATCGTGAGGTCCCCTGTGAGGTCTTAAGTCACCTGATTCACGAGCCCGTTGTACTACATTAACAAAGGCACGAGGGGTTGGTTGCACTCGATTGGAAAACCGATCCGCATAAACATGTGCCATTTTTTATTTCGTTTGAGCCACGCAACAGACACCACTATTCACACGCGTTACCGACTAACACTGACTGTATGTATACAACTGAATGTATACAACTGAATAAAATAATTGTAAAAACATCGTTCCAAATTCTTTCGCTTTTTTGTTTCCGATGCGATGAACCGATAAGGCGGATTATATCCGTTGTTGCCAAACACGAGCACATGATATTATTATTGAGACAGGGCGGTACTCAAACTTCCAAAGGGCTATAACTTTGTTACTTTAATTTTACCAGAAAAATGGTAAAGGAAAAAAACATTTCTTTTGATCAGATCTACTCACTGTTAAAATAAATGACTCGAAACGTATACAGGGTTATCCAAATTAAGTGTCCACCATTAGTAACTTTGTTATTAGTGAAAATACAAAGTTGTTTGAATTAGCAAACTAGTAGCATTTTTAACGCTGGTAAAAATGAGAAATAAAAAAAAACAATTGAGAGTCGTTATTTTGATTTTTTTCAGTAAAATAACATTTTTTTAAATGGAAACCCCTGTATATTATATTTTTTTCTGTTAAAGCATCAAATTTTAAACAAAAAAGTTCATAATGACTTTTCCGCTAAAGTCAAAAATAAAGTCAAAATAACGATAAATATTTTTAATTATTTGCAGTATTATAATATTAAGACGGCTATGAAAACAACATGGCGTTCGCGATTTGACAGCATTAAGATAAGCGACAAATTGTTAAACTGGACATACTCGCAACTAGAAGGCTTTGGAAAACAATGATAAAATCAAATAATGTCAAACACTAGTGTAAATACTTGTTTATAAGCTTTATTGTGTCATTAATTTAAAGAAAAATGTTCTCCTATGAAGAAAAGTGTGATATGTTAGAATGCTATTTAGTGTGCAGAAAATCCTCCTTGAGAGCAAGAGAATACTACAGTGAATTATATCCCGCTCGCATTCAACCGTATGAACGATATTTTCTGAGACTTTATCGAAAATTTAGGGGCAACGAAAATGTTTTTGCTAAAACAAGGGCAAAAAAAGAATTCATAATAAGCGAGGCCACGGAAATTGCAGTTATTGGATATTTTGAAGCTTATCGTGAGAATTCAATAGCAGATATTCTCAATTTCTCTAATTTCAGTTATGGTACTGTTCAAAGGATTTTAAAAAAATACAAATTTATTCCGTATAAGTACCGACCAGTTCAAACGCTTTTGGCAGGGGATCCAGAGAGAAGACTTGTTTTTGCCATTGGTATCTTGGCTTCTGTCGCCAAAATGTAAATAACTTTCGTTACCTTTTATGGACAGATGAATCAAATTTTTCAAATTCTGGAATGTTTAATAGAAAAAAACACCATTATTGGTCAAGAGAAAATCTTTTGTTAGTACATCCAAGAGGCCCACAAGTCCGTTTCAGTTTCAACGTTTGGTGCGGTATAATTGGTTCAAAAATTGTTGGCCCGTTCTTTTATGAGGGAACCCTAACTGGTGAAAGATATGTGGAATTTATGTCAGAAATTCTGACTAATTTCTTAGACGAATTGGATCTTATAAGTAGACATCATCTGCATTTTCAGCAAGATGGCGCACCTGCCCACAACTCCAGAGGTACTTATCATTTTCTAAGTACTACTTTTAATGATCAGTGGATAGGAACAAATGGCCCAATACAGTGGCCTCCCAGATCACCAGATCTAAACCCACTTGATTACTTCTTGTGGGGTTACTTAAAGAACCAAATTTACAAGCGAAGGTACGATAACCTTGACGCGTTAAAGACTGCAGTTAGGGAAAAGATAACCCAGATAGATGGTAGGACCATACTTAAGACAGTTCGAGCAGTTGAAAAACGTGCCCAAAAATGTATTGAAGAACAAGGTGGTGTTTTCGAGCATCTTCTTTAAAAAAAATTGTTATTGTATTTTGTAAGATTATAAGTTGATGTTGAAAATAAAGTTTGTCGATACAATTTAATTGTTTCAGATTGGAGGCCATAACTTCAACAATTTGTAACCTAGGAGAAAAGTTATTGTAAGCTTTTTTGTTTAAAATTTGATGCTTTAACAGAAAAAAATATAATATACAGGGGTTTCCATTTAAAAAAATGTTATTTTACTGAAAAAAATCAAAATAACGACTCTCAATTGTTTTTTTTTATTTCTCATTTTTACCAGCGTTAAAAATGCTACTAGTTTGCTAATTCAAACAACTTTGTATTTTCACTAATAACAAAGTTACTAATGGTGGACACTTAATTTGGATAACCCTGTATATATGTAAATACTTCATTGGCAGCATATTCGGTAAAAAATTTCTCACATTAAGAAAACATATACTTGTTCTCTGCAACCAACAATGCATGTAGTTCAGTCATTCTTCCATAGATGGGCGCTCACAGCGTCAAAAAAAACTTATAAAATGTCATCTTGCAGACTAGGTAATTTTTAGGGTGCATTCCACGTTTGCTCACTAGGATCGTTGTTAGCTATGGAGGAATGACTCAACTACACGCGTTTCTGAAGCCGAGTAGTCTGAAGTTTTCATCTCTGATAAGAAAGTTGGTTGAATAGCAAGATCGCATCTGGATGATTATGTTTATTGGTCTGCATGTGTCTAAAATCAGTGATATATGCTGTGTAAGAAAATCATTACTGAATACGAGAAATCACCACCGCGCCCGCGTTGTGGGTAATTACTGCTAGTATGTATATTTGAATAATTTAATTACTGTCACTTCAAGAGTATATAAAGGCAATAAAAGCTGTCATAATGTTCGGCTTGCCAGAGCAGAACCAGACAGAGATAAGTCTCGAGTTCAAGATGTCTTGAAGGTGCTTAAGAGCAATGGGCAGGTGCAAGATCTGAAGCCCATCATACTTTGCCGCTTTGATCAAAATAAACGCCGTCCTATAAAAATTACCTTACCTGATGAAGTTGAAGTTATGAACATCATTAAGAATGCTAAATGTCTGAAGAACAGCACATTCAAACATGTGTCAATTTCCTTTATTCGCACCCGTAGGCAGATCGAACATTATAATGAATTGCAGGAAGAACTTAAGACAAAAAAATGCACAAGGTCCTAAAAATCTTAGAATCGAATATATTAATGGTACCCCCAAGCTGGTCAGGAATTTAAACTGACAAATTTCAACAGTTCCAGTAGTTTAAAAAAATATCTCAATGTATATTAACAGAATGTACGTTTAATAGTAAAATGGTGAGATGGATGTTTTTTATTCTTTGGCAAGTCAAGACAATGTCTACAGAAAATACCGTACGTTTAATAGGATTGGTAAGTATTCTGGTGGTGGTGTTTTGTTAGCTGTTAAGGACTTTATGAATTCTGAGACTTAAGATGTTACTTCTTTTGTGTGATTTCAATGTACCGCGATTTATCAATAACGATCCTGTTGACGCTAAGCTAAAAACCATTGCACTCAAAAGTATTTAGCTTTAGTTAGCCTACAACAATATAACAATGTTCAAAACAGACTAGACCGTCTACTAGATTTAGTTGTTTCTCGTTTGGCACTTGTGATAAATATATCAGACATATATTCGCTAGGGATGTGACCATTTAGGTTCAATTTATCAAAGTGCATAATTTCAGAAAAGCTGATTTCCCGTTGTTTTATGAGTTGTCTGAAACTGATTGGAGTGCTATCAAAAATTCTGACGACATTAGTATTGCCTTAGATGAATTTTACTTAATATTATCGTATTATTGACAAATATGTTCCAGTTTATAGAAATTATCGTCATTAATATCCACTTTGGCATGATTCTAACATCATTAAAGATATAAAACAAAAAGCAAACTACAGACGGAAGTTTAAAAGGCTTGGATGTCGCTCAGACAGCGTCTACGTGCTACAATCAAGGTTCAGATAAAGACAGTTTATACTAATTATATCGATGACGTTCAAAGTAGTCTGGCTCTTGATCCTAAAAAGTTTTGGTAAGACACTTATATGAAGAGCGGCACAACAACAATTCCTGGCACTATGAAATATCAAAGTAATACACTTTCTCAGCGTCAGAAAAGTTAATGCTTTTGGTAATTTCTTCAGAAATCTGCTTTGACTGGTGACACATTTAAATAGCAACCTTCATGAAAATATTGATTTGGTTGAGGAAGCTGAAGTTTCTCTGGCTATCAACAAATTAAAAGACGATATGACTTCGGGTCAGGATTTATTTCCTTCATTTCTAGTAAGACTGTACCTGCGCTTGTACCTATACTGACTGTTCTATTCAATTTAAGCTTAAGATCAGGTATTTTTCCAGCGCAATGGAAAATGTCCAAAGTCTGTCCTGTTCTTAAAAACGGTGATAAATGTAACGTTGAGCACTATCGGCCCATATCCCTTATCAGCATTTTTGCTAAGGTCTTTGAAATTGTTTTATATAACCGCTTGTATCCATCAATCAATAATCAAATATCACGTCAGCACGGGTTTGTGAGTAATAAATAGATCAACGGTTACGAATTTAGTTATTCTGACACAATACTTATAATATATATATATATATATATATATATATATGCAGATTCCGATAGTTAGGTCCTCCACTCACTGGCTTTTTAGAGTCGATAGGTCCTCCGTATATGGAGGACCCATCGCAAATTTCACCAGTCGGCCTGAGGGGCTCCCCTTTGTCACCCGGCAAAATTCCAGAGGGATGACCCAGATCGTGTTTTTTGCTAAATTTGAGTACCGTAGTTCCGGGCTTTGCCGCGCCGATTTGGTGGACTGACAATCGCGCGGGTATTCAGCCCGTATACTTCCAATCAAGTCTACACTGGATAGGTAATCTGCTGGGTATTCAGTATCTAGATTGTGGCTTTTAGGTCCTCCTTAATATTGGCATCGCTGTATTAGGCATTTATTAGAATTGTTTTGCAAGAGAATTGGATTTTCATCTTCCTATGTCTGCCACGGCCCAGTTCGCCGTCAAGTTTTACACACGAGCGGCCGTGACCGGGAGTACCGTAATGCAGCGATGATATTTGTTATATTGAATAAAATTTGAATAAAATAAAAGATGTTATTTTTGTTTTACGATTTAAGGCAGATGGCTTTACTTACCGCGCCTATTGACAGGAATTATTGTAATCATGAAAAAATCTGCTCTAGGTTGCTGTTATGCCATGCACAAAGAACCTTGAATATTCTCGGAAATCGGTGGAGTAACAGCATAGTGGTTAACAAACGAAGAAAAAAATGGTCAAACTTCGCTTCCGGATCTTTCAGACATTCCTCCAAGAAAATTTTAGGGCTGTAAATTTTGGTGGCGGAGGTTACGGGTGGCGGAGCTTACGGGCGGCGGAGCTAGTATTATACAACGACAAAACTAAAAATCGTTTGAAGTATTTCTGAATATTTTAGAACTTCCTAATCGTTTTCCCAATGCTGGAAAAAAAGAAGACTAGCGACGACTTCCTCTCTGACAAGAGACCTGGAGGCTATCACTGCTTCGGGACGCAACAATCTTATACAATTCAATGCTTCCAAAACACAGTACTGTACTTTGACGAACAAAAAGCGTCCTAGCGCTCATCCGGTTTCGATGGATGGCCGAGTTCTGCCAAAGAGCCATTCATTTCGGCTGGTCGGAGACCAGATCACCGAGGACCTGATCTGGCACGAACACGTTTCGTCAATAGCTGCAGCTGCTGGGAAAAAGCTAGGCTATCTGTTTAGGGCTAAGAAGTAATTTTCTCCGCACGACCTTCTCATTATATACAAGGCCCGACTGATCGATGACTCTTCTCTAACAGCCAGTCTCGGGACTCTTTCGCACCGGCGGGCCGTCGGCGATCTAGTTCTTTTCTACCGCTATATCAACGGGCTTTGCTCCTCAGAGCTCTCTTCCATGATGCCGCCGCGCGATGTGCCTGCCAGACAGACCCCCCTGACTTTGGTGTCCCATCCTAACCGTGTCGAACTTCGTAGATTCAGAACTGGCCGATACGACCGTTCCTTAGTCCCGAGGGTGTCGAGATTGTGAAACAATCTACAAGAGGAAGCTTTTCCCAGTTCTACTAACCTTAGTCAGTTCAAAAATCGTATAAACAAAATTTCTTTGGGATCATCATAGCAGCCGCGGTGTTCCGGCATTTAGGCTTTTGCCTGCGCGGCTGCTTCGATATAAAAAAACAAAAAAAAACCTTTAGGGCTTTATCCCATTTTATGTCTCATCAAAGTATGACAAATGTAGATTCAAATTACTTAACACGATAAATCAGTTCGTTTTTATGATATGTATGTAAAATACATATATTTTGCTTCGGGAACGACAAGCATGTGGTTATACTAGCGAAGGATACACCCCAAAAATGTCAGTTCAAATTTTAGTTACGGGGGAACCATACATAACAGAATATATATGTTGAAAAAATAGAACCACTAATACCAGAACAGAAGGTTTGGGATCTACCATACTAAAGATTCAGAAAAAATAGTGACATTCGTCAGATTTAATTTGAAATTTCCTCATTTTTCAAGCAACAACGGTTTTACAATGAGATGAAGGGAATTCTGTTTATAAACGTAAATTTTATCACAAAAGTATGACAATGTTCGCACTTAACAAAATAATTTTCATTAAAATTCAAATATTCGTTGAGTCATGACATCAGCTTTTCAATCCGTAAATAACAGTTTATTCCATAATTCATCATTTTCGAATCGCTTTCCACAGAAAAATTTCTCAACGTTTGGGAAAGTTAGTTAATCTGATGATATTAGATCAGGGTTGTATAGCGCATTTTCGAGTAAATGGATTACTTCAGAATTCCATACCATACAGCCCTAACAAAGCACCAATCGACATTTTCTCTTTATTTTATCTTTAACAAAAAAGTTTACATGGTGCATCTGATTGTTGTGGAGTAGAAAAATGCATATACTTTATAGTTTGTGATACAATTTATGTTCATAATTAACTTCTACTTTATTGAACGATGTAATAATTTAGTATAACTCGCGATGGGGGGACCTTTTAGCCTAAATGTGATTTTGAAAGTGAGCTACCTTTCTCTGATCTTTAGTTCAAGGAACTAGAACTCTGGTATTTTCCTTCGGAAAAATTATATCCATTGGTCGATATTCCGGATCTGGATACGGTCCTTGAATATCTTCATATTGATATAGAGATTCTGGGTGATTATTATCTTGCTGTGCTTCTGATATCAAATTCTCGTCCAGATGCAAATTAGCGATTTTCTTTTGTAAATGACCGTCCTCGCCCTTCTCCATCAACGTTAGATTCTTGGAGAGCCTAGCCGTTTGGTAGACGTCATCTGGTAATCGATATGATGCACGGTGGTTACCAAGTGTATGTCCATAAAAGATGCGAGTGGTTCCATGTCATTTTTTGACATGTTGAACAACTGGGTGAATGATGTCAAGTGCTTTCTCAGACGTATGCTAGTCAGGGCATGCGGATTTTTTGTTTGGCACACTCTTGTGTACCCAACAGATTTGCATGTCCATGAATTCTCAGAACATAGATAAAAGATAGACATATGTAGCTCTATCCTACTCGGACGCACCTGATTTATGGAATTCAAGTGATCGGGAGACCGATATGACGCCGTTCAGTTAATTGGGGTATTGGGGAGGACTCAGCACTGCTTTCTAACACTGATCTAACAGTGTTTTCTAAATTCGAGTATTTTGAGAGACTCAGTGCTGGTTTTTTTGTGAATCGGAGGGTATTTTGATGGGCGATGTATCATACGGCTTTTGGTTGGCGTGTCTATATAGTTAATTCTGAGCTATTAGAAAAAATTAAAATCAAATAAAGCATGATTTCTTTATCCAAAAATAACGTCACATGATGGCAAGGGAGGAGGGAAGTAACTCGAGTATTTTCGGAGACTCAATGCTGCGAACCGGAGGGTAGCGGAGTATTTCAATTTCAAATATTCCAAGTTTGAAAGTACGCTTTTAAGGCTTTATATTTACATCACAAAAAGCCATGTTTTTCAATTCCGTCGGTTTGTCTGTTGGCGATTTTATTAGTGCATAATCCCAGTAGCATCTGCGCCGATTTCAACAGAAATTGCAGTGATGAGATGTAAACACGTGATAGGAAATAATAGATTCTTTTTTATGTTTGTTGGGGGTCTCCGATCATTTTCTGTCAAGTTCAGTTTTTTTCTTTATGGTGGGTTCAAAAATTTTTGAAACTCAAAAACGTTGTTTTTTGGTTTTGGCTATTTATCAACCCAACCAGTCGTAAACAGCACCGTTTACCATCGTTAGGATGTCGTCGATACGACATAGGCTATCGGAGATAGACGGAAAGCAAAGTGCTCCGTAGAACATACAACCTCTCGGACATGTGATAGAAAAAGGTATCCTTGATTTTGTGGGCTGCTCGATGTTCCGATAATTTCAGGGCATAGTCAAAGCATTTTTTGCATGAGTTACAAATTTACGAAACAAGTTGGGCATCCTTCTTTCGCATGCTAGCGATGTTTTGTATAGTCTAAATCGAGTAATTAGTGTACTTAATGTTGCTGAATGGAGATCCTTGGAAGGTAATAGAATAATAAAAGCCCGAGCTAGGAGACTTCAATTGTATTATCTAAATATATTCAGTATTTCTGATAGGTGACTTATTGCTGGTTTATGAAAGGAGGACCTATCCACGTGGAGATGTAAATATATATATATATATATATATATATATATATATATATATATATATATATATATATAACTTGAGACGTGGTCATTGTCGTCTAGACCAGTTAGGTGAAAAATTAAAGCTTCCGCTTTTTTTTGGGTACTTGCTTAAATCTTGTCGAAGTACCCAAAAAAAAGCGGAAGCTTTAATTTTTCACCTATATATATATATATATATATATATATATATATATATATATCGGAATACTTAGATAGTCAAGTAGACGTTATTTATACGGATTTTACAAGAAAAAATCGACAAAATTGATGCGTCTTATTGAGAAAACTAGCAGGTTTTGGAATCACAAAAACACTATACAGTTCTTCTGTTCTTAATTGAACGGAAACATGTTTGTATCACACAATGGCTTCAAGTCCCAAGCATACTCAACTCCATCTGGTGTGCACAAGGGGTCTAACTTGGTACCTGTACTGTTTTTACTATTCATTAATACCTGTGCTTGAGCTGTGATCATACAGGATTGTTTAAGCTTGCAGATGCAGTTGAGTTTATGTTAGGATTTGGAACGCAATAAATTACATCTTAATACGGACAAGTGTAGGACTGTTAGCTACACTACGAGAAATACTACTAATTTTTTTAATTATAACATCGACGGATTGGTTTTGGAAAGGTGTAATAGCGTTAAGGACTTAGGAGTCATTTATGATGAACAACTAACTTTCAATGCTCACATTTCCTTAAAGTATCTGAATCTTCAAAGTCCTACGGAATTCTTGTCAGAAATTGTAGGCAATTCTATAATATAAGAGCTCTGAAGGTCTTATATTTCACTTACGTGCGCACTAAACTTGAGTACGCAAGTATTGTATGGTACCCATATTACAGAATTACAGATGCTACGTGAATGACATTGAAAAAGTACAAAAGAAGTTTTTTAAATTTTTGTATCTTAAATCTGGGGGGATTAACCCGCAGCAAGGTATCACTAACTTGGAATTATGTGAGCGTTTTGATGTCAAAGCACTAATTAGAGTTGAGAATGAATATAACCACTGCAGTTCCGAGCTAGCAGCCGTTGCGAGTGTAACTTGCACGACTGCGACCCACCCGGACATATTGAGCAATCTTATTGCGATTTTCATTGCGATAGATTGGTTGTTTGCCATCTACGATGGCGAAAATTGAGAAGCTGGCTAACCAGCTGAAAGAGAAGAAAGATGCTTTCGCCATGCTGGCAGAGCAAATGCGAAACCTGCAAGAAGCCTTCTTGCAGGCACAACAGGAGATCGAGGACCTGGACGGGAAGCTCCGCAGGGCCAAGAAGAAGGCCGCAAAGAAGACCGAAGAAGACGAGGAAGCGGACCACCAGGCTACGTCGGACGAGATGGACGCGCAACAAGAGGACACCCAACGGACCGAAGAGGATAGGACCACAAGCAACGACGACACCCACTTCAGTATCGCCACCAGACGGAGGAAGCGGGTGCGAGTTTCCTCCTCCGAAGACGAGTCGCCAAGGCAGCCAAAGATGCCAGCTGCCGCCACCAAGAAGAGTCCTAGAGCAGCCAGGACCATCGTGCCGGGAACAGGAGTTCCCCCCATCAGCATCGAGGGCACCGCTGTCTGGTCATCCTTAAGCAGGATGATCAACAACAAGGGGATCCAATTCTCCAAGGCGAGGACGGCGGGTAACAGTGTGAAGGTGTTCACAAACACACCAGCTGACTACCGTCAGCTAGTCGCACTGCTGGACTCCATCAAGCGGCCCTTCTTCACCTATCAACTGAAGGAGGACAGGATGGACCAGAGGGTCATTCGTGGACTACCCAGGGAGATGTCAGTCAATGACAAAGAGGATATAGTGAGCCAAGGTATCGCAGACGCCGAGGTTCAGCAAATGACCTCAAGGACCACCAAAAAGACACTTCCGCTCTTCCTCGTCAAGACGAAGATGCCGGTAAAGCTTCTAGAGATCCAGAGGCTGGCCATGCTCACGGTCAGCTTCGAGAGAAAGAGAAAGTCCACCGAGCCCAGCCAATGTTACCGCTGCCAGCCGTACGGGCACACACAGCGGAACTGCCGTCTCGCTGAATGGTGCGTGAAGTGTGGAAAGGACCACAGCAGCACCAGCTGCAGTCTGCCAGCGCCGCCAAAAGGACAACGAAATGCCAAGTGTTGCCTTTGCGGAGAAGGCCACCCCGCCAACTACAAGGGATGTAGTAAGGCCCCGAGGAAAGCTGCTGCTGCTGCCCCCAAAGCAGTCCCCACCACAAATAGGACCTCTTACGCTCAAAAAGCGAAGAAACCTATGTCCACTTCTGCCCCAGCAGCCGCCACTGCTACTGGAACTACTGCGCAGAAGCAACACGGGGATGACAGACTGCTAGCAATGATGCAAGCCATCATAACCCGCCTGGATGCACTCGAGGCCAGGATGCAAGACAAGCATTAGACCCGAAATGACTACAGGGCAAAACGTAGAATCTCAACGCATTATCTCCTGGAACATCAACGGATTCAGGGCACGGAAACCAGAAATCCAGGAGATACTAGACCAGTACCAACCAGAGGTGATGGCCATCCAAGAAACGAAATTGGATGCTGTCCATAGTCTGACGTTCCCACGGTACGAGACGTACCGCTACGACAGAAGAGGCAGAGGTGGAGGAGTCGCATTGCTCGTCAAACGTACCTTGACGAGTCATGTCCTCGACGATGCCGCAGACATCAATGGGGACGGAATCACGGTCCAGGTCCATCACAACCACCGTCCCTACAGAATCACCTCCCTATATGTGCCACCAGGGGAGGCCCTAGACGAAGATGACATCGCTGACCTCCTGAGAGGCCCAGGAGCACGCATAGTCATCGGAGATCTAAACTGCAAATCTCCGGCATGGAACAATAACGTCGAAGACAGCAATGCAAGGCAGCTCCAAGAACACGTCGATGCCCTGGCGTGGGTCATCGTCGGTCCGGAGCAACCAACCTCATCGCCCATTCGGCCTTGGGCGACCTGCGGTACTGGACATAGCCATCCTCCGCAACATCAGAGAGGAGTTCGAGATAGAGACCCTGGTGGAAGGATCGTCCGACCACAATCCGATCCTACTAACACTTGGCACAGGGTCTAGAACTCGAGATAGCTTTAGCACCAAACGGACGAACTGGAACCTGTACAAATCCATCGTCCAAAGGAACATCACTCAAATTCCAACCATCCGATCAGCGGAGGAACTGGACAACGCAGTAGAGGAGCTGGAGAATGCTGTCCTGCGAGCGCACGAGGACAGCACCCGCTCCGAGACTACGGCAGTTCCTAGACACCTAAATGGTCCAGCACCGCACCATATTAGGCACCTGATCAGGGAGAACAGAAGACTCAAGCGAGAACATCTCCAGCTGTTGACAGAGGAGTCGAGAGTTGCGCGAAACAGAGCATCGCTAGCTCTGAAGAACGCACTCGCGGAACTCCAAAACAGCAGATGAAATGCAGCCTGTGCAGAACTAGAGACCCAGGATGGTACGGCCTGGACTATGCAGCGAAAATTTCGTCGTCAGCGCACCACGATCCCCACTCTTCACGGCCAACGCGGCTTGGCCTACTCCAGTGAAGAAAAAGCCGAAGCATTCGCCGATTCGCTAGAATCCGAATGCAGACTCAATTACCATGAAGACGAGGACGACAACCACGAGGGGGCCGTGGAAGTCGCAGCCGAAATCATGAGGAGTCACCACCTGGCCAGGAGACGGATCACCCCTCCAGTCCAGAGGAAATCCATCTGATCATCCGCAGGTTGAAGGTCAGAAAGGCGCCGGGAAGGGACGGCATCAACAACAGGATGCTGAAGAACCTTCCCTCCAAAGGCATTGCTGCGCTCACCAACATCGCCAATGCCACTCTGAGACTTAACCACTTCCCGCGGCGGTGGCGGGAAGCCCAGGTTATAATGCTCACCAAGCCAGGCACCGGAAGTTGCCCCAGACCTACCGGCCCATCAGCCTGGTTTCCTCGATGGGCAGAGTAGTCGAAAAGGCTATCGCCGTTCGACTAGAGAAGCAGGCAGAAGAACTGCAACTTCTCCCCCCAGAGCAATTCCGCTTCAGATCCTCCCACAACACGGAACTCCAAGTGCTACGACTGACAGAAAACATTACCAGCGGCTTCAATCTCCAGGAGGCAACCGGCCTCGTCCTGCTGGAGGTGGAACGAGCCTTCGATCGAGTTTGGCACGATGGATTCATCGCCAAAATGGAAGCCGCCGGAATCGATGCGAACATGTGCCAACTGATCCAGAGCTATCTAAAACAAAGATGGTTCACGGTGAAGATTGGTACATGCCACTCAACAAGACGACAGCTGGAAGCAGGCGTGCCCCAGGGGTCAGCCTTAGCCCCCCTGCTCTACAACATCTATACTCACGATGTGCCGAAGACAGCTGACACAATGCTGGCCCTATATGCAGACGACACTGCTATAGCCGCCAAGCATCGACGACCCGAGATCATCCGTAGGAGACTACAGGATGAACTGGACCACATCCAGGACTGGTGCGTGAAATGAAAAATCCGCGTCAACGTCCAGAAAACGCAGGCAATCTTCATTCAACGAAGAAGGATTGAAAGACCTCTCGAAGCATCCATCTTCGACGAAGATATCCAGTGGAGCGACAAAGTCAAATATCTGGGGATCGTATTTGACAAGTCCCTCACCTGGAAAGCCCACATAGAAGCTGTCATCGCAAAGACCAGAGCAGCCATGGCTCAACTCTACCCATTACTGGGTAGACACAGCCGGATGCGACCAAGCTACGGCTGATCAAGGTGATCGCCAGACCTCAGCTCGCTTACGCCTCCGCGGTCTCGGGGTACGCTGCCCCCAGCTACCGCAAGCGACTTGCTGCTCTAGAGATGAAGCGACTCTGGATCGCCACCAGTGCACCATCCTACGTAAGAAACTCAACCTTGCGTAGAGACCTGCATTGGGAGTACATGAGGAAAAAAGCGGAGAAGACCTTCCAGAAAGCTCAGGACCACCCGAACGAGCAGCTACGATTCCTCATGGACTACGATCCGGACGAGAGGCCTCGCAACCGCAGAACCAGGTACCCTAGACCAAGGTCCCAGTTGGCACCCGCTAACTGGAACTTTGACTAGGAGACTAGGAGAACCCGCGGTTGCTCCCTCCCCACCCCTCCCGCCACGACCAGGACCCACCAGGACCAGGACCCACCAGGACCAGGACCCACCAGGACCATGACCCTTCAGGACCAGGACCATTCAGGACCAGGACCAGGAACAATATATAGGTAAGAGGACTTGATTTTTCGAAAACAAGAGTTTCAAGAGAACCTAGCAGACACTCTATCGATGATCGCTTAACGACATCGATAGAATGTGCGAGGTAAAGGGAACCAACCCGGCGTTCCCAGAGACTGAAACACATGAGGAGACGTTGTAGCAGACCGCAGGTCACGCACAACACATGGCCTACCGTGACGCTGATGAGTCGGGCCACGCGGAGGTTAGGGTTTAGTGGGTATTAGGTGGTCTCCTAAAGACAACCTGGAGTCCCACACACGCCGTAGCTCGGGCTATGGTATGGTGCGTAAACGCATTCCCCCTCACCAAAAAAAAAAAAAAATAACCACTGCAATCTTTCTTTTTAAATTATTAAATGACAAAATTGATTTTCCTGAAATTTTGTCTCAATTAAATTTTAATGTACCTGCGTTTACATCAGGTAACTATGTCATGTTCAAACCTGCACGAGCCAGAATCAATCTTTTAGTAAAATCGCCAATCCACGTTATGTGTAAATTCCTAAACGCCATTAGCTGCCATTGTGACATATTTCTATGTTCTCTTATAGAATTAGTTGAGATGGCGTATATGTACGTATGCTAATCCTATTGTTTTTTTGTCTTTTCATTTTCTTTTACCACTGTGCTTGATTTCTTTTATTACCTGTTATTATCATTTTAATTGTCCTATAAATGGCGTTACTGTTGGACAATAAGGCTATTATTATACTAAGTGACATATAAATCCGAACACCCAGTTTAAATGGTTTTATTTTAATAAAAGTTGGTGAATGTATTTATCTTACTGTAAATAACAAGTGAAAAAATTCTCATCCTTATCAGTTGGACATTCCGGTTTTTATACTGCTTTTTTTTAATTCACTAACGCTCTAAAAATGAATATTTCAGCCGCAGTAAAGAATCAACGTTGGCGGATTTTGGTTCTTGACATCCTTTACGATCGGTTACGGTGCCTAGAGTACGGAGACGTGTACGATTTCGTCAACTTAGTGAGTTTGATAGGGGCCGTATAGTGGGACTTCGGGAAGCTGGACCTTCTTTTCGGGCAATTGCAGTTAGAGTGCAAAGAAGTGTAGACACTGTGGTTAGGTGTTGTCAGGCATGGTTTCGAGAAGGCCGTACGCAAAGAGCAAGGGGCACTGGGCGCCGCCGTAGAACAACAGACCATGAAGATCGCCGCCTAACATTGTTGGCCTTAAGGGACCGTTTCTCCACTACCAGGTCCACTGCAAATGAATGGTTTGCAGAACACGGAAGACCTATTGGCATGCGAAGTGTTTACCGACGAATGAGAAGTTTTGGCTTGTTTTCATACCGGCCACACTGGGTCCTCCCTTTAACTCGAGAACACCGACGTAATCGCCTTGAGTGGTGCAGACAACGGTCACTCTGGGATCAGGAATGGAACAGTATTGTCTTTAGTGACGAGTCTCGATTTGGTTTAGGCATGCACGATGGTCGTGCCAGGGTTAGAAGGCGACGTGGTGAAAGGGGGAATCCACAGTTTTTTGTTGAAAGACATGTTCATCAAACTGTTGGAGTTATGGTGTGGGGTGCTATAGCTTATGGTTCCAGGTCACCTTTAATCTTCATCAGAGGTAACATGAATGCGCAGCGTTATATCCACGAAGTTCTAGAACCCCATCTTTTACCCTATCTTGACACCCTGGCAGATCCAACTTTCCAACAAGATAATGCCCGACCACATGTTGCAAGAGTCACAATAGACTTCTTTCAACATAATGATGTCACATTGTTACCATGGCGACCAAGATCTCCCGACTTATCCCCAATTGAGCACGTGTGGGATATGATGGGTAGGGGATTGCTCAATTTGCAACGTCCTCCTCAGACTCTAGAAGCACTTCGAGAGGAGTTGGTGGTTGCCTGGAATGAGATACCATAGGAGGACATTGACCACCTGATCAGAAGCATGCCTAGGCGCGTTGGAGAATGCGTAGTACATCAGGGTGCATCCACACATTATTAAAGGTCAAAGGGCTTTAAAGCAGTGCAATCATTTTGAAATTTTTATCATTTACTTATTATGCTTCATTAAGTACTTATACAAAATTTTATTAAAATAAAACCATTTAAACTGGGTGTTCGGATTTATATGTCACTTAGTAGATTACTGTGTATTTATTAGTGATGTTTGCACCGTATCTAGGCTGAGGCATGAAGCATTTGGTTGAGTCTACAACATCTTCAATCGATAGTTGTCGGAAACGGTAAGTACCAATAAGAGTGAGAATAGGGTCCCAGCACCGCCCAGTGTACAGTATCATTTTTAGGACGGTGTAGTGTATTGTCTATCAGTTTGTGGTAACCGCTCCACATTGGTGAGGAGTGCCCAAGTGCAACGTGTAGGCCAGTTAGTGGCCGGTAATCTCGAATTGTTCCAAATATAGCTGCTTTCTGTTGCTAAGTGAAACGACACTGAATGAACACCTGGAATAATTCTTGTTACCAACTGTACAAATATAGACCGAGCAGCAAGACTGTACCATGAAACATTTCGTATATACACGAGATCAAAATGTTATGAAACTTTCTTTGCCCGAAATAAGTGTTCAAATTACGGGAAAACATACTGATTTTCTAAGAAACGTAAGCTGCATTTGGCTGAGTTTTATCACGTCCTGCTTATTTCAAAAATCAACCAAAGGTGACACATGAGTAGTTTATTCGATCGCGGTAGTACCAACCTTTACGTTAACAGCAGGAAACTACAGTCTCCTGGCATGTCTGAATGCCAGTGTTTGCATATAAGAAACCAAGAAACACCCGCCACATGAATAGGATGTATTAGCTTTCCATATCTGCGACCGTATCCTACCGTGTACACGTTTGTTCATACATGGTTGTTAGTAATTATCAGTACGGTAAAGGCATAATCCATTGGAGACAGACTAACGAAACTGCTCATAGGTGGCGTTTGCATTATTTTTCGCACATTACAATAACGAACGAGTTGCTTGCTTTCCGTCATCAATCTCCAAATTACCTTTACCGTACCAACGATTGCTGAAAAGTATGAAACATGTACGGTTGGTTGTGGTCGCACAGACGGAAAGCAAACAGATCATATTCAGCTTGAACCTAGATTTTTTCAAATTAAGTCAGTCTAGAAGTAAAAGTGTGTTTGGTCTATAATTTTATCTTTAAAATATGAATAAATGTTAAAAAACAATCCCAGAAATCATATCATTGAGATGGGGTAGAAAAAAGTTGACTATTTCTTAAGGAGTATTAAAATTAAAAAAGTTAAGTTTTTAGAAATTTATTACAAAAATTATTTGACATACGAAAATGAAGTTCGTATGTATTGGAATCTTGCCCCAAAACAAAACATCTTGTGAAAAATATGAGTGAAGTGGTGTTTAGAACGACCGATTCAATCCCGTTGGCATATTCGATCATTCCATGAAAATTGCTTCTATAAATAAGAGTATGTCAATTTGAATACTAACAGCCAGTAAAATGCGTATTTCGTTTCTGATATGTCGATTTTCCTATCAAATGTCAAAAACTCACCTCGTTCCATTCCTCCGGCAATCTCCTTTTTCGAGGGGGGGTGGTGATAACAGCCGTAGCGACCGTACCCTAAAAAAAAAACCCGATTATGGTTACTGTCCTCAAGTTTTTAACCCCCATATTGATAAAAACATACGGATATTCCACCGAATATTTGCGAACGTACCGTGACGCCGCTGAGGGCTGAATGGCACAGGGTGAAAACCGTGTCTTGAGCAGAGCTTTCTTATCCTCCTAATAGATCACTGGAAGAATGGACTGTAGCAACTCGGTACTCGTGAGAATAAGATGGACCAGAGGAAAAAACAAAATGAAGAAGAGATACTGGAATCAGAGAGGGACCCGAACTTTTCGGATAGAACTCTTGAGGAAGAAACTGTCGTGGAAGTTAATTTAGGGCTTGGCAGTGGGATGAGACCACATAAGAAAGAATGGAGAAAGCTTCCAGGAGCTCAAAGGAAGATGGTGAAAGCTAGGAGACTGACAGATGGGACTTGGACGGATCAAGATCCGTACAAAAAGGACCCACGTCAAATGTATAGAAATTCACCTCGACAACTATCTGACCTACGAACATGAGGTTCGTATATATTGGAATCTTGCCACCCAAAAAAAAAACATGTTGGAAAAAATATGACCGAAGCGGTTTTTGGAACGACCGATTCGAGATGAAAATTTAGGTACGGCACAATTATTTATAAGAGTATATCAATTTGACTATTTAACAGATTTGTTTACAAAATTTAATATGGTTAATTTGCAATTACAAGGCGACAGTTTAAATTTGCCAGAGTTAAACTAATGAAGCAAAATATTGGGCGGGCGAATTTTCTCAGTTCCCCAATTTGTCACAGACAAGCTGCCAGGAAAACGACGTTGCAACTTACGTTCAACATTTAAATGCCCATATATTCAGATTTTAAATCTAGGTTTGAGGATATTTTGACTATGGTAATACCACCGTGGATAATTAATCCATATGGTGACAGAAGAAACGAATGTCATAATACAAGAGGAACTGACTGAACTAAGTACAAACGAAGAACTTAAGGTTCAGTTTAAAAACGGATATCAGCAATTCTGGCTGCAAAACAACATACCCGTTACTTATCCCGTATTATGGAATATAGCGAGGAAATTTTTAATTTCCTTTCCATCGTCATACCTAGTGGAGATTTAAGATTAACCCTTACAAAATTGACGCCAAATGTTGATAATTTATTATTAAAGCATCAGGTTCATCCTTCTCACTAAAAATATTGACTTATTGTTTATGTTATTTTATTTATAGTTTATTTTATGTTTATTGGTGTCTGACCAATAAATGCCCGCATTGGGAATAAGTGCCCGCATTGATTTTTTTAAAGAACCCCCTTTAAAGAAAATATTTTTTTTAAGTATTCTGAAAATTCAAGGATAGGTACACACTAAAATTCGTTAAATGTTTTGCCTATTTTTAGATAACTTAAACGTATAAAAAGCGGAATTTAATCAAACTAACAGTGAAATTATTGTAGAACAGGTTTATGTTATAATTAATAAACGAACTCGCTTATTGTACTATTATAAGTAAAAACTTTTTTTTTATTATTTTTCACTTTTTTTTAATTTATCCCTGTTATTTTTTTTTCAATGCGGGCACTTATTCCCAATGTGGGCACTTATTGGTCAGACACCTGTTTATTTAATGTTACTATATTTTACATAACAGATACAAAATTTTATTTTGAGTAGTTTTAATTTAAATTCAATCAATAAATGTATAGATTAACATGTGTTTTTACTTTAAGTTTTTAACACTAAACTTCACTACAGTTAGAAATTTACAGGAAATCGATATCAGGTAAGTAGTGGGTCTACCCAACACGGAAAAACATGGCAAGGGGTCTACGACACAAAAAAGTTTGGGGAACTCTGGTCTACACGATAGTAAATTTCTTTTGCGATAGTGGCGCCATCAAGCGGTGAGGCTAAGTACTTATCGGAGTGACCTCGTATAATACCTGAAATGTAAAAACATTTCTAATTTGAATCGGTTTAGAAAAAACTTTATTATTGGCCTTATTCTCTTAAAGCTTCTTGTTTGTAAACTATTATGGTTTATTGAGAATAAGGAATATCATTATTACTATTATTATTATTATTATTATTATTATTATTATACACATGTCGCACAGATGTCATCCGGACATAACCCAAAGGATCTGGTCACAAGAAGGTTGGGAAGGGTACAGCACGAGGAGAGCATGAGCACATATTCTCTAGAATTCCTGAACACCAAGTTCAGTGACCCAGGGTGCTGCTGTTCATCCAGGAACAGAACGGGGAGGAGGGTGATGAGGAGTCTATCGTCCAACGTCTAGGGAGGTTAAACCCTGATCTAAGAGTGGGATGTTGGCACTTCCTCACCTCTGTGTTCGGACCAGGATGTCTGTATAGCAGGCAAATCGACAGAAGCTGCACTACATCAGCTTAGTGGCTCAGGTCATCCGAGGGTGCCCGCAGGCGGTGATCTGTCCCCGTTACTGCGGAACCTGGTAGTGAATGAGTTAATAAGGGAACTAGACCAAGACGGGCACAGAACGCTAGGACATGTGGATAGCTCGTTATCCTATCGCAAGGCAAATTCAACACCAGTCAGAGACAAAATGCAAAAACTCCGAATGTGGTCACAACATAGATGTCAAACGAGGGTTTAAACGTAAGTCCCATAGTTATCCGTAGTTGCTTTCACCAGAATAGAGAAATAAGAGGGGAGATGACTATGGGCTCGAGTCTCGAGCGATTCTGCCCAATAACAGTTATACTCCCCTTCTTGAAATATATCAGTGTGCTGATCACGCGCTGCTCATGCGATGATCAATGTTTGGTTTAATATCTCTCTTCGATAGACGCATAATAGTCCGATAAGTTTTAGATGCAGAGCTGTGAACGCTTACCCTACCCTTAGGGCAAAGATATCAATGAGGTGGTGGCAACTAGAGCAATAAATAACTTTCGGAGAGCTCCAAAAGGTAATCGAGTTGCGGAGGTTTAAAATGTTAAGTACTTACCCTATAGTAGACTGAATTCAGCGGCATGACTGCAGCTGCAAAGAGAATAAAATACCATTAAGCTATATTTGAACATGTCTCTGAAGGTTTGGTAGCCGTATTTTATTGAAATACAATATGTATTGACCAAAGAAATATAGACGCTAATGTGACTCATGCGGTTTTCATGCTGATAGGACTGTCTGACCGAATCAAAACCGCATATACAGGGTGATTCACAAATCGTGACAAAAATGGAACATCATAGACTTTCTAATTTTTAACTCTAGAAAAACGTATTTCCAAAATTTGTTGTGGCTTGAATTTGATGCAACGCATTATCTATTCTTTCTTGTAACTGATCAACAGTATCAACTTGTTCAGCATACACTAGTTGTTTAAAAGCACCCCACAAAAAGAAATCCAGGGGGTTCAAATCAGGAGACCTCGCAGCCCAATGGTTCTCATTTTCAGAAGCTTTATTGATATAAGGCTCATGGGGGTTTGTATGACAGGTTTTGAGAGACAGCTAACCCTTTTGTAAATCAGATAGGTAAATTTAAATATCACATTTCAAAATAACAAAATTGTATTTAGTTTGTAAAAGTCAATCTTTACAATTGATGCATTCTCATAAATTAAATTTATCCAACATACATTTTTAAATTCTAAGAAACAGTTGATTTCGCGTACTTGACCACCCTGTATGAGATATTCGAAAAACTGAAAAAATAAGTAGATATGCAGAAAATATGGGATCATAAAGTGACGAAAAATACAGTAAACCAACTATAAACGGTTGCGGAGATATGAGTTGTCAAAGTTGATTTTTTTTTTCGATAGATTGTCCAATATCTCAATAATTTGAAAACTAAACCTCATATTATGTTATATCAAATTGCTTCGTTTAAAAGAGCTTATCCTAAAAATGTACGTATGGGTTACCACGTAGTTACGGATCACCCTGTAGAGACAAACATATTTTTCAAGTTGTCTACAATTCTTGTATTCAACTTTTTTGGATACCCTGCGACTGAGCCCACACTAAAACTCATCCTGAATATAATATATTCATGAATATTAATCATCCAACGGTTTCCAATAATCGGAATTCAGTTATTTAGTTAGCTACCATAAAAAAAAATATTTTTTTTTACGGAATGTGACTTAACACGCAGAGAGAACTTCTCATCAATACCTTTTACGTAAGCGCATGCGCACTTTAGGAGGGAACGATATACAGGGCGTTGTCTATCCCGAAGGCGCGAATCGTAATTTGTATATTGTAATTATTTGCTCGTTTATAGCAGTTTTTGTGTTACACTTTGGCTTCCATTTGTTGCCAATACTATCCATGTATTGAGTCACAACCTGTCAATCTGCTCTGCACATTATTCATATCTGGAAATACTAAGAAAGCGCCTTAGTACGACCGCTCCACTTTGTTGCACATAATTGAAACTCGCCATGGAGAAAGTACTCACCAATATGTCACTTTTGAAAAGTGGTGCCCAAGTGGCAAAAGATAGATGTCCAACAAGGAAATGTAAACTATAGGTACTATGTTTTACTTTTCAGACCAGCCTCCTACGATCCACTTACATACGAGTACTTTATGCCCAAGAGTCTACCGACCGCTCCTTTGTCCCGAGGGTGTCCAGATTGTGGAACAATCTACAAGAGGAGCCTTTTCCCAGTTCTACCAACCATAAGCAGTTCAAAAATCGGATTATCAAAATTTCTTTGGGATCATCATAGCAACCGCGGTGTCCCGGCATTTAGGCTTCTGCCAGTTTCATTCCGTTAAAACAAAGTGGAACAGGCGTGATTCAAGCGCTGTTGACTAGCGCGGTTTTCTTTGTATTGTCGAGTTTTCTAGAAAATGCCGTGGAAAATTCATTCAAATATGAGGCACTTGTGCTTTATCGCAACAGGAAGGTACTATAATATTAATATACTGTATACAAAAATGCCTATCCTATCTTTAAAGGCTGTGACTTGCGCCATTTTGCCTAGGTTTTCATTGATTTTTGGAAAGAGGAAGAAAATGTATGCCAACTTATCAGGATGCTGCAAAACACAAAAAGTGTTTCTCAAAAATTTTAAAAGGAGCATCTCGTATATATTATCACACCATCTGATTCGCGTTTTTAAAAGTTTCTTTTATCAGGTTATACTAGTTTATTAGAACGGTTATCTGATTATACATACAAATTCTCGAAAATGGTATAATTATCTATTTAGTAATATGTCATCCATGGAAAAAATAACTTCCTCCAACAATTATGTGCTCAGGCCAGGTTACTTAAGACATTCCATAAATATTTCTCTCTGACAACTATGCTCTATATTAATTAACCCTAATCTGATTATATATATATATATATATATATATATATATATATATATAAACAGGGTGTCCGCAAAGTTGGGGTTTTCCTTTACACGACGTGTAGATCTTGAAACATAAGCAATTTTTTCTTAGTACCATATACACCAATGTCTTATGGAACCGAGATAAAGGACTCTGCAACATCAAAAATATCTTAATACCGTCCTGTAGCCGCGACCCGGGACATCACAGATTGGTACAAGGTCTCAACCCGACCGCAGAACTGGGTCGGGGTCAGTGTGTCAGGTCAGTATGCAACCTTCAACCGATGGTTACGGTCACGCATGTAGAGGTAATCGCGTAGACGAGAATATCTAGAGACGTGGCTGAGAGAAGTGCAAGTATCAAAAACTAAAGTGTGGCAAACGCTGCGTGAAGAGGAGCTGTATCCGTTTCACGTCCAACGTGTACAAGCCCTTCAACCTGACGATTTTCCAGCAAGAGTGCGTTTTGTGAGTAGTTGTTGCATCAACATGACCATAATCCGGACTTTTGAAGTGCATATTGGTGACAGACGATCTACGTTCACGCGTAATGGGGTGAATAACTTCCGCAACACTCATGTTTGGTCAGTAGAAATCCGCACGCAATTACGCAACATCTTGCCTTTCTTGTTAGAAGATGTGCCATTAAGTGCAGACAATCAATGTGGTTTTCTTCTGCGTCTGCTCGGTAGCGCCTGAGCTGATTTCATTTTCTGTTGGAGCGGTATGATTTCGGGCAGAGACGTACTTAGCCCTTCTCGTCAACTGGAGAGTGAGTACTTTTTTCTTTATTTTTTTTTACTTGGTCGCCCTCGTTCACTACACATTACCTTTGTTATTTCAAGGGTAGTTATTTCTGAAAAGGAAAACCCCAACTTTGCGGACACCCTGTATATATACAGGGTGTTTCATTTATTGTTGCATAACTTTAAGATTCGATAGAACTTTTAAAATTAATGCATAAAGTCTATATAAACATGGGTCGAAAAAACGCGTGGCTTCCGAAATACAAGGTGTTTAAATTTACTTTCTAAAATAGTTTTTTTTAAATATTTCGAACAATATTTGATGTATAACAGTGAAAATTGGTACACAAGGGTTTTTTGGTACGACAAAACGAACCATGGGCATAGTTTTACTGTAGCCGCTAGAGGGCGCTCTCTACTGTACCTGTAGTGTATTAAAATGACCGACAATTTTTCTTAGTGCAACTTTTTGCTTTTGAATAAAAAAACTGATTCTTCGCACTTTCCAACATAAAAAAAAGCTCTCAAGTGAGTTTTCGTTATAGTTAGCCGTTTTTGAGATATTTCGATTTTTAAGGTTCGATGCATTTTTAATTATTTATGATAAAATAACGTTAAAAAGTCAGTATCTCGATAATGTTTAGAAGTAGGCTTGTGCCTGCAAATATTTTGAAATTGAAAGCAGAATAAGGTTAAACGTCAATTAGTTGACAGTTAGTTTTGTTGTCTGTTGAAACCTGAAACGTTTTTTTGCAATTGTGAATGCAACGAAATTCAGTTTCTTTTACCTGTTTTTTGTATGTTTTATAAAAATGCCATTTTATATTCTCCAATCAAGAGTTAGCGGATATTCATTTTGTGTGTGGCTTTGTAAATGGAAACGCAGCAGAAGCAGCCAGAGAATACGCACGAAGATTTCCAAACAGGACGACATCCAACTCGCTCAGTATTTGTAAGAGTGCATCGCCAAATAATTGAAAATGGTTTTGGAAATCTCCAAAGGGATCGAAACATAAATGTTCGTCCGCGCAGATTTACCCGTATGATTCTGCGCGAGTTTGATAGAGATCCGACCACAAGTGTTAGGAGAGTTTCTGGTGCCTTGGGAATTTCAGCAAGCCATGTTCTTAGAAATGACCATAGACGTCCTTACCATTTGCAACCTGTGCAAGGACTACAGCCAGGGGACGGAGAACGAAGAATCACATTTGTCAGTGAATTCTTGGTTCGTTTTGTCGTACCAAAAAACCCTTGTATACCAATTTTCGCTATTATACATCAAATATTGTTCGAAAGATTTAAAAAAAACTATTTTAGACCCTGTATTTCGGAAGCCACACATTTTTCGACCCCTGTTTATATAGACTTTATGCAATAATTTTAAATGTTCTATCGAATCTTAAAGTTATGCAACAATAAACTGAAACAACCCTGTATATATATATATATATATGGTGTAAAGCTAGTATTGGATCAACGGAAGTCAGGTGAGGTAGGGCCTCAAAATCTATCGAATGAACCCCTATATTGTGTGGTCCGAAATTGTACAGTTCAGGAGATAATTGCAATTTTGAGAAATTTGAAAAAAAACGGATAATGAACTTTCAATCGCAATTACAACTAAACCATTAGGTTTAGATGGCTGTGATTTTTTTGAGATGAGCTAAATGGTTAGTTTTAACAATGGTTATGTTACTTTTTAACAGAGCTAATTAGAAATCAACGCAAAAAATCTTAAATTAACTTTTTGTGAAAAATCTCTTCCATCCCTCAACTTTCGAGGGCGGTAAAAAATTGAGGTTGTATTTCATTGTAAAAACTATTCCAATCCATGCAGAATAAACCCTGAAAATATCAGCTTGCTACGATAAGTGCCTCACCTTAAAAAATCTGTATGTTTGACGCAAGTGGATATCTATCCATACATGTAATCAAGACATTCTATTTT